>OY757010.1:207726719-208174018 GCA_963580285.1 Lucinisca nassula | reverse complement strand
CAACTGGACAATGCAAGAGTCCACACTGGATTCTGTTGAGCGGAATGGGTACGAGCTCCTAGTGACTATTTCCTTTTCCCAAAGATATCCCTGGACGTCATTTCAGGTCCAACGAAGAAGTCGTGGCTGCATGCAGTTGCTGAGTGGGTCGGAGACCAGGACCCTGGCTTCTTCAGTATTGGACTGATGGCACTGGCACAGCGTTGGTCCAAGTGAATCATTCTAGTTGGCAATTACATCGAAAAAGAAGAGATCGATCTCACCCAGAAATAAGTTAGGCTGGTTCTTTATAGACACTTTTCTGATGAAAATATTCAATACTTTCCTTATTAGATTACCTACATTTTGAAGGAGCAACTTATGTACACCTTTCGTTGTATTACGTGGGGTTTTCCAGGGTGGTCATCACACAGACATGTAAATATGACGTGATGCGGATATGATGAATGTGGAAATATGATTTGCTTTTGTTTGGGTGGAAATATATGGGTGTTTGTACTGTCCCGACAGACTATAATTTTTGTGTACAGAATCTGCCATTTCATATGGCAATCAATAAAAAATATGTTTGCTGATCTTATATATGTTTAAGTGGCCCTTTACAAGGGAGTCAACTTTGGGACTTTCCGTCCGTTTTCACGATGCCCTCTTAACCCTTATCTTGCTGTTCACGACAACCCCTATCTTTGAAAACAGTGTAGATCCAGATCAGATGGCTTCTGAAGAAGCCATCTGATCAGGATCTACACTGTTTGGCATTCAGTTTATGAATTTGTAGCAATAAATTACATCAAGTAATTTGATTGGATGATAGAGAGAAATGGGTGTGGCTTAAATGAATATTCAGCAAGATAAGCGTTAAATAGGGGTCTTGCAAATTCTTTTCTGTTTTGACGAGGCGACGAAATATTTTTTGAAGGAGTTGCCTACCTAGAAGGTGTGATGGACAGTTAAGATCATCACCTTAACAAGTCCGTTGAATGAACGACCCTAAAAACCCCACTTTATATAACGAAAAGCGGGGTTTACCTTGGTATACATAATTTCCCTTGGTGGCTTTCAATATTGAACAGCCGAGTCCATCACGTGAACATGTCCGTGAAATGAACAGCCCCTTAAACCCCACTTTATATAGGGAAAACTGGGGTTTACGGGGTCTACATTATTTTTCTTATTTCTGCTCCAAGACATAGGTTGTGGGTACTCGTTAGAACCGCCTCAATGAGGCGGTTCTAACGAGCACCCACAACCTATGTTTGAAGTAAAAATAACAAAAATATCACAGATTTTCATTAGAAAAGTTGCCATTTTGGAAGTGTAGAAAATTCACTATGTCGCACGGGTGTGTTATCGTAATGCAAGTTCAAGACAATATCTCCTTTCTGTAATTACGCTAACACGCCTGTGTGACATAGTGCATTCTTTCATATAACCAAAATGGCTAAATTTCCAACGAAAATTTGAGATATTGTTTTCTTATTTAAACTAATAACATAGGTTGTGGTTGCTCGTTAGAACCGCCTCATTGAGGCGGTTCTAACGAGTTCCCACAACCTATGTCTGGGAGCAGAAATATGCAAAATAATGTATACCCCTGTAAACCCCAGTTTCCTCTCTATGAAGTGAGGTTTAGAGGGTTTTTCATTTCATGGACGTGTTCTTTAGATTTAGCTCGCCTTGTAAACCAGGGGTCGCAGGATCGATCCCGGGCTTCTCAAGACTTTCGGATAAGTCTTTAAACCGAGGTCCAGTCTCCGTATGACCTTAGCTGTTAGTGATAAGTAAAACTCAAACACTCACTCACTCACTCACTCACTCACTCACTCACTCACTCACTCACTCACTCACTCACTCACTCACTCACTCACTCACTCACTCACTCACTCACTCACTCACTCACTCACTCACTCACTCACTCACTCACTCACTCACTCACTCACTCACTCACTCACTCACTCACGCTTTAGATTTATGTAAAGGGACATTCGAAGGCCCGTTCAAGGCCATATGGACATTGATACAGGGGACAGGGCTTGATATGTTATTTCATCTCAATGTCGGGTAAAAGTCCCACAAAATTGGAAGCAACGTCTCCAAAATGACCTTTACAGTGTTGACGGGGACGTTAACCCTCAAATCAAACAAACAAAACATTGATACAGGTATTAATGGGCTTATACCATATATTTGTTTTCAGCCAAAGAAACAATATCCTTTTCGCCAGAAAGCTAATGACTCTGTCTTAAAATGAAACAACCAATCATTCTATATCCAAGAATTAATCGCTTTCAAAGAACTTAAAAACAGAAGCGAGATAATTTGATAAAATATGTATCAATTTTATCGTTAATGATTCCTTAAATCTTTGCCACATGGTAATTGTTCAAAGACAACGTTATCATTTACAGAATGGGCGTTCCCTGGCCCAATTAAGCTTTCATGGAACTTCCGTAAGGGCAGGGTTTAGAATGATAAAATATTGAGAGTATTAACACATTGAAGCAGAGTGTTGAAAAACCCATAAAATGTTAGCATTTGCTGGGAATCGAACCTCGTGTTTCTTCTATTTTTATAAGTGCTGGAAAACTATATCCTGTCCATAGGCTGAGACGTTCAGAATGACGCCAGATTTCTTACGTACATCATGGCGTGAGTTACGAGCTTTCACGAACAACGCAACCTCCGGCAAAACTCGCTAGGGGGCGCAGTAAGCCCCGCAAGCGGAGGCATTATAAGTAAGGTTTTATATTAAGCTTAGATTTGGACGACTCTGAGTCAGTGACGGTTCATGATGCGTCTTACCTTTGCACCTAACAGACAAAAGGAAGCACCACCGCAATCGGGGCTTGGAGAAACAGATTTGGCTGCATGGTGCTTCCGTGCAGAGTTAATACAGACCAACTAACCGCTTAGAAGGTGTAGCTCTGCTCAGGAAAAGTAGTGCGAGTCGAACCGCTCTTTAAACCCTAACGGTTTCTTTGGGTGGTAGGGCTCGAGATGTCATTTCAGGTCAATGCCGGGTAAAGGTCCCCCCCCCCCCCCCCCCCCCCAAAAAAAAAACCAACAGAAGCAGCGCCTCCAAAATGACCTAACTAGTATTGACGGAGACACGAACAAACAAACAAATTATGATGTCAATAGGTGTAATGTAAGCTAGGGTACCGGGGTCTCAACTTTCTGCTCATCACAACCTAAAATGCAGTGGACTGTAACTTCTATAGACGGATCCAACGTGACTTTGTTTACATAACATTGCGCATCCGCAAATTACCTCCCCTGTAGAGTATCCCTTTTATCTCGGCCCCGCCCATCAGGGCTTAAAGAAATAGATTTGGCTACACGATGTTTCCACACAGAGTCGAAACCGAGGCGGTTCTAACGAGTACCCACAACCTATGTCTTGGAACAGAAACAAGGAAAATGATGTTTTCTCCGTATAAAGTGGGGCTTAGTGGGGTCTTTATTTCACGGAATTGTTCACATGATGCTTATATTCGACAGTTTAGGTAGTTGGCTTTCATAATGTGGTTCAAAAGAGGGAAACGATCACAAGGTCATTTTCATTATGCCTCATGAGCTCGCGGTATGACTAACCCTTAATAGTTCGAACTACTCCTACTTCGAACAAAGTTTCATGGTCTCAAATGTATTCGAACTATTGAACTATTGAAGGTGGACTGTATATGAGCCCCGCCAAGCGAATTTGTGTCTTCGAGCATTCCGTCATGACAAATTTTAACTGCGCATGCCCAGCCATTCAGAGGGGCCAGGGATATGGCTTTCTGTCTGAAGGCTCCTCTTTATTCCCTGCTTGTATGAGCGAGCAGCGAAGGTTCTGGCGAGACTGCGCGGATGCGCAGGCTCGCTGAACCTTCGCTGCTCGCATAGGCGATAAGTACCAAAATCGCTTGACGGGGCCCATATGATAAAACCCGTCCTTTCTACCAGTTCATTTTTTCGTGTCTACCATTATGATAACACACACGTGCTTTCACATCTCCAAAATGGTTACTATTCAGATGAAAATCCGTGATATTTTTTCTTATTTATACTCCAAACATAGGTTGTGGGTGCTGCATCAGAGCTGCTTCTAGTTTGTCCAGATTCTGTGAAGGAGGGCAAATTCTCTGCGAATGTACCAGATATGATCTAGCGGTTTTGATTCCGGATTTTAAAAGGCAATGTCTCAGTCGCGTTTGGTTGGAGAAAGGTGGCCACTGAGATGTCTAGTGCTGTCGCCGATGTACTATGCCCAAGAATACACGCCTATATAATTCTGACCCCTTTGAAGCCCACTTTTATATAGTAAGACTGGGGTTTACATGGGTGGTCCTTACTTTTCTTATTTCTGTTCTAAAATAAATATTGTGGGTACTCGTTAGAACCGCCTCGATGAATATGAATGGTTCGCAAAATAATGGCACAACTACCGGCAAGAGGGCGTTGTGAATGCAACGATGACCAGTAAACTTATCCTGTATGGTTACCAGGTCCATCTTCTTGTCGTAATGTGATGCGCTGCCCAAGATCATCACAGAATCTCCACAGAGGTGGAGCAGTACAGTCATGCTTGGAGTGTCACATCCTACGCATATTAAACCAGTATTGTTAACCCAGTGCATGCGGGAATCCCCTTAAGGGGTACCTTGGCAACAGCGCAGGCCCAGATCAGACGCCGCAGAACGCGGCGTCTGATCAGGGCCTGCACTATTTGCTTACAGAATTCTCTATCAAAAATAGAATAAAAACGAAAAAATAGGCACGTGAACACCTTTTAAATGACAAAAGGATTTCTTCAGCATATAGCATTGTAAGAGTCCACTAGTATACAAAGGATAAATAGAAGTGAAATATGTTCTATAAAAGGAAGCAAGGAATACACCACAGAACTGGAAAATATGAAGTGTACATGTTTTCTGGGCCAGACTAGCTAATTTCGGCCAATTAGGCCTCATCATTGACCCTCAATTATTTTCAAAATTCCACAATGGAATCAACGATCCCAAAGGACAAGAAAATATAAACTAAACTATGATGTAGGACGGGGAGACTTTTTACGGCCGCCACACATTCCCACACACCAGCTATAGTGACGTCAAATATGTTCTATAAAAGGGTTATCCTTTGGAAGCAAGGAATACACCACATAACTGGAAAATATGAAGTGTACATGTTTTCTGGGCCAGACTAGCTAGTTTCGGTCAATAAGGCCTCATCAGTGACCCTCAATTATTTTCAATGGTCCCAAAGGACATAAAATATAAACTACACTATGATGAAGGCGGTACAATTATCTTACACCTTCCATTGGGACGGAAACACTGTAGACAGGGTATGAGAATTAGGAATCGTTTTTGCCAGGGGGCGCCTAATCTTTTGCACGTGTAACGAGACTGAGATTAAGGCTCAAGCTTCGTAAACACCGAAGTAAAGGCTCTCCTCTTGTCCCAGGTAGACTGGCTACTGACCGTCCCAAGGCATTCGTTCTGCTGCAGGTTTTTCATATGTTTAGCGGCTTGTACTTTAAGTGTACCGCGGTACTGTTTAGCGGCTCTAATATTAGTGTTCTGTGGCACTGCTGAATAGCTTATATAGCCAATGTGCGGCGGCACTGTTTAGCGGCTTATATAATTAGTGTACCGCGGCACTGATTAGCGGATTATACCATCAGTGTACCACGGCTATGTTTAGTGGCTTATACTGTAAGTGTACCGCGGCTTCCCTCTTTAATTGCACGCCGGCTTGGTTCGGCCTATGACTCCATAACGGATCCAGCATAATGAATTTTACGTAAGTCGGTTTGTGCCAGAAGCCCTGTCTCTGGTCGAGTCCACCAGAGTCCAACTGTTGTGAACTGGTAATATCTTTTATTTTGGACAGCCTTTGGTCAATTTTAGGGAAAGAAACTGCCCATTGTACCGTTGCTATTTCCTTTTGGTGTGTAATGTACTTATACCGATTCATGATCATTGCCTTCATCTTTCACGCCATTGCTTTGCGGCTTATACTGTTAGTATACCGCGTTATTGCTTAGCGACTTGTACGCTTAGTGTACCGTGACACTGTCTAGCGGCTTATACCGTACTGCTTAGCGTGTTATATTATTAGTGTACAGCGGCACTGCTTAACGGCTTATGCTATTACTATACCGCGGCCCTGTGTTCATCTTGTGTCTTTATGTCTGCTCGGTTGTGATCCCTGCTTAACTCTTCTCTGAGTGACCACTTCTTATTACGAATGTTGTCCAGTCAACGTTATGTTACGAAGGTTGTATCCTACGAAAAACCCGGCAAACCACCGATGCCATATCAAAACAGATAAATGCTAGTTTTTGAGATAAGAAGAACGGTATTTAAGCGCACGGTTATGTATCGTATTGCAAGTAAATAACTTGTGTTAACCCTTATCCTGCTCTGTAGGACAACTGCCTTTGCAAACAGTGTAGATCCAGATCAGACAGCTTCTAAAGAAGTGAGTGAAATGAATGAATACATGCTAATTTGATTGAGGAATAGTCAGCAATGCATTGGTGTGGCTTAATAAATTTATTCAGCAGGATAAGGGTTTAAGGTTTTGATCATACAATGGCCATTACAAATACTATTCCGAAACGTCTACACTCGTCCCCTTGGAAAGAAAAAAAAACTGGAAAAATCGGATGAAACACATGTTAAATAGATTACCCACGCTTTTCAAGATAAAATGCTCTACAATTGCTGCCTGTTTAAATTCAGTCTAAAATTAAATACAATTTAACTACCTATTAAAGATAAGCAAATAAATGGTCCAACGCTCAATTGACTTTTCTGCTAACCAGGTGTTCAACATGGCAGCGTGTTGCTTTTCGCGCAAAATGAGGCGTGAAACGATGATAAAACCAGAGCTTGAAAATATGCCTTGAATTTGCTCTTAGATATTGTTTGGACTGTTATTGCTGCTGACAGCAAATGTTGCCTTTTCGCGGAATGATTGTTGTAGACTTTCATACCTCAAACATATGTTAGACTGTAGATTGTATACTGGTGGCCTCTTACAGTGCTATATGTTGGACAAGTCAATTTGTCATATAAGCGGTGTCAGGGCCGATTTTTTGGTTTTTATTCTATTTTTTTTTTACAGAAAATTCTGTTAGCAAATAGTGCAGGCCCTGATCAGACGCCGCGTTTTGCGGCGTCTGATCTGGGCCTGCGCTGTTTGCCAAGTTTCTCCTCTAGGGGTTTCCCGCATACAATGGGTTAACTCCTTTTTCCGCTGAAGACGACAAGCCCTACCTTTGCAAACACTGTAGATCAAGATCAGGAGCTATACTCTTTGTCGTTGCAGTTTGTGAAAACATTTTCGCTATTAAGGCCACCACAAGTTGAGACTAATTCTGCTTTAACAAGCTTATATAGAAAGTTTCAGTCGTTCTTTTTTTCTGCACACAACGTAGTCTTGACAGAGACCGCCTTTGGGACTGTTCAAAAGTGGTCCTAAAGACCACTTTTGAAAAGCCCCAAAGGTGGTCTTAACATAGGAATTTAACTGGAATTTGATCGGTGGCTTGTAAGGAATGGTGTGGTTAAATAAATTTAGTCAGCAAGGTAAGGGTTAATTCGCAGAGATGCAAACTCATACATATATAGCATATCATACTGCAATACAATACGCCCTCGCGGACTTTTGGGCAGGTCTTGTTGGGTGTAAGGCAATGTGAGTTTAGTGCCTTGCTTAAGGGCACAACACTTGGTGCCGCGGGAATCGAACCGGCTACTTCTCGATATCGAATCCGATGCTTTATCGATGCCGAACCGGCCACCTCTTGATATCGAGTCCGATACACACCAATGATGAACCGGCTACCTCTCGATATCGAGTCCGATACTTACCAATGATTAACAGGCTACCTCTCGATCTCGAGTGCGATACTTACCAATGATGAACCGATAAACTCTCGATCTGATGTCCGATACTTACGAATGATGAACCGGCTACCACTCGATCTCGAGTCCGATCCTTACCAATGATGAACCGGCTACCTCTCGATATCGAGTCCGATCCTTACCAATGATGAACCGGCTACCTCTCGATCTCGAGTCCGATCATTACCAATGATGAACCGGCTACCTCTCGATCTCGAGTCCGATACTTACCAATGATGAACCGGCTACCACTCGATCTCGAGTCCGATACTTACCAATGATGAACCGGCTACCTCTCGATATCGAGTCCGATACTTACCAATGATGAACCGGCTACCTCTCGATCTCGAGTCCGATACTTACCAATGATGAACTGGCTACCTCTCGATATCGAGTCCGATACTTACCAATGATGAACCGGCTACCACTCGATATCGAGTCCAATACTTACCAATGATGAACCGGCTACCTCTCGATCTCGAGTCCGATACTTACCAATGATGAACTGGCTACCACTCGATATCGAGTACGATACTTACCAATGATGAACTGGCTACCACTCGATATCGAGTTCAATACTTACCAATGATGAACCGGCTACCTCTCGATCTCGAGTCCGATACTTACCAATGATGAACCGGCTACCTCTCGATCTCGAGTCCGATACTTACCAATGATGAACCGGCTACCTCTCGATCTCGAGTCCGATACTTACCAATGATGAACCGGCTACCACTCGATATCGAGTCCGATCCTTACCAATGATGAACCGGCTACCACTCGATATCGAGTCCGATCCTTACCAATGATGAACCGGCTACCTCTCGATCTCGAGTCCGATACTTACCAATGATGAACCGGCTACCTCTCGATCTCGAGTCCGATCCTTACCAATGATGAACCGGCTACCTCTCGATATCGAGTCCGATAATTACCAATGATGAACCGGCTACCTCTCGATATCGAGTCCGATACTTACCAATGATGAACCGGCTACCTCTCGATCTCGAGTCCGATCCTTACCAATGATGAACCGGCTACCTCTCGATCTCGAGTCCGATCCTTACCAATGAGGAACCGGCTACCTCTCGATATCGAGTCCGATACTTACCAATGATGAACCGGCTACCTCTCGATCTCGAGTCCGATACTTACCAATGATGAACCGGCTACCTCTCGATATCGAGTCCGATACTTACCAATGATGAACCGGCTACCACTCGATATCGAGTCCGATCCTTACCAATGATGAACCGGCTACCTCTCGATCTCGAGTCCGATCCTTACCAATGATGAACCGGCTACCACTCGATATCGAGTCCAATACTTACCAATGATGAACCGGCTACCTCTCGATCTCGAGTCCGATACTAACCAGTGATAACCGGCTACCACTCGATTTCGAGTCCGATACTTACCAGTGTTGGACCGGCTACCATTCGATCTCGAGTCCGATACTTACCAATGATGAACCGGCTACCTCTGGAGCTTCATTCCGATGCTTACCAAACATGAACCTGCTACCACTCGATGTCGAGTCCGATACTTACCAATGATGAACAGGCTACCTCTCGATCTCGAGTCCCATACTTACCAATAATGAACTGGCTACCTTGATCTCGAGTCCGATACTTACCAAAAATGAACCGGCTACCTCTCGATCTCAAGTCCGATACTTACCAATGATGAATCGGCTACCTCTCGATATCGAGTCCGATACTTACCAATGATGAACCGGCTACCTCTTGAGCTTCAGTCCGATGCTTACCATGAACCGGCTACCACTCGATCTCGAGTCTGATACTTACCACTGATGAACAGGCTACCACTCGCTCTCGAGTCCGATTCTTACCAATGATTAACCGGCTATCTTTCGATCTCGAGTCCGATACTTACCAATGATGAACAGGCTAACACTCGGTCTCGAGTCCGATACTCACTAATGATGAACCGGCTACCTCTCGATCTCGTGTCCGATAGTTACCAATGATGACAGGCTACCACTCGATATCGAGTCCGATACTTACTAGTGATGAACCGGCTACCACTCGATATCGAGTCCGATACTTACCAATGATGAACCGGCTACCTCTCGATCTCGAGTCCGATCCTTACCAAAGATGAACCGGCTACCACTCGATATCGAGTCCGATACTTACCAATGATGAACCGGCTACCACTCGATATCGAGTCCGATACTTACCAATGATGAACCGGCTACCTCTCGATATCGAGTCCGATCCTTACCAATGATGAACCGGCTACCTCTCGATCTCGAGTCCGATACTTACCAATGATGAACCGGCTACCACTCGATATCGAGTACGATACTTATCAAATGATAAACCGGTTACCTCTCGATCTCGAGTCCGATACATACGAATGATGATCTGGGTACCTCACGATCTCGATACTTACCAGTGATAAAGCGGCTACCTCTCCATATCGAGCAGGATGCATGCACAAAGATACAATGCCATTAATGCCCCCCCCCCCCCCCCCCCGCCTTTTGGGACTTGGAAAAATAGGTTGGGCTGCATGATGCTTCCACGCAGAGCTTAAACCAACTGCACATGTGTACTGATAAAACCGCTTAGGAGGTCTAAACCTGCCCAGGGAAAATGATGCGAGTTGGACTGTCCATGCATATACACCACGTGAACAAGTCCGTGAAATGAACCTCCACCTAAACTCCACTTCATATGGAGAAAGCTAGGGTTTACGGGGGTAAATATTTTTTTTTCTGCTCCAAGAGATAGGCTGTGGGTACCCTTTGGCGGTTCTAACGAGCACCCACAACCTATGTAAGAAAAATATCACGGGTTTTTCGTCAGAGGATAAACCGTTTTTGAAATGTGAAAATGCACTATGTCGCACGGATAAGTTAGCATCATGAACCCTTTTGGTTTCTTTGAGCAGCAGGGCTTGAGATGTCAATTCACCCCAATGTCCGGTAAAAGTCCCACAAAATTGGAAGCATTGTCTACAAAATGACCTAAATACTATTGAAGGGGACGTTAAACCTCAAAACAAACAAAAATGCAATTAAACATATGAAAAAACCTCTGGAGGAACGTCACCTGGCGACGGTCAGCTGACAAAGCAACTTTGGTAGGTGGAGACGGTAGCTTCAACTGCGCAAGTCATGAATATTCAACTCGCCTCCGCCTATCGGGGCTTGGGGAAATAGATCGAGCTACATGATGCTTCCACGCAGAGCTGAACCTGACCATACATTAGTACTGGTAAACCGCTTAGTCAGACCATTCAATGCATATAAACCTTTTGGTTTAATTGGATGGCAGGGCTTGAGATGTCATTTCATCTCATCCCACATAATTGGAAGCAATGTCTCAAAAATGACCTAAATAGTGTTGACGGGGACGTTTATTCAATTCAGTTCAATCAATCATGAATATTCAACCCGCGCCCTCAACGGTTGTGGCAAAGATAATTTCTAACTATGTGAAAATATCGGCATAAAAAAGGTTTGAATCATTTTGAAGTTAATTTTATTTATTTTATTTTTTCTGTTTAGAATGACATTGTCATGATCAATATGGGTTGCATTTTCATATATACCTCTTTACCCCCTCTTAAATAGCAGTTGAACATCACGAAAACAAGCCTATATAATTTTGACCCCCTTGAACCCCACTTTTAAATAGTAAAACTGGGGTTTACAGGGGTAAACCTTATTTTTCTTATTTCTGCTCTAAAATAACGAGTACCCACAATCTATATTTTGAGCACAAATAAGAAAAATATCACAATGTTTCATTTTTAAAATTTTCGTTTTTTAGCGGTAAAGTTTACACTGTATTTGTATAGGCTTGTTTTCGTAATCATATTACAAAACAAAGACGTAAGACTGGAACGGAGATAGATATTTAAGAAAATGGCATTGTTCATATATCTGGAACTAGCTTTTTTCAGATGTTGTTTGATAGTTTCCTTCCCAGCTAGCACAAAATAGCGGGCAAACGTCGGGCCGAAAGCGATACGACGTTGACACGTCGTATCGCTGTCGGCCCGACGTTGTCCTGACAGGCTTTGCTGGCTGGGTTATTTCTAGTCTAAACATAGATTGAGGGTGCTCCTTAGAGCGGCCACTTTGAGGCGGTTCTATCGAATTCCCACGATCTATGTTTTTGAGAGAAAAAAAAAATGAAGATAATAATGTGTACCCCTGTTAACCTCACTTTCTCTAAATAAAGTTGGGTTTACAGGGAAGTTCATTACATAGAGGATCTTAATGAGTGTTCATGTATTATTGAATTTATTAAACGAGTTGAGGAAAAGGGATAAAATGCGAGGCTTTGCCGAGCATTTTATCCCTTTTCCTTAACGAGTTTAATAAATTCAATAATACATGAGCACGAATGCAAGATTCTATTTATCATATGACATTTAAAATGCATTTTATTCGCGATTGTTAACGAAAATGTCAATATTCCGCCGATAGTAAACGTGGCGTCGTTAAGGACGTCGTACATGTAACGTTACTGGACGTATCTAGCTAATTTGCATATTTTAATCCACTAGTGGATTATCGAAAATATTACATGGCGTTATTACACTCTCAGACGCGACGTCATATGATAAACGGACTTGTTAACCCGATCGATTGGAAATATATATTTGAGGGTTAGAGTTGATGCCTAGTTGGCCGAAACTAGGTAGTGTAGCCCAGAAAAATACTCCAAAACCTCTTTATAACACTATTAATGGGGTCCAAAGCAAAAACCATATTACTATATCCAAACAAAAATGTATACATTATATAGAAAAATGACCATTTATGGTCATTTTTCTATATAACGTATATATTTTTGGGATCCATTTTTAGACCGTATTATATCCGTAACCGTGTTATAACGAACAGAATTATAATGAGGTTGCGGTGTATTGACTCTCTGGTTCATCATTCTTTTTTCGGATGCGATATCTTTTGCAGAACCTGATACATTTGTATTTATATTTAGTTTTCAGTAGACGACGGAGAGGAGGTAACCGAATTTTGCATTATTTTTGCTTGCCCGAGCGAATGACAAAATGTCTTGTTCTTCTCTTCAGTAGCGTTACGTTGACAGTTTCTCTTGTTCCTCTCTTCAGTAGCACGATATTGACAGGCTGTCTTGTTTCTCTCTTCAGTAACACGATGTTGACAGGTTGTCTTGTTTCTCTCTTCAGTAGCACGATGTAGTCAGGTTGTCTTGCTTCTCTCTTCAGTAGCACGATGTTGACATGTTGTCTTGTTCTCCTCTTCGGTAGCATAAATTTGACAGATGTCTTGTTTTTCTCTTCTCTTCAGTAGCATAAATATGACAGGCTGTCTTGTGCCTTTCTTCAATATTATAATGTTGACAGTTTGTCTTGTTCTTCTCTTCAGTAGCATTATGTTGACAGGTTATCTTGTTCTTCTCTTTAGTATCATTATGTTGAGAGGTCGTCTTGTTCTTCTCTTCTGTAGTATTATGTTGACAGGTTGTCTTGTTCGTCTCTTTATTATCATTATGTTATGAGGTCGTCTTGTTCTTCTCTTCAGTAGCATTATGTTGACAGGTTGTTTTTGGTCTTCTCTTCAGTATCATTATTTTGAGAGGTCGTCTTGTTCTTCTTTCGTTGACAGGTTGTCTTGTTTTTCACTTCAGCATAGCATAATGTTGCCTCGTGTCTGTCTTGTCAGTGTTATAGTTTACAAAAGATCTTTATGTCTGTAAGGAGTGTCAAACGGTGTGGTTTGTAATCAAACGTAAGCAATGAGACAACTCTTAAACATTACAAGTGTACGTGACACCGCAACATTTAGAAATCAGCAATCCAGTAAGCTATTACTTAATCTTCTCCAACTCAATTGCTTCTGTTCTGAACTTTAGTCATTACCATTCTCTATACATCTTATCGTCATTTAATAATGAGCCAGCTTACTTAGAAAGCTAAATCACATGTTCGACCTGCCAGAAACACAGACCAGCCTGCACATTTTTATTGTTTGACGCTCAGGTTAGACCAGTATTTGTTCTTTGCACGATCAATGAACAGCTAGACAGATATCGAAAGATCGAAAGCAAAACCTCACAGCCGACGGCTCTGGTACGCAAGCTGGTCTTAATATTCGTTTTATTGTCCATGCAATATCATTGGTTTTTCCTGGAGTTGGCACATTCAATAAATGATCGTCTTCTCCGTAAAAGTCTTAGGAATGTAATTGTCACCATCTATTCCGCACAAACCAATAAAGTGAAAATTGTGGCTTTGACGCTAATAGCTGTAAGTGTTTGATAGTCGCTGTCTGTTTCTACTCAGAGGCAGTCAATAACCACACAGTTGCCACAATCAGCGAGATATTGCACACTAATCATGCGAGCAAATTACTAAAAGCCTTTTAATTTGGCCGCCAGATACTAGCAATAATGGGTATACTAACAATCTGATCAATTTGATGAGCTGAACCTCTTCGTAGATCGATAAGAGAGAAAAAGAAAGAAAGCCCATTTTGCATTCAATAACCCAGTAAGCATTCTACATAAATCTACAGCGGGCCGTTAGCGGCCCGTCAGGGTAGCTGACGGGCCGCTAACGGCCCGCTGTAGATTTATGTAGAATGCTAGCAGGGAACAGTTGTCTTTAAACATTGTTATTTCTTAGGAATGAAAGTAAGAATTTTCTTTGCAGAAAATTAAGGAATATAATCGCAACGATTATGGGACAAGACAACAATCGGATTAGCCAGACAAGTGACGTCATCGGACTATTTACAATTATATGATACCTGCAATGAAAGGAACACAAATTTCTGAAAAAAAAAAAAAAAAAAAATAACTAGAAAATGTATTTGTAAACCACTATGCCCCCAACCAGATGCTTTCCCTTAAAAGTAAACAAACATGCATTGACTTTAAAACATAAGCACAAAAAAAAAAAAAAAAGAATGAGTTCAAAAGTCGAAAGAAGTCATAAGAATTAAATCAATGATAACGCCAAAATACATGCATATCTACAGACTATCATAAAAGAGCCTATGAAGTTTCCAATTAATTGGTATAAATTAGTACGAAGAGCTATGCGCGCAAAATACCAACAGTCTTGTTGTCAAATGCCTAAGTCGAAGAGGGGTAAACTAAAGGGAAGTAACTATGCAAGGAGGTAGACAGGACAAATACTCACACTTCTGAGCAAGTCATATAAACACTGAACTAATCGACAATGCCCCACCATCTTTAAGTGGCAATAGAAAATTGATCTATGAACACCAATGTTTTTAGATGGATTTTTTTCTGTATTTTTTTATTTGTGACTTTCTTTTCCTGTGACTTTTTTCTGTGACTTTTTCCGCGCACTCGTATTGCTGGAATTTGCCCCCCCCCCCCCAACAGTTATACAGTGCATGTTAACATGAAATGAAACCATATAGGAAGGACGCCTATATCTTTGACATACATTCGAGAATATGTGATGTTGTGACGAGGTTTTGTTTTGTATGATTTGAGGTTTAACGTCCCCGTCAACACTACTTAGGGCGTTTTGGTACTTTGCAGCCAATTTTGTGGGACTTTTACCCGATGTGACAGGAAATGGCATCTCAACCCCCAATGAAACTAATAGGGTTTATATGCAGTCCTACTCACACCACTTTGCCTGGGAAGGCTTAGGGTTGTTCCATCCCTGTGGTTGTTTGATATTTTATGCTCGCGAAGTGTTGCACTGACGAGTTAGGAGGCCTTCATGCGGACTAAACACATTATTTGTCTAAATCGCGACGGAAGTAAGGTTCTTATGTCGCGGTTTATTTTTGTTATGGTTTGTCTTTGAGTGTTTGTATCGCTTATATTATTTTGTTTTGGATAGCCAGTTGGCTATTTTGTTGGAAAGTAACTGGCTTTCCGCTATTGATGTTTCCCTGTGGGTTAATTATGTCGATTCCTGATCATTGCCTTCAATTCTATTTTAGACCTTCTAAGTGATTTACCTGTAGTCATGTGCTGTCGGTTTCAGCTCTGCGTGGAAGCATCATGCAGCCCATTCTATTTTCCAGGCCCCGATGGGCGGGGGCAGAATATTATGACTAGTTCTCCTTTTTTTCAAATGTTACATCCCCGTGTAACAGAATTAAGCATTTCCATTGATTGTTGGAAAATCAAGAGCTTAAGATTAAGTGAGCGTCCTGGAAATCTGTTTTTCTTTTTAACTGGGAGGTCAAAAATCTGAATCTACCATTCTGTCGATGTAAAAGGAAAACTATATAAGTAAATCTAACTTCAATGTACAGATGCTGCATACTACCCGTGTCAGTCTAAATTTTAGGTACCAGGGGCCAGTTGTTCAAAACTAACGACATCGTTAGTTAACGAATCGTTAAAACTTTGATCATTAAATATGGCAAATATGCTAGTATTTTTGCTGAGAAATGTGAGCAGCTTTTGCAAATGCAAAAGCTGCTCACATTTTTTCAGCAAAAATACATAAAAAAAATCGATATTGTACTTGCTAGAAGGGTTTACAATTTGTCCACTAACGAGCTCGTTAAGCTAACGATGCTTTGAACAACTGGACCCTGATAAACCTTACAAAACCAGCAAACAGCAACCATTTCATTTGATTTGAATCGCCTTTTTGCCCAGCCTTAATTTTGCCAACAGATACTGCTTCCTGCTGTCAAAACGAGCATGAAGAAAATTAAGAATATTTTAGTACAGTTTTTGGTTGCTGAAGAGCTTTTGATACCTTTGCTTTGTCTTTCAGTTTGGTTTCACATACTGAATTGCAATGGAGACAAATTGAGCCCCGCCAAGCGAATTTGTGTCTTCGAGCATTCCGTCATGACAAATTTTATTTGCGCATGCCCAGCCACTCAGAGGGGCCAGGGATATGGCTTTCTGTCTGAAGGTTCCTCTTGATTCACTGCTTGTATGAGCGAGCAGCGAAGGTTCTGGCGAGACTGCGCGGATGCGCAGGCTCGCCTGAACCTTCGCTGCTCGCATAGGCGATAAGTACCAAAATCGCTTGACGGGGCCCAATTGAAATTGGGAAACAACTTGAATTAGAGAAGTTAAAGTAAGAAACTGAGGAAAAAGAAAAGCAACGGGAAATGGAGGAACGAATGCACAGAGAAAAAAAAATAGAAAAAGAGGAACGACCTGAAATAGCAAGGGAAAACCTACACCTGTTTGTGACTCTGGCGGTTACTTATATGTTCCAAAGCACATCAGATTAGTTCCTCCATTTCAAGAGAAGTAGGTGAATAAGTATTTTTGTATTTTGAGAAAGTTGCTGTAAATTTAAAATGGCCAAAAGAGCATTGGACCTTGCCTCTGCAAAGCGTTGTTGTTGGGAAATTAGAGACAATTACCCTTAGCTGACTTTAGAACAAATCTATGTCTATGATTGGGTAAAAGAACTTATTCTTAAGGCATATAAGTTGGACCCCGAGGCTTTTGGGCAAATAAATTTAGGAATTGAACAGAGGAAATTTCCCAGACACATGAAGAATTTACTCGAACAAAAGAACTTTTTGACAGGTGGTGTTCTTCTAAAAAAGTAGGATCTGATCATGCAAAAATAGACAGTTTATCTTTGTCGAAGAGTTTAAATGGCGTATAAATTCAGACAGGTTGAAACTTTTGAGGAAACTTCTCGATTGACAGTGACTCATAAAGTTCGATTGACAGTGACTCATAAAGTTTCCTTTGTGAACCTTATCCTAGTAAAACTTACATCCCACAGACAGGTCCGAGATTCAATTCCAGTTATCCAACTGGAAGTTATAGCCATAAATTTACTCCTATGCCCAAACCGTTTGGTGAACACCTCCAAAACTTCTGGTGAAAGGTGAAAACAGAATCCATAATTCTTCCAAACCTTCTGGTGAAAACAAAATAGAAGTGAAGGCAATGATCAGGAATCGATACAATTAACCCACAGCTCCCATCAGAGACACCAAGGGAAAGAGACACAAACAAAAAACAACTAGACGCTAATGGAAACTTCACTAGCGGAAAGCCAAACGGACAGTTACTTTCCCACAAAATGGCCAATTAGCTATCCAAAACAAAATATTATAAGCGATATACACACTCAAAGACAAGCCATAACAAACATAAACCTCGACAGAAGAACCGCCTTCGAACGGTCAGTGAAACGAATTACACCGTGGGCGTAAATCGATTTTCCGCGGCCACAATCCTCGCCCTTAATTCTGTCGCGGATTAGTTCAAATACAGCACGAACCAACTGAAATATAAACCAACAGACGGACTCCGGTTGACCCTCTGTGAACAAGGCGAATCGGCTATCCAGAGTCCTGAATCCCTTATGTCAATCTCAAATAGTTTTTAATTATTGCTAACACACGGGCCATTCGATCTATGAATGTTTAAAGCTGAAGAGAAGGAAAGAGAGACAAGAGGAACATCAGCCTACAGACTTGACCTCTTCAATGGCAAAATCGCAGTCTTGTGTAAGGGGGGAAACTGATACCAATATATCGGAGAACCATTCTTATCAGATGGTTTTGTGTCACTAAATGGTGACAATTATGCCCACCCTATCCCTATTAAAATCTTATGAGATTCCGGAGCTTCTGAATCTCTTATTTAGACATATACTCTTGCCTTTTTTTCTGAGATCAAGCGGTGGAATGTAGATCTGTTAATGCTCCGCTACATAACGTTCATTTGCCATCATACCTGGTATGCGGTTCAGTGGCTATTGGTATTAAACATTATTTACCGTTTAAAGTTGTTCATTTATTGCTTTTGTGGTAAATCCACTTTTGACTTCTAATCCTTGCAATGATCAACCACCTGATCCCACTGAGCAGGAATTCCTGATCTTTATCCGTCCTGTGTAGTCACAGGGGCTATGGCATGTGAGGCGAAGCAGATTAATGGAAAACAGGATTTGATTTGATCGATACTTTTTTTTTCGTTTTTTTTTTTAATGACGAAATAACAAGGTATCAATCCTTAAGTCTGCCTGACACACAGACCGACTCTCGTGAGAATGACTCATCTCTTGATAAAGGTTATAATAAAATATCTGGGTCACAGCTCTCTACAGAACAGCAAAAGGATTCTGAAACTTAGCCTTTGTTTGAAAGTGCTTTAGATGAGCTAGAAGTATCTCAGGTCCCAGTCGGTTATAATGTCAACAATGACATTTTGATGAGAAATTGGCGCCCGCGAGATATCTCAGCAGAAGATGAGTGGACTGTTAACCACTGGATAGTTGTTCCACGGGTTAACCGTCCCCTAATATCAATTCCCATGTCAGACATTAGGTGTAAATAAAACCTATGCCAAGATTCTATACCATTTTATTGGACTGATGTTTCTAAATATTATACGTCCTGTCATACATGTCACATGGTAGGAAAACCCAATCCATACCTAATAGAAGTGAAGGCAATAACCAGGAATCGATACAATTAACCGAGAGCTCCCATCACAGACACAAAAGGGAAAGAAACACAAACATGAATCAACAGACCCTAATGAAAACAACGATAGCGGAAAGCCAAAAGGGCAGTTACTTTCCCTCAAAATGGCCAATTGGCTATCCGAAACTAAATAATATAACAGATACAAACACTCAAAGACAAACCATAACTAAAAAAATAAACCGCGACAGAAGAACCGCCTTGGAACGGTCAGTGAAACGAATAACACTTGGCCATACTGTTTGTGGTCCTTTGAAACGCCTGAACAAGAATTTTCTCTTTAATACTGACACTGCCTAAAATTTACTTGAGTATTTGTCTTACTTCAAAAATAGACGTTCTAGCCCAGAAATAATTGCATATTATATACTTTTCAGTTCTGCGGTGTATTCTTTGCTTCCAAAGGAAAGTTAAAAAGAGAGATACAATCAAATCCCAAATTCTTCCCACAATATCACAAGAGAAAGAAGTCGAAACATGTAAGCAAAACGGACAACAGATAAACCGAGTCAGCAGCTCTTTCCCAAACAGGTGGTGACTCAGAATATCCAAACCTGACTAAAAAGGAGCGGTGGAATGTAGTTGTATCGGTTCCTGATCATTGCCTTCACTTCTATTTTGAGTTTGCAATAATCCGTGCTTTGTAGTTGCGTCTGTAGTTAAAGTTTTTTTTTTAATTTACCTTCATGTAACTAAATCGGTCTGTACTTACCGTGGCTTGAATGGATATATTGTGTTCCACAAATAACATCTTGTTTCTGTTTTGAGCTTTGTTTTGTGTAGTTGAATTATTTCGAATAATTCTTTGATTTTTCAATTTTGAACTTTGTTGTTTGATTCTTTGATTTCTTTTAAATATTTTCTTCTTTGTTTCTGTTGAATAACAGAATGAATGTTTACCTAGCAAAAATCAAATAACAACCATCCCAGCCACTTAAACTATGAGATTGCCTTAGTATACAAAGAATACACCGAAAAAAGAAAATGGCAGTCCCGGTCATAGTGTGAAAAACTTCTGGGGACAGTTTCGCATTTCAAAGTGGACCCTGTTTAAACCATTATAATTAAGAGTAGAACCAATAATGGCATGGCTGCACATTGAAATTGTGATATGTGGACTTAGTTGCTGAGTATCTGTACTTTCATGAAACGAAATACGAAACTAACTCTCCAGCTGTCTGGATGGAGTTCAAGGTGCAGCGGATATCTGAATTCACGAAGGTAGCTTTGGCACTGAAAAGTGGCTGTTTTTCAAGGAGGATTCCTGAAAATGTTTACTGGTTGTGATATACTTTTCTGTTTATTTCTTTGTATGTGACTGAGTGTACAAGACATTTCAAAAGGTGCCAAGAAATGGTGTTTGGGGAGAAAATTTACAGGATCTGTTTAAGGAATGTGGAGCTATGATTTTTGTATGTAATATAGTGGGTGGGCTATAAATGGAATGATGCTGCTGTCAGCCTATGCGAAAACAGAAGTGTTTCTTTGGTATCCTGTTTTGATTTTGTGCATGTGTGGAACACTTCAAAACCCAAACAGAAATTATTGCTTTCTCCAGGGGTGGTCGATAGCGATTCAAAGTAGAAGGGGAGGCAATGATCAGGAATCGATACAATTAACCCACAGCTCCCATCAGAGACACCAAAGGGAAAGAAACACAAACATGACACAACAGATCCTAATGGAAACATAAATAGCGGAAAGCCAAAAGGACAGTTACTTTCCCACAAAATGGCCAGACCTAAGTGTGACGCGTACAAAAGTACTGAGATTAACTGTTCCCTGATGCCTTAATGATAAATCCAAAAAATTAAATGTTCTTTTGACGTCTTATTCGTTGCAGTTTGAAAAGCTTATTATTTATCGTTTAAGTACCTGCAATGTTTTTGCGCATGACGCAATCCATACGCTATAGGTACCGTGTGATTGTCGATTTAAAATAGCAGTGAAGGCAATGTTCAGGAATCGATAAATTAACCAACAGCTCCCATCAGAGACACCAAAGGGAAAAACACAAACATGAAATAACTAGACTGGAAACGCCACTAGCGAAAAGCCGACAATCAGTTTTCTTACACTAGACTGCACTATTTGCCCTTAAACATTTAATTCACACACTGGGGAAGAAAATATATTGGTAATTTTCAATGATTTGAATATTTTAACCTAAACATGTCCTAAAAGCTAGTTTGGCTTTATGTACGACCATTTTTACATTTTTAAATGTCTATAACATTGGGGAAATAGGCAAAAGTGTACTGAAGTCGAAGATTTGTTTCTGGTCCACACCAGAGGGGCACAGAAATTCTATGAAACATTAAAATCTACCAGAAAAAGCAATTAACAACTTTCTAAGACAGTTCAACAGGAATATTTTAAACAAACAAAACAAAACGAAACAAAAATAAAACAATTGTCGAGCTTTGCAAGGGCGCACAGATGATATCGGTTTTGGTGAAAAGCTCGTACGGCGTCGCAACGTGTGCGCTTGTCTCAAAATACACCGCATTGATTTTGCATGAGACAATCCAAATACACCGTCGTGATATGACTGAAAAATTGTTGAAAGCGACGTTAAACCCGAATTCACACACACACAATCCAAATATTTCTTTCAGGAGCACTTGATATGATATTTTGCACCAATTTTTGCCGTAACCATCTCTGTGTAAATGTTTAGGACCAGTCTCATGAGCCAAAATCTGTGACAAACAATAGGTAATTGAGTAAAGTTTTTGGACAGCGCCTTGACCACGATTGACTCGTACAGACGGAGACCTCAAATTTGTGCTGTGCCAATTCCCAAAAGCTTCTCCAGTCTCTTAATGTTAACAACACTATCCTTAATTGGAAGCAACGTCTCGAAAATGACCTTTATAGTGTTGACGGGGACGTTAAACATCAAATCAAAAACACAAAAGTTCCTATTCCCCTTAAATGGCGAAAACGTCTTGTTTGAGGTCTAAAATTGAAACAAGAAAACAAATGCACGCAGTTTTCTTAGTAACAGCGGAAGAGCATCGTTTACGTCATAATGTCGTCATCGTCCGATCATATTGGAGAAAACCATGGTTCAATTTGACGTCACTTAGGGATCATGTGACGTCACGTCAGTCAATGTAATCATCATTAGGTCCCAATAGTTGGATAGGGATTTTCTGCGAACGAATTGTGCATGTAAATATTTCCTTTGACAAGACAAAAATTCAACTTAACAGAGTTTGAATTAAGCGCCAGTGATTATGGTGTCTTCATTTACAAACACAGATGGACAAGCAGACAAAGAATAATTTGTGCTTAAGTTTTCAGACCAATATATTTCTTGTGGCAGAATTGAAAGGACATAGAGTAATTGGCAATGAAACCTCACAATGAAACTGCCTTTAAGTCGTCTTGTTATCGGGATCGATGCTAAACGTTTTCTTTTGTGCGGCACGCACACAGTTTTGCCAATAATTAAGACCTGTTAAAAGCCCACAAATGATAGTTCGAAAGAAATCAAGTAAAATGATTTATCTTGTTAAAAGTCTCCGAGAATATAGCGTTTCCTCTCAATGTCCGTTAATTGTGCTGATGTTCAGCAATTTATCACTTCTCCCTCATCTCAAAGTATCGCTTTAATTGTCGGCACGAATGAAATTAAAGGCACGCTGGATGCTGTCGGAAAAATAACTCTAATTGAGATTGTAAAGCTGGATATGAACGAATGAACAATGGTGCTGACACACTCGACACAAACATTCCAAGGCACACGGTCGATGTCCTTTGTTGACGCCTGGTTTGGGAAGAACACGATACCAGTCATTATGAAAACACGCCTATACAAATACACTGTTTACCGCCGTGAAAATGGAGAAGAAAAAAAAGATGAAAAATTGTGATATTTTTCTTATTTCTGCTAAAGATATAGATTGTGGGTAAACGTTAGAACCGCCTCATAGAGGCGGTTCTAACGGGTACCCACAATCTATATTTTAGAGCAGAAATAAGAAATATAAGGTTTAGACCTGTAAACCCCAGTTTTACTATAGAACAGTATGTTTCGAGGGGGTCAGAATTATATAGGCGTGTTTTCGTGATGCATAATGATATAAAAGCAGCTCACCTGGGCCCAGGATTACAATGCGTACTTAAATTTTAAGTACCTACTTAAACTATGTATTTACTTAACTGGCGTATAAAGTGAACTACAAAGAAATTCGTTCGTTTAAGTCGATACTTAACCAAAGAAAATACTTAAATATTTAAGGTAGCCCAGGTAGGTACCTTAACTTTTAAGATTTGACCTTGACACACGAATGTATATATCAATAACGGCAAACCTTAGGGCTTTTATTTGTTCCAAGTCACTAGTGATGCTCGGTAGCTCAAACGGTAGAGTGTTTTCTTGATATGCGAGAGGTCCTGGGTTCGAGTCCCGTTTGGGCCATTTTTTTTTCCTCCCTGTAGGGCAAGTTTACTTGCCATATAGGTACTGGGATGTATTTCTCCCTTGATGTGACAAAGTGTGCGACGAACAGAGCTGTGTAAAAACTTCCTTTTACATAATAATGTTTATCATATGACGTTATTGATAAGCAGTGGATAATGTCGTGTAATAAAATTCGTATGACCACACGTGTAATAACACTTTGGCGGGATAACGTAACGTCATGACGACGTCCATGTCAACCCTGCATTTTCTGTGAAGAAAAGTGTCAAATTTGATGGCGATAAAATCTAATTTCAAGTGGCCATATGATCAACAGAATCTTACACTCGTGGTCACTTCATATGAATTTATGAAACTCGCCAAAGGCTCGTTTCATAAATTTCATATGAAATGACCACTCGTGTAAGACCCTCTATATAATACTGGTGACAGGGCAATCATTAATTGTTTGGTGCGGGAAGGTTATTATACGTGAGAGGGGATCCTAAATGACTTGGTTGTTTTTGTCAGGGTAGGTGTGTGTATGTGTGTGTGTGTGTGTGTGTGTGTGTGTGTGTGTGTGTTTGTGAATTCTGGTTTAACGTCGCTTTCAACAATTTTTCAGTCATATCACGACGGTGTCTGGTTGCGACAGGGAGCTCAATGCTCACGTTTATAGTGCTGCCTCACTGAAGTATCATGTCCCAGACACATTACATGATACCACATCCAGTCACATTATCCTGACACTGGATCGACCAGTCCTAGCTCTACCCCGTAAATCTGAATGCCAAGCGAGGAGCAGCTAGTACCATTTTTAACGACTTTGGTATGTCGCGGCCCGGGATCGAACCCGAGACCTCCCGTTCCCCGGAGCGGACACTCTACCAACTGAGCTATCGGGGCCGGTGTGTATGTGTGTGTGGGTGCGGGCGGGATGGGGGGGGGGGGTTCGGCGCATATCACTTTAGTCTGTTAGTTAAAAACTGATCCTGTGGCACATCAGGTCCATGTTCCAATGCTTATGCCCTGCTAGTTTTACGCATACACTGTTCACAACGTTCATATGCCGTCTTTATATTCATTGTCATGAAATAGTATGACGCCAAGTGCGTTTATGAAATGACTTGTTTTTCTGCTGTTCATGAAAGTATAAACGAACAGGGTCGCTTGCAAAGTAAATGAACTCTATAAACTTTGCTGGCGACCCGCTGTCGTTCATACCTTCATGAAAATCCGAAAAAATATTTCTTATATTTACATTCTTTTTTCCTCATCACTCGGCGAAAAAATTCTTATAAGGCAAACTCTTAAAGCTGAAAAAAAAAAAACAACAAAAAAAAAAAACATTTACACGCTGTTTTTTTTCTACAAAGAGCGAAACAGCATTGTCGTCGTCAACGCCCATTGAGATCATAGAGAACCATGGTTTAGGGTGTAGACTTGCGACACTTGACGTCATTGAAAATCATGTGATTCGATGCGTTCATGGAAGTATGCACAGGCGTATAGGTTTACAATAGGTTTTACACTTGAAATGTAAATATTAACTATTTTGGCGTGAACAACTGTAACGTATGTCAACGATGTAAATTTGTTGGGCAAATGGTCAAGGTAAAGGCAATAAAATCCTATTTAAAATCCAATTCGAAGACCCGTTTCGTAACTTTCATATGAAAGGACCCTTTGTGTAAGATTCTCGATATCAAAATTTATGAAATACTAAGAATTTTTTTTTTGATTGATTGATTGATTTGAGATTTAACGTCCTGGCAACACTATTTAGGTTTGATTTTGGAAGTGTTGATTCCAATTTTGTCGGACTGTTACCCGACATTGAGATGAAATTACATCTCAAGCCCTGTCGCCCGATGAAACCAACAAAATTTATATGCATGGACGGCCCGACTTGCACCACTTTGCCTTAGCAGGCTAAGACCTTCTAAGTGGTTACCGGAGGTCGCGTGTGGTCGTTGTGTACTGGTTGAGTGAGGCGAAGTTGACGCGTATCTTGCGTCACTGGGGCGTCCAGCTGATTGTGACAAAGCCTGCAGCAGGTAATGGTAGAGTAAAATGTTGTTATTTCTTCTGTTTCTGCAAATCCAATCATTTGCCTCTTCTCCCTGCCTGGAAATGCTCAATAAAAATGAGTTTGAGGCGTTCCACCTCCCTTTGTAATCTCGTGCATGTGAGTAATTAAGTGTGTTTGTGAGTGAGTGAGCGCTTTATGTCTCACCTCACTCATAAAAAGACGGGGAAATCCAAGATCGAATGTACAGTGATTTTTTATTCAAAATTATTATTATTATTTTTTTTTTCTTTTTTTTTATGTTTTGTTGTTTTTTTTACTCCGACTGGAGCTACGGTTTTCTCCGTGTTTGTCTGTATGATGTTTGATCGTGTCCTTAATGACTATATCAGCTACATACATTTAATGATGACATCCGAAAATAATATCGTAGCTTGGGTAAAGTGTCGGAGTCTTCCCTGTTCTTCACCATAGCGCAGAATATGTTATTTCTTAATTATCAACTCTACCAGATTGTTTTGAATATTATTCAATACAACTAACGGCATGAGAACGGTTGAATAATGGACAGACTCCATAAAACCGATTCCGCCCCCGCCCCTCGGGGCTTGAAGAAACAGATTGGGCTGCATGGTGCTTCCATGCAGAACTGAAACTGACCACACATAACGTAAACACGCCTACACAAATACATTATAAATTTTACCTCCAAAAAAGGAAATTTTTAAGATGAAAAATTGTGGCATTTTTCTTATTTCTGCTCAGAATACAGACTTTTGGTACACGTTAGGCGGTTCTAACCAGTACCCACATTCTATATTTTAGAGCGGAAACAAGTAAAAAAAAAGGTCGCCCCCCCCCCCCTAAACCCCAGTTTTACAAAATAAAAGTGGGGTTCAAGGGGGTCAGAATTATATAAGCGTATTTTCCCGATGCCCTAGTAATTGTAAACAGCTTGGAAGGACGAAGCCTGCCCAGGCAAAGTGGTGTGAGTCACACCGTCCACTGCATATAAGCCTTTTAGTTTCATTGGGCGACAGGGCTTGAGGTTTCATTTCATCTCAGAGTCGGTAAACGTCCCACAAAATTGGAAGCAACGTCTCCAAAATGACCTGCATAGTGTTGACATGGACGTTAAACCTCAATTCAAATAAGACTCCATAAAACCGAGCTTTGCATTTTCAAATATTGTATGAGATCTTGTTTCTGAAGGGACCCCATAGAAACAGCGTTTTGAATATGTCGTGGTGCTACTTTGTGACCAATGTGTGCCCGCACAATTTGAGATCGAGAGTGATCCTTCAATTACATAGGTTTTATAGTATATAAAACGTTTTTCATGGTTTATGCAGTGAAATGGAAACTAAACCATCATATTTTCTATTGTCTCCATCCATTCAAGCAGAAGCAGAGATTTTTGACAGATCGCGGGAAAGTTGTGGGCCGCCTACATCAATGTGTAATTGAAACTTAAGTGCTAATCTTCGTGAAAATTTCCGTCAAAATTACGACTTCATCCGAAGTTAAATACTTAGCTAAGTAAACGAAATAGGTGGCTTTCGAATGCACTTTTTAAGGAAATACTTTACTAAGATAAGAATTCCTCCTTATATCGTTAAGTCGACCTTAACTTAAGTAACGATTGTAATCCTGGGTCCTGATAATGAACACAGTTTGTAAACTTAAAGACAGTCAAGAATAAGATCTTGTTCTTAATAAGATTATAGGGATCAACCATGGTTTTTCATGCATTAACATTCGTCGGGTCCCGAGGAAGCTGTTTGAACACGAGGCCGCCAGGCCGAATGTTCAAATATCTTCCGAGGGATCCGGCAAATGTTAATGCACTGAAATAACCATGGATGATTGTTGTTCTTGCATAACTTACAATTCCGACAGAAAATTTTGACGAAAACGCCCAAAAGCTCCATATAAACGCCATATAAACTCTTCAAATGCGACCGGCGAACCAACATGGCGGCCAGTTCAGAATGTTGTCCATATTCAAACAGCACAGAATTTCATGTGTTTTTGCTGTTTGAGCACGGTTTTCGGTCCATTTGACAATGGCTTCAAATAGCCATGCGCATAGATATTTATGCATGAATATAGGGATCAACCATGGTTTTTCATGCATTAACATTCGTCGGGTCCCGATGAAGCTGTTTGAACATGAGGCCACCAGGCCGAATGTTCAAATATCTTCCGAGGGATCCGGCAAATGTTAATGCAATGAAATAACCATGGATGATCGTTGTTCTTGTATAACTTACGATTCCGACAGAAAATTTTGACGAAAACGCCCAAAAGCGCCATATAAACTGCATATAAACTCTTCAAATGCGACCGGCGAACCAACATGGTGGCCAGTTCAGAATTTTGTTTACAATGACGCTGTTACGCAGTAACCATCTGACGTCATCCCAGAACCCTAAAACGCTACGTTCAGGGCGATAACGTTACGTCGCTCAACGTAACGTAAACAAAGCAAGGCTAGTCTTGTGATATCAAAAGCTCAAAATCCATGTTCAAACAGCTCGCGAATTTCACGATTTGAACATGGTTTTTGCTGTTTGAGCACGGCTTTCAGTTCATTTGACAATGGCTTCAAACAGCCATGCGCATAGATATTTATGCAAGAATGTACTTTTGAAAGAGTTTGTTGGGTAAGGCGAATGTTGAGAAGGGGAGACCACCAGATATCGACTACCTCCTGCATAAGCAGTTTAATTGGGTTAGAGGTCCCGAGGAAGCTGTTTGAACACGAGGCCGCCAGGCCGAATGTTCAGATATCTTCCGAGGCATCCAGCAAATGTTAATGCAATGAAATAACCATGGATGATCGTTGTTCTTGCATAACTTACAATTCCGACAGAAAATTTTGACGAAAACGCCCAAAAGCTCCATATAAACGCCATATAAACTCTTCAAATGCGACCGGCGAACCAACATGGCGGCCAGTTCAGAATGTTGTCCATATTCAAACAGCACAGAATTTCATGATTTGAACATGTTTTTTGCTGTTTGAGCACGGTTTTCGGTCCATTTGACAATGGCTTCAAATAGCCATGCGCATAGATATTTATGCATGAATATAGGGATCAACCATGGTTTTTCATGCATTAACATTCGTCGGGTCCCGATGAAGCTGTTTGAACATGAGGCCACCAGGCCGAATGTTCAGATATCTTCCGAGGGATCCGGCAAATGTTAATGCAATGAAATAACCATGGCTGATCGTTGTTCTTGCATAACTTACGATTCCGACAGAAAATTTTGACGTAAACGCCCAAAAGCGCCATATAAACTGCATATAAACTCTTCAAATGCGACCGGCGAACCAACATGGCGGCCAGTTCAGAATTTTGTTTACAATGACGCTGTTACGCAGTAACCATCTGGCCTCATCACAGAACCCTAAAACGCTACGTTCAGTGCGATAACGTTACGTCGCTCAACGTAACGTAAACAAAGCAAGGCTAGTCTTGTGATATCAAAAGCTCAAAATCCATGTTCGAACAGCTCGCGAATTTCACGATTTGAACATGGTTTTTGCTGTTTGAGCACGGCTTTCAGTTCATTTGACAATGGCTTCAAACAGCCATGCGCATAGATATTTATGCAAGAATGTACTTTTGAAAGAGTTTGTTGGGTAAGGCGAATGTTGAGTAGGGGAGACCACCAGATATCGACTACCTCCTGCATAAGCAGTTTAATTGGGTTAGAGGGGCTCGTTTTATTTTTTCCAGCGTTCATCATCCTTTTTGGGGTCTTTTTTTCTCTTTCATCCCTTTCCGTTCTCTTCTGTCTTATTGGTAAATACCACAAAATAGCATTAGAAGTGTTGACGTGCGTCGATAAATCACAACAAATAACGAAACCACGCCTATATAATTGAGGCGGTTCTAATGAATACCCATGCACAAACTATATTTTGAGCAGAAATAAGAACATTATCACAATTTTTCATCTTAAAATTTTCGTTTTTTTTTTCGATGGTAAAGTTTACTAAAGAATTAAATGATACGCTCATTCGAGATCTTCTCTAAGACACGGTGCTTCATCTGATCACAAAAGGACCAGTTGGTGAAAACTAACAATGTCGTTTATTTAACATTTATCAGTTACCCACTATATATATATTGTATTGTAACGCATTGACCTGATAAAGATATGCTATCTCAGGACAAGTGAGATGTGACATTGCACTTTTATGAATGAACCGGACTACTAGAAAATATGTTATCGTTACTGGGAAAAATGTAAAAAATGCTTGAAAAACAAATATCATAGGAAAATTGTGGTCAGCTGATACTAAATATATCGACCGCCAGAATGCTGAGACGCACTGAGGACCACCAATTTCTGATCGTTAACAGCTAATTTAAGAGTGTACAAGGGGATAAACTGATAGATAGAATACCAGATTCGTGTCATTTGATATCAAGTTTATCAGGCTCGGCTTCGAGAACTCATGTAGAATCGCTCGGCAAGCCTCGCGACTCTACACGCGTTTTCAAAGCCTTGCCTGATAAACTTGATATCAAATGACACAAACCTGGTATTCTCTATATCGCATACTGTGATAATCTTTAATAAAGTAAAACCAGTCTTGGTGGCCACCTTTAATAAGCAAGCATATTGCCGTAAAAAAAGGAAAATGCATACAAATCTACCGGTTTCAAGCAGGCACCTGTCTAAAGCAAGCGCATTTAGATTTGCTTAACCCATATATGACAATGGAATATTCCACCTAATGAGTTTGGAGCGGTCCGTTTCCAATTATAGGGGTGTCAGGTTTGTTTTGTTAACGGTAAGTTTTGCAAAAATGTATGTACTTTCAGCAAACAGTGTAGACCCAGATCAGACGGCGCGTTTTGCAGGGTGTGATCTGGGTCTGCACTGTTTCCCAATGTCCCATAAAAGGGCCGCTAGGCATGTATGGGTTAAACTTGCTAAAGCGTCTCGTGAAAGTTCATCACGAAAACACGCCTATATAATTTTGACCCCCTTGAACCCCATTTTTATATAGTAAAACTGGGGTTTCCGGGGATATACCTTATTTTTCTTATTTCTCCTCTGAAATATAGATTGTAGGTACTCGTTAGAACCGCCTCGATGAGGCGGTTCTAACGAGAGCCCACGACCTATATATTGAGCAGAAATAAGAAAAATATCACAATTTTTCATCATAAAATTTTCATTTTTTTCGGCGAAAAAGGTGGCAATGTATTTGTATAGGCGTGTTTGCGTAATGTGTCGTTTCTTTGGGGTTTCTTTTATGTTGAATGACATTGTATGTTTTCTTGTGTGTGCCCTCATGTCACTAGGTCGTTCGGTGAGGTGGTAGTGTTTTGCAACGGCGGCTTTTCATGCCCCACTTTTATATATTATTTCTCTTATTTTTGCTCAAAAATATAGATTAAGGGCACTCGTTAGAACCGCCTCGACGGGTACCGACAATCTATGTTTTGGCAGAAATTTTAATAATATCAGCATTTTTTTCCCGTTATTTTTGGGTGAAAAAAAAAAAACGTCAATATTATTGGATAGGCGTGTTTTCGTAATGTAAAATTTTCATTTCCTTTGCGTTCACTGAGTTCATTGGTACATTTATTTCTGAAAATGGATTTCTGTCAGAAATGGATTTCTGTTCATTTTTACGCCAGCCCTACTGGGTTGAAGAAACGTCATGGGCCCAGTTCGCATACGCCACAGCCCAGCTGGCACACAGCGTATAGGCAGCGTCGTCTCAATGTTGTATCATTTGTTTCTGTGTTTGTATTGGAGTTTAACGGCCCAGTCAACACTATTTAGGTCATTTTAGCAGTAAACTTTACCTATCCACACCTTTCCTGGGCAGGCTTATATATACGCGGTTAACCAGTACAGTGCATATTCTTTCGCCAGGACTGACAACTGCCCTTCTTGAATAAACGTTGTATCAACATTGATAAGAATCAACATTGATGCGACGTTGCTGAAACAACATGAGCCTAGTGGCAACGTCTTTTAAAGCATGGGCTGACTCAAATCAATTCCCCTTATAGGCACCCAACGTTCAAACAACGCTTGGATCAACGTAGACTCGACGTTGCATGTCTGTTGCGATGAGGCAGGTGGTTGCATTCTCATGGTAACACGTCCTTGAAATGAACACCCCTCCAAACCCCAGTTTATATAGAGAAAACTGGGGTTTAGGGGCTATACATTATTTTTCTTAGTTCAAGACATAGGTTGTGTGTAGTCGTTAGAACCGCCTCATTGAGGCGGTTCTAACGAGCATCCGCAACCTATGTTTATCACAAATTTTCATCAGAAAAGTAACCATTTTGGATATATGAAAGAATGCACTATGTCACATGGGTGTGTTGTCGTTATGTTACGATACCACATCCCTGTGACATAGAGCATTATTTTATATCCTGAAAACGGTTATTTTTCTGCTGAAATTTTCTCACATTTAACTATTATTTATATGTTTTATACACCATTATTTATATATATTATACACCTAATATAGAGTGCCCACAACCTACTTGCATGCTTTGGAGCAGAAATAAGCGAAATAATGTATACCCACGTAAACCCCAGTTCTATATAAAGAGGAGTGTTTATTACACAGACTTGATATGGTGATATATACTAATTTACTTTCATATTTCGAAATTACTCAAGAAGTTCATTTATTGTTTTAAATGTAATTTTAATATATTAAACTTAAATAAGATGTACATATAATATTAACATGTTCGAACAGAATGTATTTTTAAAATGAAACGCATATAACATTTATTCTAATGCACATGCGTATGTAACGCGACGTCTGATTGGATAACGTCATAAAAATTGCGACACAGTAGCCAGTAACCCGGTTTCATCATGTAAAGTCGCTTTTCAATGGCCGACATTTTTGTTTTACGAATTGTGCAAAGTACAGTAGTAACAACCGAAAACGTGCATTAGAATAGCGATTAGTGTTTTGGGAGGTAAATCGAGGGTGCTACTGTCGCAAATTCCGTTTAACGGCTCCGCTCACGAGTCGCCCGCCGTAAACAGTAAAACCGACAATTTACCTTCCCAATGCAGCTAATCCCTTAACAGTCAGTGTTTTCAATTCAAGAGTGGTCCATGTTTAAAGAACTAACACTGTGATTGTTTTCTCTTGAACACATAGAAATGTCTTCTGATTTTCGTAATTCTGAAGTATTTGAGTCATGATCTTTTTCACTCTTAATTAAAACTTCTCTATTATTCTCCTCACACAGCTCAGGTTTACCCACTGTTTCAAACGAACTCGCATAAATTGCAGTATCAGTTCCCGTTTTCTCAGAAGCTGTTTTAGTTTTATCTTGCACTAGGCAAAGTGGAAGCTCATTTGTGTCGTCTGCGGCAAGATGATGCACACTGAATGTTTCAGGTCGCTCTGGAAAACTTTTATTTGAACGATTGTCAGAGTTTATTGCAGCATTATTCTGTTCCGATCTTTCTTTGGCTTTCTTCAGTTTTGCAGCGTTCTGAATTGCTTTAGCTACATCCGGGTTCTTCTCAGTTTGAAGTTTCTGGTCGGTAATATCCGTCGCTGTGATGTTTTCATGTTTCTTCCATTTCGTTCGTCTGTTTTGGAACCAAATTTTCACCTGCAATATAAGATTAACAGTTGGACTTGAAGAACTCGAATACCATTACGACCATAAAAAATCATGATCAATCTCCACGAAAGAATGTTCTAGAAAACATAGTATATAAACCCTAGCGGTTCCTTTGGGCGGTAGGGCTTGAGATGTCATTTCATTTCAATGTCGGGTAAACCCCGCACAAATTCGGAAGAAACGTCTTCAAAATAACCTTACTGGTGTTGACGGAGACACGGAGGGTGGGGTGGGCGGATTGGCTATGGACTGCAATTGTTCGTTTTGTCAATAGCCGCTTTAACGTAAACGGGCTATTGACAAACGTTTGTCAATAGCCATTTTAACGTGAAATCGCTACTGACAAACGTTTGTCAATAGCCATTCCGAATAAATAAACGAGTCGACACATGAGAAATGCACCTGCGCAGCCAACATAACCAGCCACAATCAGGTCTAATTATGTTTTTAAAAGCATATTCAAATCTCTATGTGACTCTGTCTTTGTCTTTTCTACACCCAGTGTCTTCTAATAAGAGACCACCCTTTGGACTGTTCAAAAGTGATCTTAAAGACCACTTTTGAACAGTCACAAAGATGGTCTTAATATTGGAATTTTATAGTACTAGGCCAAGACACGTGACTTCTTCTTGCAAGGCCTCATCGACATGTCTGCGAGGAGTAAAGGCTGTGGTGAGACTGAGTTTATGTGCATGCTTCCCTGATCCTATGCTGATTCCCTTTGCTGTATCCTTTTCTCATGTGCTGGCTCAAACGGTGGACATTAAATCATTACGGAAACATGCCTATAAAAGTACATTGTAAATTTTACATCGGAAAAATAGGAATTTTTAGATATAAAAAACTGTGATATTGATCTTAGTTCTCCTCAAAATATAGATTGTGGGTTGTCGTTAGAACCGCCTCATCGAGGCGGTTCTTACGAGTACCCACAATCTATATTTTAGAGCAGAAATAAGAAAAATAAGATTTACCCCTGTAAACCCCAGTTTTACTATATAAAAGTGGGGCGGGGTTCAAGGTTGTCAAAATTATATAGGCATGTTTTCGTGATGTGCCCTTTGTACATTTTCATGCAATCTGCATATAAAAAGCGTGTGATTGAAAACGTTTATATTTTGACGAATGACCCAATAATGTGCATGGGAATTCTGCTGTTTGATTCATAACATAATATTCCTAATAATTTTAAGACAAACTCACGTCATGCACATGACATATGAGTGAAAAGATGAAATAGAAAGAAGAACCACGTTGGATCCACTTTGAAACAATTGACTTTTAGGCGAGGCACTTTAATTTTTATGGTCAAGATAATTCCTTGAGAAACTCTTTTAACACCAAAACACAGGGCTATGTTATATTAATTACCAAAAAAAAAAATAGTCCTCAAAAAATATCCGTGCCAGTTCTGAGAAAATTAGGATTCAATCCGAAGAAAAAAATTAAATAAGTAATGGTCCAATAATAGCACCATACACTGTTATACCGGCTGTAAGGCGAGCTCTCCTCACGCGCAAACAAATGACGCCATTAAAACAAAATATACGTCACAAATTGTTAAAGTGTAGTCTATAATTTATTATTAAAAAGAGAACGAAGAAGCTTTCTCTTGATTGAAAAATAGAAATATTTGCTCAAAATCGTTCGAGATATGGTACACGGAGGCTATGCATTTTCCCACATCTATCCATCTATATGTGTTGGAATCCACAAAATCAAAAGCCAATCCAGTTGAAGGTTTGGCGGACACAAGCAGACGATGCAGACTCCCGCTGGTTTCTATACTCATTTTTTTGTATAGATGCCATTTATATTTTCCTTGTATGCTATTGATAAACAAGATCTATGTTCAAGTTGTAAAAATAAACATTTTTTTTTTTTTTGGGGGGGGGGGGGGGGGGGGGGGGGGGGGGGGGGTGGGGGTCAGAATGTCTCATGACAAAAATTTAGTGTATGGAAGCACATTTGTGCCATCAGAATCAAATCAATTAATATCATAAATACATGTATGTGTATACGGTGTATTCTGGTAACATTGCGCACATAAGATTTTGAAAGAAAGCTATGTGTGACTTTGTGGAAGCAACCATTCAAAAATCACAATCAGAACAATTGCAACACTGTCCTATCTACTTACTGCAATAGAAATTGGCCGCTGAATTTTAAACAGGCAGGAAAAATAATACTAAGAAAAGGGATACCCCCTTGAAATTGATTTACAAATTTTGTCTCCCAACATTGCTCACAATAACTGTTTTGAGCTGATTGAACACAAAGGTTGACTCAAACAACCTAAAAGGGCCAAAATCCGGATGAGAAAAAATATTTTTCAGCTAATTTTCCATGAGGAATCCATATATGAAATTTCAAAACTCTAGCATACAAGCTTCTAAAGTTATGTTATGCATCACAATGCATACAATGTACCGAAAGTGACAAAGGGCCATTAGCCACAAAGTATTTTTCGGAATTTAGTCAAAAGTTAATCAGGACATCTACTCATCAGCACCAATCTTTTCACCAACTTACAAGGTTCTAGCTACAATAGATTTATAGATATGTTGCTGACAAGATTTTATAAAAACAAAAATTCAAAGGGCAATAACTTTTGAAAGGGGCATAATCCGGATAAGAAACAAATACGCGTTAGCTAAATTTCCATGAAGAATCCATATATGAAATTTCAAAACCCTAGCATGCACGTTTCTTGCGGTATGCTATGCATCAAATAAAAATAAAAATCAAAAATGAGTTCCTTTAAGAGCAATGAAAACATTCATAACATTCATAAGAAAGAAGATGGGTCATACTACGTAGTTTCGGCTAATAAAGCCTCATTTCGGCTAATAAAGCCTCATCAAAGGCGTAACGGAAGTTCTAATGGACGAACCAGAAGCAATATGCCCCTCCAAAAAAGTTGGGGTCATAAAAAATAAAAAACATTACGAAAACACACATATTGAAATCTATTGGAAGATTTGATCACCCAAAAAATTTCCAGAGAAAGTTCTGATGTTTTTCTTATTCATCACGAAAACGAGACGTTGCTTCCAATTTTGTGGGACTTTTACCTGACATTGAGATGAAATGACATCTCAGTCCCTGCCGCCCAATGAATCTAAAATGGCCTATATTCAGTTTGCATCACTCACCACCAAGCCTGGTTCCGAGGTTACAAAATATTTTTCTTGCTCAGCTCACTTGAGCATAAAAATTTTCCTGCTCATAATTTTTAAAATTGTTGGCATTTAAAAATTCATTAGCAGGACAAAGAACATTCTTTGTTAATCTGAGCAGACAAATTGCCTCATTTTTGTATTTAAATAATAATAAGCATTTCAGATTTCATCATCCATCACGAAAACACGCACATATAAACATGATATTGGCCCATGGGTATATATAAGCAGTGGTTGCAATAAGATTTTTTTCTTCTATTTTTAGCTCTGGTGGCCATCTTGTTCATTGGAGTGGAACAATTTTAACTAATTTGGCAGGGAGCCACGTAGGTAACAGTCCTGTTAAATTTGAATCCCATTTACCCACTGGATGAGGAGCAGTTACGTTTTCCTATTTCGAGCAGGGCGGCAATAGTTATATTTAATAATGATCAGCTGTTTGATGGGTATAGGAGGAGAAGTCGTTTAGTCGTTTAAATATGTTTTAGCTCTAGCGGCCATCTTGTTCATTGGAGCGGAACGATGTCAGCTATTTTGGTAGAGAGCCACCTAGGCAACATTCCTGTGAGGTTTAAATGAAATTGGGCCAAGGGTTAGGAGGTGTACTCTTTTAAAGCAAATTGTTTATTTTTTCTATTACAGCTCTGGTGGCCATATGGCTCATTGGAGCTGAACGGTTTAAAATCCTTTGGCGCAGGGTAACTTAACCAATACTCGAATGTAGTTTGATTGAAATTGGCCCATGGACACAGGAAGAGTAGTTTTTAAAGATGTTTCTGTTTTAAGCTTTTGCCATCTTTCTCATTGTTTAGCTGTTTGGTAGAGGATCACCTAAGCAACGTTTCTATTAAGTTTTAATGAAACTGGCCCATGGGTGTAGGAGAAGTAGTCGTTTAAAGAAGTTTCTATTTTTAGCTCTGGTGATCATCATGGTCATCGGAGGGGAAAAATGTTTAGCTTTTTATTAGGGAGTTACCTAGGCAACGTTACTGTGAAATCTGAATCAGATTTGTCCACGGGTTTAGGAGGAGTTTGCATTTAAAGCAAATTGTCTACGTTTTTCTATTTTTAGCTTTGGTGGCCATTTTGCTCATACGTTCATCGGAGCGGAATAATTTTAGCCATTTTGGTAGAGGGTCACCTATTGGTAGAGACCCATCTATGCAACATTCCTGTGAAGTGTAAATGAAATTGGCCCAAGAGTTTAGGAGGAGACGTCTTTTAAAACACCTTTTGACAATGGACGGCGGACATTGACTGATCACAATAGCTCACCGAAAGGCTCACGTGGGCTTAAACATGTTAAGAAAATGGGACAACCCCTATCTTTGCAGACAGTCTGAGCCAGACCAGAGCAAAGCATCGGGTCTAGTAGGAATTATAGATAGCCATAATCTCCATTATTTGAATAGAGATAACTGAAACAATCTTTCGGCTGACAGGATGTGGTGTTAACTTTAACGTTTGCATACCCACCAGGCGGCATTGTCAAGTCATGACGTTGCACCGACGTAGATGTGACGTTGCTTAAAAATCATGACGTTGTACGGACGTTGATGTGACGTCACAATTACGCCATTCGCCTACTGGGATAACGATAAAATCCCGTTCAGTTTTTTATTTCTTTCGTTAGTTTTATGAGAAGGTTCGCTCTGCCATTGACTCAACCAAGACATTCGAAGCTTTACTGATCAACATTTTATTTATGTATTTTTCATATATTTATTTAGTTTATATTATTGATAATATACACTACAGAAACTTTGTATCTAGTTTCATGGTCAAATTTTAACCCTTATCTTGCTATTCACGACAACTCCTATATTTGCAAACAGTGTAGATCCAGATCAGATGGCTTCTGAAGAAGCCATCTGATTAGGATCTACACTGTTTGGCATTCAGTTTATGAATTTGTAGCAATAAATTACATCAAGTAATTTGATTGGTTGATAGACAGAAATGGGTGTGGCTTAAATGAATATTCAGCAAGATAAGGGTTAATATAATCTAAACTGCACATATTAAGAGTCTAATCATGTGTAAAGATAAGGATGGCTTGTACCAGGTCACAAGGTTATTAATTACATTGCCTCATGCCAGATTCTGTATCCTGCTGATGGCTAATTAACTGACCATGGTCCCTTAGTTTTCAGGACCGATTTTAGGAACTGTAAGGGAGTTGGGCATGAAAGAGAGTTTTCAACAAGCCTCATACTGACCGAGCTTTTTCATGCCTGAAAGGTCCGATTTTGCAGACTTAACCCTTATCCTGCCAAACACGACAAACATTACCTTTGCAAACAGTGCAGATCCAGATCAGATGGCTTCTTTAGAAGCTAATTGGTCAGGATCTACACTGTTTGTTATTCAGTTTGTGAACTTAATGAATACATTATATCAAGTAATTTGATTGGCTGATAGTCATAAACGGGCGTGGCTTAATAAATTAAGGTTAAAAAGTCATTTTAAACATAAGTCAAAAGTCATAAGTCGCAAGTCTTTAGTCTTAAGTCATAAAACTTCACATAAGCAGAGTTAAAAAAACATAAGACACGGTCTTCTTACAAGCATTTTGGGCTTACTGGGCCCTGTCGCCCATTGAAACGACATTTATAAGCATGTACGGTCAGACTCCCACCGCTTTGCCTGGGCAGGCTTAGACCCTCTAAGCGGTTTACCAGTACCTATGTGCCGTTGGTTTCAGCTCTGCTTGGAAGCATCATGTTGCCCAATCTATTCATTCAAGCCCCGATGGGCAGGGTGGGTATATTGCTGTTTAGACTGATATCAGTCCTAGATGTTAATGGTTTTGTACATGCTTGCCACATTTTATCTTATGCCATCATGCCAGGCCGGGTTTTATTTTATGTTGTCTTAACATCTAGATCAGGGGCCAGTTGTTCAAAACTAACGATGTCGTTAGTTAACATATCGTTAAAACTTTGATCATTAAATATGGCAAATATGCTAAAATGTTTGCTGAAAAAAATGTGAGCAGCTTTTGCAGATGCAAAAGCTGCTCACATTTTTTCAGCAAAAATACCAAAAAAATTGAGTATTAAACTCACTAGAACAGTTAACAATATGACCACTAACGAGCTCGTTAAGCTAACGATGCTTTGAACAACTGGGCCCAGAGCTCAAGAGTGAGGGGAACTGAGGAACGGGTAAGGGTTACTTAATAAAACAAAGTCACATCTCATCAGACTTTATAAGTCTAATTGCTATTGTGCATATGAAGAAGGTTTGTTTATAAGAATCTGATTTGAGGTGTTGTTATATATGGGCAATTCCAACCGGAGGGATGACCGTGCTGAGCAGAACCGAGGCTACGCCGAGGTTTCACTGAGCACGGGCATCATGAGGGTTGAAAACGCCGATCTTCAACAGAACCCCTTATTAGACTTTTTTTTGCACAACACCACCGAAAATTATCGCCCATTTTACTTTATTTGACGTTTTATTTCTCGTGCACTATACTTATGTAGTTTGCCAAGGTAAGAACGCATGGGTAAGAACAGCATTTCTATCCCAGGTAAAAACCACGGATTTCCTTGTCTGGTGTGCAAGAAAACATGTTCTTTGTTTTAAAGCAAATTTACCCAGTTACCACGAGACGTTCACTCAACGTGGAATCAATGTTTGATTCAATGGCTTTACTCAGTAGGAAGCCCAGATTTTAGAACATGCCGCTGGAAACGGTGGCATTAATTTCATTTTCATGGAATTATAAACATCTTTGGTTTTAATCACCTCGCCTCAGCAATTAGTGTGGCGATAATTAGATAATTAGTCTGACAAGCAGGCCCAGGGGAGTCGGGGAAGGAAAGTTATTCGGCGATTAGATACAGTCATGTCTAGCCATTTTAACTCAGGCCAGACCAATGATGTATTCGATTGGTGCCAGTTGTTCGCACCACATGATCAGACCCAGGCAGTCGGCAATCTATTGAGGATGGAACATGAGACACCATTTTATATGTAATTGTGCAGCGAGTCCTCTATTACATTGTTTACAAAGCAAAACTGAACCGCATCCCGTGCGGTTCAGTTTTGCTTTGTAAACAATGTTTCAATCCCACTTTTCAGAAAGCTATCAATATCCCAGAACGCCCCTTGTACCACTTGTAAACTGCTTCTTCTGGGAACGAGTTCCTTTTATTTTTGTAAGGAGAACCACTGCGTTAGAAAAGAAAAATATTTTCCAATAAAAACGCATTTCTTTCGATATGGGAACATTATCCGTCCATCTGGAAAATAATGTCTCCTTACCTTTGAACGTATGAATGTAAACTCTGTATACGAGAAACAAACAGTTGCAGCTTAATTTCTGTTGATCCCCTCCAGTCCCCAAAACTTACTGAATAGGTCTTAAACTTATCTGCCTTTACAAAAGGCCTGGTGTGTTTCCTTAATATTTACAAACACTTCTTTAGCGCGCATTTATGGACAAATGCTTGCGAGATCGAAAGCAAAAGTTGTTAACTGCCATGGGGCAATTTCAAAGACTATCTATTCCAATTAACACATTCTAGGATTTCAAAATCTGAATCGAAATGGCTGAACAATGGTATTTCAAGATGTCAGACCCTACATAAACAAAGCCAGAAAAACAAACAACACACAATCATAATGACATTATGATGCATTTTCCAAGGAAACACTCAATTCACCTAAACCCATTAATAACAACTAATGAGTTTCCAATTACATGGGGTTCAGGTTTGTTTTGTTTGTGGTAAGTTTCACAAAAATATCTCTCTACAATTAAAAACAAAATCATAAATTATCCCAGAATTATGACTATCTAGAGCTATTGGCATTACGAAAACACGCCTGTACATTGTAAATTTTATTGCCGAAAAAGAGAAAATTTTAAGATGAAAAATTGTGGTATTTTTCTTGAAGCAGTTCTAAAGAGTATCCACAATATATATTCTGAGCAGAAATAAGAAAAATCGGGTTTATCCTACCCCTCTAAACCCAAGTTTTACCATATAAAAGTGGGGTCCAAAGAGGTCAACATTAAATAGGCGTGTTTTCGTGATGAAGAATTTTACTGGTGCACTATGTCAGTAATAGTCACGTGAACCACAGTAGAATAAACACTATTGTATGCGTATGAAATATATTGAGTTAAAATGATGGCGATTCACACACGTACTATTATGGTCAAACAATCGACCTAAAATAGATTGAAAAATATGCAGCTAGCTGCGCATAGTTCGTACCCGTCGAAAACAAATAGACTGTCTACAGTCTGATTTTGTTTGTTTGATTGAAGGTTTAACGTCCCCGTCAACACTGTAAAGGTCATTTTGGAGACGTTGCTTCTATTTTTGTGGGACTTTTACCCGACATTGAGATGAAATGACATCTCAAGCCCTGTCGCCCAATGAAACCAATAGGGTTTAATAGCATGGACGGTCCGCCTCGCACCGCGGTTCCTGGACAGGCTTAGATCCTCTAAGCGGTTTACCAGTACTAGTGTGCGGGCCGGATTCAGCTCTGCGTGGAAGCATCATGCAGCCCATATATTTCTTCAAGGTCTACAGTCTGAAAGTCTTAAACATTAATATTTCGGGTAAAAAACAAAATAAAGTAAAAAAAACAACGAACAAACAAAAAAAAAACAAAAAAAAAAAAAAACAAAAAACAAACAAACAATGAAATTATTTTTCTTTATATAAAATGGCTTTCTTCTACTTGTCATATGGCTACAGCCCAAGACATTGATATTAATTACATGTAGACTTGCACAAAGGCACATGATTAAAATTAAAAACTAGAAAAAAAAAAAAAAAATGATTTTAGGAATGTGGCGCCCCTCTTGTCCGTAAATTTTAGAACTAGATCTTATAAGACATAGTATATAACGGAAAGGAAATGAGTCATCACGAAATGCGCCTATATGAGCGCCGCCAAGCGAATTTGTGTCTTCGAGCATTCCTTCATTACAAATTTTAACTGCGCATGCCCAGCCACTCAGAGGGGTCAGGGATATGGCTTTCTGTCTGAGGGTTCCTCTTGATTCACTGCTTGTATGAGTGAGCAGCGAAAGTTCTTGCGAGACTGTGCGGATGTGCAGGCTCGCCTGAACCTTGGCTGCTCGCATAGGCGATAAGTACCAAAATCACTTGACGGGGCCCTTATAATTTTGAACCTCTTGAGCCCCACTTTTATATAGTTAAACTGGGGTTTACAAGGGTATACCTTATTTTTCTTATTTCTGCTTAGATTTCTGTTCTAAGCAGAAATAAGAAAAAATATCACAATTTTTCATCTTAAAATGTTCGTGTATTCGACGGTAATATTTTCAATGTATTTGTATAGGCGTGTTTTCATAATGGGGAATAAACACTAATTTTTGGCTCCAAAAGTAAAATGAACATCCCCTAAACCTAATTTTATACAGAGAAAACTGGGGTTTACGGGGTTAAAATTATTTTCGTATTTCTGCTCCAAGACGTAGGTTGAGGCGGATCTAACGAGCACCCATTACCAATGTTTGTAGTAAAAATAAGAAAAAATACCATGGATTTTCATAAGAAAAGAAGCCATTTTGGAGATGTGAAAAATACACTATGTCGCACGGGTCTGTTATCGTAATAAAACATGGATTGGTGGTACTCGTTGGAACCGCTTTATTGAGGTTGTTCTTACGAATACCAACAATCTATGTTTCAAACACGCCGATACAAATACATTGCCATCTTTATCGCCGAAAAAATGAAAATTTTAAGATGAAAAATTGATATATTTTTCTTATTTCTGCTCAAAATATAGACTGCAGGCACTCGTTAGAACCGCCTCATCTAAGAGTTCCCACAATCTATATTTTAGAGCAGAAATAAGAAAAATAAGGTTTTCCCTCGGAAACCCCAGTTTTACTATATAAAAGTGGGGTTCAAGGGGTCAAAATTATATAGGCGTGTTTTCGTTATGAATTATAAGAAAAAAATAATGTAAACCTTCGTAAACCCCACTGTTCTCTACACAAAGGTGTTCGTGGCACCGACGTTAGCTGGTGATGGAAACTGATATGGCCAAAGTTTCATAAAAACGCTGACAAACCAGCTGGTAATTTTGATAATTTTATTTTTCGATGGTGATTTCCCTCGATGTTTAATAGTTTTATCTCCTATTACGGATTTTACAGTCCAGAAGTTTCGAGAAACTTTTATCGCCGACAGTATAATTGGGCCCCGTCAAGCGATTTTGGTACTTATCGCCTATGCGAGCAGCCAAGGTTCAGGCGAGCCTGCCTCCGTGGTCGAGTGGTTACGCTACTCGCCTTGTAAACCAGGGATCGCAGGTTCGATCCCGGGCTTCTCCAGACTTTCGGATGAGTCTTTAAACCGAGGTCCCGTCTCCGTATGACCTTAGCTGTTGGTGGGACGTAAAACTGAAACACTCACTCACTCAGGCGAGCCTGCGCATCCGCGCAGTCTCGCCAGAACCTTCGCTGCTCTCACATACAAGCAGTGAATCAAGAGGTACCTTCAGATAGAAAGCCATGTCCCTGGCCCCTCTGAATGGCTGGGCATGCGCAGTTAAAATTTGTCATGACGGAATGCTCGAAGACCCAAAATCGCTTGGCGGGGCTCAATTGACTGATATGAGTATGATAAGTATACTGATAGGCTGGGGTACAGTAAAATTCCTATAATAAGAACACTTTTAGGGCTGTTCAAAAGTGGTCTTTAAGACCACTTTTGAACAGTCCGAAAAGTGGTCTCTTTCCATAAGACACTGAGTGCAGAAAACACACAAAGAATGACCAAACCCTTTGAAATATGCTTTCTAAAGGAGAATTAGTCTTAATTTAGGTCGTCTTAATAGCGGAATTCTACTGTAGTTTCTGCACTAGGGCTTGTAGATATTTCTGCAATAGGGCTTATAGTGATTTCTACAATAGGGCTTCAATACTGATTTCTGCAATGGGGTTTGTAATAATTTCTGCTTGTCGTATACCGAGTTCTGTGTAATAGGTTTTGTTTATAAATTTCAGAGAATTGTTTAACTGTTTGCTTTTCCAAATTACAGTTACTTCCACTCCAATGGTCTTGTTTACATTATATATTTGTCTTAATTGGCTATGTTGTTTACTTCAAGGAATGGTCCTTTCAAGTCAAAGGGCTTTGAAAAATTTTCAGAATATAAACAAAATAACTAAATCTGTAAATTTTTTGTTGTTTTCAAAGCCAAAATTTATATTTTATTTTTACGGAGCTTTGCTTATCTTGTACAACATGAATGTCATATTTCTGAAATAAAGTAATATTAAACTAAAAGCCAAAAAGAATCGGCTATAATGTAATTTTTTGTACGTCAGACCATTGCCTGTTTTTGTCAGATCACGGCAGATAGACCAATGTGGCTGACTTTTTTGTCTTAAAACTCCCACACTGCAGTTGGGGCCAAAGTCTGTGTCTTTAGCGCGTCTGTTTCAAAATTCTGATTATGTTTGACAGGTAGTTATAGCTAATTATTTTGCAATGGCTCCTAAGTTTAATTACAGGTTCCCAGAACCTATAATCTGACACTTCGTCCCAGGACTGTATACTTGAATTGAAAATGCCCAACTCGGAGATGACTTTTAGACTGTCATATCCTGGGAAATATTGTATTGTACATTAAGCTGTATTTGAAGCAAGTTAAAACCAAACTGTTGAAATTAAAATTCGATATTTGCAGCGTACGGGAATATATTCGGATGAAAATGTGTGATATTTTTGCTCCGGATATGGGTTGTTGGTGCTCGGGCCGTTTTGACGAGTAATCGCGACCCGTGTCTTTGGACGGAAATGAGAAAACAGATGTATGCCCATGCAAACCTCAGTTTTCTCTATGTACAGTGGGGTTTGGAGAGTTATTCATTGCACGCACTTGTGATCGTGACGTACTCCCCTTTTTCTTGAGGGAAAGTGTAGCTGTAGTCAGGCCTATAAAGATTTTCGCCTCTGACTTTGGGAGCTTGCTGATCGCGGGTGTGTGGCGTATTTTATATATTAATTATTTTTGTTGTTGTGTACATTGTATATATTTTGTTAAGTGGGCCTCAAGGAAGAGTATACATATAGCTTGTAGCTGATTGTGTGACCCACTGTAAATAAAATCTTTATTATTATGTCTACAGCTGTTTACAGTCCAATAATAGAACATGCAAAACACAAAGACAACTGCAAGAAATCAGTTTTTGGTCACATAATCTACACTGACCCCAAACTGAAAAGCAAATAGCCATCGCGAAAAGCCGAAAACACGCCTATATAATTTGGTGCCCATTGAACCCCACTTTTATATAGTAAAACTGGGGTTTTCAGGGATAAATATCATTTTTCTAATTTCTGCTCTAAAATATAGATTGTGGGTACTCGTAAGAATCGCCTCGATAAGGCGGTTCTAACGTGTACCCACAGTCTTTATTTTGAGCAGAAATAAGTAAATAACACAATTTTTTATCTTAAAAATGTCATTTTTTTTCTGCGATAAATGTTACAATGTATTTGTATAGGCCTGTTTTCGTAATGTATCGGACAGAACAGCAAATTCTAAAGATTCCCGTTTTCCGAAAGTTTCTGTTCAGTGGGTTTAAGATATCTATAACTGTACGACAGGGTCCATTGTTCAAATCGAAAGCTTAAAGAGCTCAGCTCGTCAAGAGTTAAAATAATAACTGTTCTAGTAAGGGGAATGGATACACCTTCAGGGGAGACCCATGTCAATAGGGGTCAACTCTTAAATGAAAGAATTTGCTCCAGCAAATTCTTTCCTTTAAGAGTAGATCCCTTTTTCAGTGGGACAGGGCTTATAGAAAAGCGAACAGGAAGTCCCGAAAGTTGTCTCGCTTTGAAAAATGGCGGAAAATCTACCAGGTGTTCCCATTCCCCTTAAGTTCAATATCTAATACAGTGATTACTTTGCTGAAAAAATGATTGTTTTTGTTTGATTTGAGGTTTAACGTCCCCGTCAACACTGTAAAGGTCATTTTGGAGACGTTGCTTCCAATTTTATGGGATTTTTACCCGACATTGAGATAAAACGACATCTCAAGCCCGCTGAAAAAATGAGAGCTATGAAAAAGAAGCTCACATTTCTTCTCAAAAATATTATTTTATTTGCCATATTTTAACGATAAGTTAACTAATGACTTCGTTAGTTTTGAACAATTGCAGAAAGCTGCTTCTTTCAGGAATTCTTGAAATTAGCTACTAAAATGTCATGAAACAAATATAGCTGAGCCGGAACACAATAGAATCTACCAGACGGTTTTTGCAACTGGCGAAGACTCAGATCAGCCTGCGCATCCGCGCAGTCTGATCACAGTCTTCGCTGCTCGCAAAAGTCTGTTGAAGACGCGACGTTGACGTATACGGAGAAGACGCTAAGCCTTACCTGTGTTTCCGTGACGTTTAACAATGACGCCATTTCCGCTCTCTCGGCAGACGACAAATACTTTTTCTGTTCAAACTGTTTTTCCAGTTCAAATATTTGGCGCCCTGTGAACGTTGTTCGCGCTTTCTTCTTCTTTGCCTGCGGAGACTCGTCAGAATCTTCAAATACATCAAGAGACTTGCGTTTGTCCGTCTGTCTCCCTTCTCTGTCAGAATCTGAAAACATAAAAAACTTTCAGTCGCAGATTTTAACTCGTACACAGTGAGAAGTGGGGGGGGGGGGGGGGGGGGGGCAGCTGATTTTGGAACACTTTTCGTCATGAAGCAATCTTTCTTGTCTAACTCCTAATATTGTACATAAAGAGTTTATGACTTAGGGTGCAACAAACAGTTACGTAGATAACACTGACCAACTGTACATAATGCAAGTAAGCCCTACATAGAAAGTGGGGCTTGCAAGGGTTCAGTATGTCTTTCGTGTAGTTTTTTTAAATAAATACTCGCCGGAAACTGCTGTCTAAATGGTTCAATTCTACAGAGACTGGATACGTGACCATAACATACTTTGAACTGACAAATGGCATTGAGTGAAATATTAATGAAGACTCCAAAATTGTATTTTGTATAAAAACATTTACATGTATCTAAAGCTCACATGATGCTGAGCTTCCGTAAATCGACTCTGTCAAAACACACACACACACACACACACACACACACACACGCACGCACGCACGATCTAAAATAAACAAAAAAAAAAAAAAACGTGAATGATCCTGCGACAATTCATTGGGAGTATGTCACTCGAAAAGCAGCCGTTTTATAATGTTTTTGACGTCACTCCGCCTTGTTCTTGACGTCGGAGGGTGTTGCGTCGTATTCGCGGTGCATAAACGTTATTATGAAGTAAATCTGAAAATCAATCAGTGCTAGATTATTTAAGTTTATTTAATACTCAGGTTATATATCAATATAACAACATGAGGGTTAATATTATAAACATGATATACATATCAGTGACTCGAGGACAATCGAGATTTGGACACAAGTCTCCGCATATATATACGTACAGTGAAAATTCGATGGCTCGAACCCGATGGCTCGCTTACCATGGCTGATTCTAACCCGCCCTTGAGCCCCTATGGAATTCTTTTCGTATATAGGGCCTGATAAGATATAGTTAAGATATTTAATTATGAAAAGGTTTGCTGGGTATACTCATTAAATTCATCTCGATGAGGCGATTCTAATGAGTACACTCAGCATGCCTTTATTTCATATTAAGCACTATGCCTCTACGAATACCCACAGAAGCTAGAACTGGCCCTGTTCCGTACAGATTTTATGGTCCCAAAAGTGCTCAGAAATAAGACAAAATCTAAAGTAAACACGGAAGGAGAAAAGCGACGGTACAGTCAAGTATTATTATTATTATTATTATTATTTTTATCATTATTATTACAGAGATAAAATGATACGGAAAAAGATACATGCTTATCGGCTAATGTGTGACTAAAAAGATCTTATGTGGTACGAACATTCTTTTTAACTCACATGACGAAAACACGCCTATATAATTTTGACCCCCTTGAACCCCACTTTTATATAGTAAAACTGGAGTTCCGGGGGTATACCTTATTTTACTTATTTCAGCTCTAAAATATAGATTGCGGGTACTCGTTAGAACCGCCTCGGTGAGGCGGTTCTAACGAGTGCCCACAATCTATATTTTGAGCAGAAATAAGAAAAATATCACAATTTTTCATCTTAAAAATTTCATTTTTTTCGGCGATAAAGGTGGCAATGTATTTGTATAGGCGTGTTTGCGGAATGGTTTATATTGGTTCAAAACGTAGAATTTGGTTACTCGTCCGAAACGCCTCGATCTAGTTTTAAGCGCCTCCTCTTTGCGGGGTTAGCGAGCATCCATATGGAAAAATGTCAGTTTTTTCGACAGAAAGTGTCATTTTTAGAAACATAAACATTCGTTTTTTCCTGTTGATAAAAACGATGTTCACATAGACGAGTCAAAATTCATTTATCACAGGACGTCGCGTCTAAGACGGCAATAGCGCCATGTAATAAATTCGATAATCCACTAGTGGATTAAATATGCAATAATAATAATAATAATAATAATAATGAATACAAATGGTTAATAATAATGATAATAATAATAATAATAAGAAGAAGAAGAAGAAGAAGAAGAAGTGGAGGTAGAAGAAATAATAATAATAATAATAATAATAATAATAATAAATAATAATAATAATAATAATGGATGTGCGAATAAAAACTAGACAAATTGCAGTTTGTATGTCCAGACCGAGTTCACTAATATAACAGATGTCTATGTTATTAAATTATTATGACGAATAAATTATAAATCACATGTTTGCAATAAATAAATAAATAAATAAATAAATATTATCAACCCTGATATTTGCGATATTACCATTTCATAATAGGACATCTTCGATGGCTCAATGAATGGTGATTTAGTAAAAAAACAACAACAAAAAAACTGATATTTTCAATAACGTATAACTTTATTTAAAGAGTATTCATTACATAGAGGATCTTACATGAGTGCTCATGTATTATTGAATTTATTAAACGAGTTGAGGAAAAGGGATAAAATGCGAGGCTTTGCCTCGCATTTTATCCCTTTTTCTCAACGAGTTTAATAAATTTAATAATACATGAGCACGAATGCAAGATTCTATTTATCATATATTTTATTCACGATTGTTTACAAAAATGTCAACATTCCGCCGTTAGTAATTGCGACGTCATTAAGGACGTCGTACATGTAACGTTACGGGACGTATCTAGCTAATTTGCATATTTAATCCACTAGTGGATTATCGAAAAATAATACATGGCGTTATTACATTCTCAGACGCGACGTCATATGATAAATATCTTTATGATATGACGTCGTGTATTAAATTCGGTAATCCACTAGTGGATTAAATATGCAAATTAGTAAGATACGCACCGTAGCGTTACAGGTACGACGCCATTAACGACGTCGCGTTTACTAATGGCGGCGGAATATTGACTCTTTTGTAACAAAATAGTGAATAAAATGCGTTTTAAATGTCATATGATAAATATAATCCTGCATTCGTGCTCATGTATTATTGTAATAAACTCAAGGAAAAGTGAAAAAAATGCTCGGCGAAGCCTTGCATTTTACCCCTTTTCCTCATCTCGTTTAAGAGATTCAATAATACATGAACACTCATGTAAGATGCTCTATTAATAATATAGATATTATCATGTTTTTTTTTTTAAAAGTCCGTGAAAAGAACACTCCTGTAGACCCTATTTTATTTGAAGAAAACTGAAATTTACAGGAGTATACAACAGTTTTCTTACTTCTGCTCCAAGACAAAGATTGTTGATACTCGTTAGAACCGCCTCATTAGGCGGTTCTAACGAGTACCCACATCATTTTGTTTAGTAGAGATAAGCAAAAATTAGAAAATTTCATCAGTAAATAAAAAGTTTTGGAGATAATGTTCAATCGGTGTGTTACCATTTATTGGCGACTCAACTCGGTCTCTCATGAAGTTACATGGGGAATGTCCATTTGATGATCCCGACGACTTATGCTCCATAAACTTTGGTCTGTCAGGGCTGCATACCCTATGCCCAAAGAACTGTCCACCAGGGTCATTCAGCGTCTGTTTTTCACAGCCAATGTCCAGCCTCTCTTTACTATCACGCAAATCGTCCAAAATATTGGAAATTAAGAATGGCGTCGGGCGTTTCGGTGGCTTGTTATATATGTGGGGATGCCACGTCCCCGGGGCTGTGTAGAAGGTCGCAACTGGGTAAATGATAGTGCCATGGTGAGGTAAAAACTCGGAAACACTCTCCTGTAATCTGAACTCCATTATCATAATTCCTAACTGGTCATTGACAACACTGGTACCTAAAAAGTCTCTCACTATTTACTGGATTGCGACTGTGATTATTTACTCATGCCTAAAATGTCTGAATGTTCAACGACTTTGTCATCTTTTATTTTCTTATATACATGTATAAAGTTACCTCTAGAGAATTTATTAATTCTTGTGAAATGTTGTAAGATATGTTTTTTCTTGCTAGTTTTTCCTTCGTTAAGTTGGTTTTATACACTTTTTTTCGAGGGCAGTTTTCCAACAATATCGTTTTGAACAGTCATAAATTTGTAATACTTTAGCTCTAAGTTTCCATTCAACGCTATTTATCCACTTGTTTAATTTCTCACAAAGATTATCAGAAGCACTATCGTTTATAAAAGCTTTTGGTTTCAAGTGCTCGTCTTTAGTGACAGCGTTTAAATAAACGGCTCTAGTAATTTGGATCAAATTATTTAGTTCGCTATCGCTATTGATTATCAGATTGGGGCGCAATAACGCAAATTAAGACGCGCAGTGGTAAGGGGTGTAAATCAATTATGATGCCAATGAGCCTACAAACATCTCAAGATACCAGGAGATTCGTCTAACGATTTTCTATCTCCGCTAAAACACGCCTCTTCTGGCATCGAGGCCAAGACAAAGTAATTCTTTGGTTGCAGAAGGCAGGAAAGTGGCAGCTGGCAACATCTTGATGTGGGTCCAAGGAAAGTAATCAAAATCATCTTTAATTTTGAAATTCAGAATTTCTGCCAAACAACTCAAATGAGAGGAGGTGGAAATTACTGTCTAAATAATAATAATAATGACATTTTTTTTTTTTTTTTTTGGTTTGGGTTTTACGGCCCTTTCAAGATTATTTCACTCATATCGAGCCGATCGTTAATCAGAGGTGGGCGAAAACCGGAGTACCCGGAGAAAAACCACCTGACCTTCCGTTGCAGAACTTGGCGTCTCACACGTAGCCCGAGGCAGGCTCGAACCTACGGCGGTGAGAGACCTAATGACTAAGAGTCAGCGCTCTTATCCACTAGACCACGGAGGCCCGTAATAATGACATGAAATTGTGGAGAAAGGTAGGGATATTTATGAAAAAAAAAAAAAAAATAGGGTTATGAATATCCTATTTCTACTCAAATATTAAAATAACTAACTAGATCTAAATAAATATAATAAATAAATAAATAAATTTATAAACATAAATAAATAAATAAATAAATAAATAAATAATGACACAGTGTCTTCCGAAAATATCGGTCACGGAGACATGTAATGTAAGATATAGCAACAATATTTTGGGATTTTAATGAGGATTTGGCTGGTATAGTTAAAATGGATTTTCCTGAGTATTTATTCAATGAACCTTATCTCCAAATCGGACATTGTTTTAGGAAACTGTACGACATTTTTCTTATTTCTGCTGTAAAGAAAGATTCTAGGCGCTCCTTCGTTCCATCTAAATGAGGCGAATCTAACGTGGACCAAACAAGCCATTTTTTAGATCTTCAAGTAAGAAAATAAGATGTACCCTTGTAAACATCACTTTTCACCACAATACGAAGACACGCCTATATTAATGCATGGTAAACTTTTCAACCGAGAAAATGAAAATTTTAAGATGAAAAATTGAGATTTTTTCTTATTTCTGCTCAAAATATAGATTGTGAGTACTCGTTAGAACCGCGATGAGGCGGTTCTAACGATTATCCACAATCTATATTTAGAGCAGAAATAAGAAAAATACGGTTTACCCCTTTATACCCAAGTTTTACAATATAAAAGTGGGGTTCAAGGGGGTCAAAATTAAATAGGCGTGTTTACGTGATAGATAGAGATGGATGCACCATCATATTCATTATAAGGTTTTTTAATGTTATGATGTGACGTCAAGGTATATTGCATATTTTTAGACATAGAATATAGTCTATTAAACTCTTCTATTATGACAATTTAGAAAATGCAATTTTGCTGTTTTTGAACAATCGGGACATAAAGTTCGTAGACAAGTAAAACCGTTTTGTAGAACTGAAATCGGAAAGCGTCTTAATGACGCAGCAGACATGCAAACACTCAATTGTTCTAGTTAATGATCAGGCCCTCGTTCGCGATGTTACAAGAAATATCACTTAACTCGGAAGATTACAAATTCCATATCTTAAATCGCCCCTCATAATGATGTCAAATAGATTATTAATGGGCAGCAATCGACCCTGATAAGCAAATATTTGTAAACTCGGGTGTCAAACGGGTTAAAAGTGATATTGTTAATAATCGCAAGTATTGGCTATTTAATATCAGGAATCAGATGAAAATTACTATCCCGCGGAGAAATACAAATATGTTCGAAGTGCCTCGGTTTTCATCGTGTATCAATTAAGATAAGAATACCACAGGTAGCTGGTATTTAATCTCGCCATGTTTTTAATTAAGACCTTGGACACGTCTGTCAGTTTCGAAATCATCAATTTACACATGCTGGGAACCCTTAAATGCTACACTGCGCTGGCAAAATCATTTTGCAGAATAAATAACTATAAAAGGGGAACCTGATATTAAGGGGCAGTTTAAAAAATTCCTTCTTATGCCCCCGCATCTGCATGCCGGGGGCATATAGTGTTTAGGTTTTCCGTCCATGCGTCCATGCGTACGTGCGTACAAATATACGCCCTTCTGAACGAATGTGTGCACGCACGATGTGTACGTAGGTACGTACTACGTAATCCTGTTAGTCTCATTTGTACTAGGTAGAACCTGAACTTTAATCAAGAGCAGATCTAAGCCTGCCCAGGCAGAGCGGTGCGAGTTGATCCGTGCATGCTTATAAATCCCGCCCATAGGGGCTTGAAGAAATATATGGGCTGCATGATACTTCCACGCAGAGCTGAAACCAACCCGCACACGAGTACTGTTAAACCGCTTAGAGGATCTAAGCCTGCCCAGGCAAAGCGGTGCGAGTAGGCCCGTCCATGCTTATAAACCCTACTGGTTGGGCGGCAGGGCTTGAGATGTCATTTCATCTCAATGTCGGGTAAAAGTCCCACACAATTGGAAGCAACTTCTCCAAAATGACCTTTACAGTGTTGACGGGGACATAAACCTCAAATCAAACCAAAATCATATTTTCCAAACCATGCCATTTGCTCCATATTTGAAACTATGATAAATACACGTCGAAAGTTTGATTCAGCAATACCCACTCCCATGCCCTTGACTTCAAGGTCAAAGTGAGGGACTTAGAAAGGTCGAATGTTAAAAACTCGGGTTAAGGCATTTGTACCAGGTAGAAACTGAATTTTAAAGAGCTCATATTTTCCAAATCACTTTATGCATTTAGATATAGGTCTAAAGTTTATTCGACGATATGTCCGCATGTCCATGGCCTCAAGTTCAAGGTCACAAACTTGGGATTTTTTAATGTTAAATACTCTATCAGGCGGAACCTAAACTTTTATGAGCTTATATTTTCCAAAGCATTTGATGAGTTTGGTTATATATATTTGGTATGATGATAGATATAGGTCCAGAGCTTTACCCAGCAATACCCCTGCCCATGACCTCAAGGTAAAGGTCACACTCTTTAATGTTAAAGTTTTAAACCACTCTTATTTTCAATACCGTACAATGGATTTTGTTTATTTTGCTATGAGGATAGATGCAGGTCTAAAGATTTATTTTGCAATACCCCCACCCATGCCTACGACTTCAAGATCAAGGGCAGAGACTTAGAAATTGTTAAGGTATTATTTTAGAGTTCATGTTTTCCAAACCATACGTTGGATTTGGTTTATACTTGGTACGATAATAGCTACAGGTTGAAAGTAATATTCAGAAATAACCACACCCATGCACTGGACCCCAAAGTCAAGGTCATAGACTTGGAATAATGTATAGTTACAGTATCCCAGGAGCTCATATTTTCCAAACCATATAATGGATTTGCTTCATGTTTGATATAGTGGTAGGAACAGTGTTTGTGTGTTTGTGAATTCGGGTTTAACGTCGCTTTCAACAATCTTTCAGTCATATCACGACGGTGTCTGGTTGCGACAGGGAGCTCAATGCTCACGTTTATAGTGCTGCCTCACTGAAGTATCATGTCCCAGACACATTACATGATACCACACCCAGTCACATTATCCTGACACTGGATCGACCAGTCCTAGCTCTACCCCGTAAATCTGAGTGCCAAACGAGGAGCAGCTAGTACCATTTTTAACGACTTTGGTATGTCGCGGCCCGGGATCGAACCCGAGACCTCCCGTTCCCCGGAGCGGACACTCTACCAACTGAGCTATCGGGGCCGGTATGTGGTAGGAACAGACCCAACGTATTATTCAGCGTTACCCCCACCTCGGACGTCAAGGTCAAAGACTTAGAGATTTATGATGTTATCATCGCGGCGGTTCTAACGAGTACCCACAATTTATATTTGAGACCAGAAATAAGAAAAAATAGGGTTTACCCTTCGCAACCCCAGTTTTACTATATAAAAGTGGGGTTCAACGGGGTCCGAATTATAGGCGCGTTTTTTTTAATTGTTTGATTTGAGGTTTAACATCCCCGTCAACACTGTATAGGTCATTTTGGAGACTTTGCTTCCAATTTTGTGGGACTTTTATCCGACACTGTCAGCGTACACTCAGAGACAGTCGACTCACCAGTGTTGAAAATGCTTTGATTGGGAAGTTTCCTGTAGCGCGTTACTGTAGAATTCCAAATCCAAAATGAAACCCATCTTGTAAGGCTCTAAAAGTCAACATGCTAATATCGTGTACGAAGAAAATAACGCTATCATGGCGTTAATAGACAATTAAAGGGCACTTGATTTCAAATAATGGAATTTATCTGTCCCATTACCTACAACACCAGTTAATGGAAGCTTATATTTTGGCATTAGCACTGAAGTGTTGTGGCATGTTGACAACAGAACGGTTGACAAAAAATGTCAATATACATATTCATGCGCGATCTAATTGGTTACAGATAACTTTCTTTGCGTGCTTTCGCATGAAGGTATTTTGCATTATACAGCCGATATAATCTTTTGTGATTTTGATGAGACGTGAAAAACTGAAACTTTTCTTTTCTAATTATCACACACTCAAAGATACTTGCAGCTGCGAGATCTAGAAGCTCTTTTTCCATTACGATAACTCGCCCGTACGACATAGTGCATTTTTCACATCTCCAAAATGGCTACTTTTCTGACGAAAATCCTTCATATTTTTCTTATAAATGCTCAAAACATAGGATGTGGGTGCTTGTTAGAACCGGTTCTAAGGAGTACCAACAACCTATGTCTTGGAGCAGAAATAAAATCAAAGTACTGAAAGTACTGAGGAAAGTTGATTTATGAGAAATAATTATTATGATAACAATATCAGTCGTAGATCAAGCAGTTATCTAGATATTTGTTGACAAGGTCCCAGTAGGTAAAAAAAACGGGACGAAGAAAAAACATGATTCATCGATTGTTTTGAGTTTAACGACAGGTCAACCCTTGTGGATCATTTTTGTCTTATCCAAGAGAAGGGGAGAAAAGAGATAGAAGAGATAGTAGAGGAGATGAAAGTGAGGGACAGTGGAGAAAGAGGAAATGATTGAAAGTGTAGAAACAGAAGAAATAGCAACACCCCAGCAGGCCTTGCCCAACTGTAAGCCAATATCAGCTGGACGCCCCAATGACACATTATACACATCACATATGCCTCACCCAAATACCCTCTCGAAGATAAAAGGAAGGAAGAAAGAAAGATGAAAGTGTCTGCTAATTTCTTCATGGTAACACCATATATTTCTAACTCAGCTCAATGTACCATCTGCTAATAATCTTATAGAGAAGTTCTCCTAATCTTACAGAGACGTTCTCCTAGCGGGCACACGACGTCTTAGCAACGTCGCATCAACGCTGCGTTGATACGACAATGTTTTGTTTGTTTGTTTGTATTGGAGTTTAACGGCCCAGTCAACACTATATAGGTCATTTTTGAGCCGGTCAGTTTACCTAACAACACTTTCCTGGGCAGGCTTATACGTAAGCGGTTAACCAATACAGTGCACATTCTTTCGCCAGAAACTGACAACTGCCCTTCTTGAATCAGCGGAAGGGAGAGAATGACCGTAGAAAACATTTCATGATCAATTTCCACGAAAGAATGTTGCCGACCTCGGTGGGAGTCGAACCCGCGTCCTCCTGATTACCAGACGCGCTGATACGACAATGTACATACGTGTTGTGCAGCCGCTTGGAGCTATGTTTCTTCGGGCGTCCGGACATAAAAAAGAGAATAAATAAAAAGAGGTTATTTTTAAATCATTTGATTTAGACATTATAACCCTGATCAGAAGCCGCGTTTAGCGAACTAGGACTACCCAAGGCGAATTAAAATACGTTCGAGATCCTAAAAACATTAACTCATAAACGCCAATTGTTTCAATACTGGGACATTCGGAAACAGTTAAGACAGATTAGAGGCCACAGAATGTAGCGTCTGATCGGTGTGTTCACTATTTGCTAAAAATGTAGTACTTGATTTAAAACTCACATCTTACAAAACATGTTTTGTAATCAGATCTCTCCAAAGCAGGTGAATAACTATGTGCGATGTCGGTCAGTAACGAGTTGTTTAGCCATAGAGAAACGAACCAACCCATTACGATAACACGCCCGTGCGCCATAGTGCATTTTTTCACATCACCAAAATGGCTACTTTTCTGATAAAAATATGCGATATTTTTCTATTAAATACTACAAACATAGGTTGTGGGTGCTCGTTAGAACCGCCTTATTGAGGCGGTTCTAACGAGTACCCACAACCTATGTCTTGGAGTAAAAAAAAGAAAAATAATGTTTACCCCCTTAAACCCCAGTTTTCTCTATATAAAGTGGGGTTTAGGGGGGTGTTCATTTCACGGACTTGTTCACGTGATGCCTTTTAACCCTGTAGACCGGTACAGACGCCGACGTAGTAATACAATGTATCTATGCAAACCTTGCAGATCCTGATAAGACGACACGCAGCTAGAATGTCTCAGCAGAATCCACATGTACACTGTTTGCTATCATGTCAGTGAACTAATCAGAGTCCCTTTGTATAAGAATATACTCTTAAGCGAGAAGAGTCCTGTTCAGACATTCAGGGTTGAAAGAGTAAAATCTCAAACCAGTTACATAAATATCATCGGAAAGTGCGTTGGAAAATAGTTTCAGAGTATTGTTTTCTTTTCGGAATTCGACTTTTTGTGCCAATTTATATACAATCCGTATAAAGTCTCGAAATATGAAATATTTTAAAAGACGTTCCATGCCTGCAAAATTAATTTTCAAGAGTTCCTTTGGACTATTTTATGTAGCGAACGAACAGCGGAAGTGGAGTAACGCGGTCCAGTACCGGAAGTAGAAATAATGTGTTGACATGTAAGCTTGATTTTAAAAATCAACATTAAAAAATAATGAATACCCCCGTAAACTCCAGTTTTCTCTATATAAATTGAGGTTTAGGTGGTGTGTGTGTGTGTGTGTGGGGGGGGGGGTCTTCATTTCACGGACTTGTTCACTGATGTATACGTACATTACGAAAACACGCCTATACAAATACATTGTAAACCTTACCGCCGAAAAAACGAAAATTTTAAGATGAAAAATTGTGATATTTTTCTTATTTCTGCTCAAAATGGAATAAGAAAAATAAGATATACCGCTGTAAACCCCAGTTTTACTATATAAAAGTGGAGTTCAAGCGGGTAAAGATTATATAGGCGTTTTTTCGTGATGTCTATAGATGCGTATATTCGCTACATTTGTTCGTTGCTATTAAGACCACCTAAAATTAAAACATTATATCTGCTATTAAGACCAGCGAAAATTAAGACAAATTCTGCTTTTAAAAGTATATTTAAATGGTTTACATTTGATATTTCTTTGTGTTTTCTACGCCAGAGATCACCAAACATTTAAAAAAATCCCAATATAGACCTAATGTATAGGAATTTAAATTTTAGTGTACATAGGTCACTGGTCTGTCTTACAGCATGCCGCCTTTTATGGTAAGATACGTAATTTTCACATCTGTTGGGCGTTGTCCTCAGTGTGTAATTGTACCGAGGTGTGAGGAGTCTGTTCTTTTTATCACTATTTTTAAGTATGAAGAGGTCTTTATCTTTATCCATAAAGAACATGTTGACGACAATTGGTTTAAGTAGCGATCCGACTCGCACCACTTTGCCTGGGCAGACCTAGACCTAAGCGGTTTAGAAGTATAGTCGTTCGGTCGGTTTCAGCTCTGCGCGGTAGCACCATGCAGCACAGTCTATTTCTCGGGGGCGCGTGGGCGCAAAACTGTTGTTCGAACAACAAAAACGTAGGTTCGATACCTGCCCGGGTCGGCAACATTTTTTCGTGGAGATTAATCGTGAAATCTTTTCTAGGTCATTCTCTCCCTTCCGCTGACTCAAGATTGGCAGTTGTCAGTTTCTGACTGTACTGGTTAACCGCTTACGCATAGGCCTGCCCAGAAAAAGTGTGGATAGATAAACTGACCGCCTCAAAAATTATCTAAATAGTGTTGACTATCAGAGTCCCTAAATATTGTTGACTAATCAGAGTCCCTAAATAGTGTTGACTCAACATTATTTATATTGTTTTCTTTTCCGAATTCGACTTTTTGTGCCAATTTATATACAATCAAAAATGACCTAAATAGTATTGACTATCAGAGTCCCTAAATAGTGTTGACTAATCAGAGTCCCTAAATAGTGTTGACTAATCACTATTTATATTGTTTTCTTTTCCGAATTCGACTTTTTGTGCCAATTTATATACAATCCGTATAAAGGCTCGAAAAATGAAATCTAAATAGTGTTGACTAAATAATATTGTTTGTTAAACTCCAATACAAACAAACAAAACTGGTACGTGGACTGCTGACCGGTTCAAAGAAAAACATTTTTTTCTGCATGTTTACAAATTTGCTTAAACAAGTAGTATAGATTGACCCAAATCATCATCATCATCATCATCATCATCATCATCATCATCATCAGGAAAACACGCCTATAAGTAGTATTGGCGGCGGTTTGGCCTCACGGACTGCGCATGCGCGGGGATGACGTCACGGCGCGTCGGCGCGGCAGCCATATTGGATGACCTCGGAATAACTTTGGCGCCACGGACTGCGCATGCGCGGGGACGACCTCACGGCGTATCGGCCATTTTGGATGACCTTTGCCACGTCTCTATTGTTTGGTGAAGGCACTAAACAAAAGGTCAACCCAGCTGCTCCGTGACCTCGGAATAAAAATCCATTTCTATTGTTCGGTGAAGGCACTAAACAAAAGGTCAAAACCCAGCTGCTCCGTGACCTCGGAATAAAAATCCGTGTCTATTGTTCGTAAAAGGCACTATAAATTGAAAACAAAAGGTCGAGGTGAAACGACAAGCCCTGTCAATAGGGTTTATGGAAGGGCCGATTCGCACCGCTTTACCTGGGCTAAGCGGTTTTCCAGTGCGCGATTCGTGGAAGCATCTATTTCTTCAAGCCCCGAGGGGCGGGGGGCTAAAAAGATGCATGCATCTCTCTCTCTCTCTCTCTCTCTCTCTCTCTCTCTCTCTCTCTCTCTCTCTCTCTCTCTCTCTCTCCTTTATACAAAAAATGTGACAAGGACTGTGTCGTTATTTGAGCTATCGATCATTTTTATCAGATTTTTTTTTCTATTTTTTTGTCGTAAACATGTTTGAATAGGTGTATTTGTCTTTCAAAACCAACTTGCGAAAATATCATCTGATAATGGATTTTAGCCTGAAATGCGCCAGTCCGCTTAACACGGAAACACCTGCCCTTAGCAGGACTGCTGAACCCAAACAAAGAAAAAAATGTCATCTGCTAGTGGTGATTAGCGCTTTAAGGTTCATTCGCGGTATATTGACTTTTTATCGATTCGAGTATTGGGCCGGCGACCGAAAAAAACCTATAAAAGTAAAACTTTAGCGACAATATATGACCGATCAGCCCTCGAATAAACGCGGTCTCATACGCTTTTCGCATCAGTCTAACCCGTAAACCCCAAAACAATAATCAAGATTGGCTTAATAAGCTGGCTTATTCACGCTTAAATGTGTCATGACACTACAAATATAATTGTGTCTGTTCAGGGTTTTATTGGGCCGTTCTCTAAGTGATGTTCTGGACATAAATCAAGTTAGGGAAGACTATACCCTGAACTGTAAGCGAATAGTTTACACACTGATCAGATGTTGTGTGGCGTCTGATCCGGATCTACCATTGTTTGCGAAAACTAATAGGCCTTTGTTTTTATCCGAAGGGGATCGTGTTTGGACTCGTCTCAAAGAGATCTACGCGATGAAATTATCTCCCTCGGCTGTTCAGATTATCTCCCTTTGGTCTAATGTAAACCCCATATTTTGCTCAAAATCATAGACTGCGGCTCAGATGCGCGCAGCCTGAACTGCAAGCAACCAGTTTACAAAAGGTCATGACCAGTTGAATGTTATTTTCTATTAGCATGTCATTGTCTATATTGTCCACGCCTCTTGGCGTAGACGGCCAAACGTTTACTTTTGCTCCAGAAGCATTAAAGAACACGCACATACACACATATACACACATTCTCTTATACACACGCACATACACACGTACACACACATACACACAATAATACTCACATGCACGCAATAACACACGCACACGTACATACATACGCACATACATATATACATACATACATACATACATACATACGTACATACATACATACATACATACATACATACATACATACATACATACACACACACTTGCACACGCACATACATACATAAACACACACTCATGTACATACATACATACATACATACATACATACATACATACATACATACATACATATGCACAACGCATGCCCGAACACTAACATATTCGCATATGCGCACATACACATACACAAGAACATACATACATACTTACATACACATGCACAACGCAAACAAACTGCTTCAAACCCTAATAAAAAGCTTAAAACGACATACCCGATCCGAGCTCTACGCCATTCTAACAGACAATAACTTCTAATGGATAAAGGCCTATGTTTTAATATGGCTACGACATATTTTAATTGGTTGCTATTAATAACCGACCTATAATACTTATGCTGTAAACAGTCAGTGGGGATCTTTGAGATGGAGGAGGAGCTTTGAATGCGTAAAAAGACAAAATGAACAATGCATTCTGTAGCTGTTGCGAAAATATGCCTCACAGATACGTATATGAATGCCCTATATGTCATAGAAAGAATGTGTTGTATATTGTTTCTCATTTGAGAAAAGTACACCGTGTGACTGTAGAAGACTGGTTGGAGAAAGTACAAAAAATACGTGTAATTATTGTAGGTAGTGTTAATAGTTGACCTTTCCAATAGAACGTATAATCTATAATCAAACGTGACTTTCAAAAGCTATTTGAGTTCTAAAAATAAAAAAACCAATCAGAAAGAAGTATGGAACGTAAGAAGACGAGTTGACGTTTTTATTATGATTCTGACTTTGTTGTGCCTCTGTCACGAATACATAGCCAAACGTCTGATACCCAATTACAAGTTGCGATTCGAAGCTAGAGAAGGCGCAAACCGGTTTATCTACTGTTGGAAAGAGGAACTTGACGAGCATGACAAGTAATCAAGAACAAACTTATAAGTCCAACAAGAACAGCTGAGGCGTCCTTTAAGAGCTGTCCAATGGACAGGCGTTATTGGTATTATCGTTATCACGCTTTCCTCTCCGATATTTGTCTTGGCTAGTATCGACTGGAGTCAAGACCCTCCCTTGGATTACCATGTCAAAGTGGAAGCTAATCAGACGGCTTGTTCGTATTTGGAACAATTTTATCTAACGGACAATGTCATAATCTCGGTGTGCAACAGAGACGACGACATCGTTCTCGTCATTCGTGTCTTCTTAAACCGAACGGCTACCATTCGCGGTATTCCTTTGAACTTGAGACAGTGGAGGACTGTAGAGAAAGTCTTGCCCGGCGTGAATCGAGCTATTGAAAAAGCAAGTCGAGATGCGAATGACAGGTAGCGAGGAAAAGAATGGATTAATGATAGAAAGATTCACCCAAGAAGCAAATTCGTATCAACACAGCCCTTTTCAGGGCTTCCAACAACTCGAGAACGAAAAACCTATAAGTTTAAAATAATTGTAATACATACAAAGTATATCCAGGCACTTTAGCTCAGTTGGTAGAGCACCTGTCTCATAAACAGGAGGTCATAGGTTCGAGCCCTATTCGTGCCATATTTTTACAATCTAGAAACTAATTTATTTTCATAGAAGAACCCTTGAAAAGATTCCCGGAAAGAACCCCCAACAAGATGCTTCCAAAAAAGAGACCTCCGAAACGAACCGTCAAGAAAAAAAACCCCTCAAAACTAAGTTATTTTCAAGCATAGCCAGGAAGAAATTTATTGAGACGCAGAAATGAAAGTGATTTTCGCAAATCGAATATATGGGACCAGTAGCATTATCCAACAAATTGAAACGAGGTGGACTTGACATTGGTGTTGGTGGCTGTGGTGGTAGTTGTGGTGGTGGTGGCTGTGGTGGTGGTGGTGGTGGTGGTGGGGTTGTGGTGGTGGTGGCTGTGGTGATGTAGGTGTTGGTCAAAAATGTGAAAAGTTTGTAAGAATGACCCAACTGCAAACTCTTGACAAACAAAAATGAATCGATGCTCAGACTGTAACCTCGTGTTCTCCAGACGTGATGCTTTGTTAAGGCACCAACGCAATAAGCACGGCAGTGGGATAGAGCCGCAATCAGACATGACTAACAGCATTACCTTTCAACACCCGTTTTCTATGGTTGTGACTGGTCCTAGTGGAAGCGGTAAAACGGAGTGGACTAGAAAGTTACTCCTATCCGACCTCATATACCCTCCACCTGAACGTATCGTATGGTGTTTTGGTCAATGGCAAAGACTGTACGAGGACTTGCAAAGCAAACTACCCCAGATAGAGTTTGTACACGGTATACCGGACAGCCTGACTAACTCCGAGTATGTCGATACCCGCAAAAGGAACGTACTGGTTTTTGACGATTTGATGACAGAGGCTAAATGCGATCAAAGAATTGCGGACCTCTTTACCAAGGGAAGCCATCACAGAAACTTGTCTGTCGTATATCTCACACAAAATCTATTTCCACAAGGAAAAGCCTGCAGAGACATCGCTTTGAACACGCAATACCTCGTCCTTTTCAATAATCCAATCGACAGACAACAAGTGTCGACGTTGGCGAGAAGAATTTATCCGGCATCTAATTCAGTGTTTATGAAACGATTCGAACAGGCTACGAGTCAGCCTTAGGGGTACCTGATAGTCGACCTAAAATCGAGCACGCCCGAACAAGAGCGTTTACGCAGTGACATATTTCCGGTAGAAAGAAAGCGGAAATTGGAGGTATCCGATGAGTCCGATATAAATGATGAAGACAGTGACGATGACATGGAATCGATAAGTTAAGTAAACGACACGCATTACCCCTTATTGGGACCTCCGGGTAAACGTGCCAAAGATGATCTGGAAGAAGACCGCCTATGTCTAGAAATATGGGAGAGAAGGTTTAAGGAACCTCTAAGGCAATCGAATGCAGAGCGCTTTAAAGATAAGGTTAATAGCTACATCGAAGAAGGGACTGCACCTGAGGTCGCTTATCATCGCGCAGCAAACGAGGGCTTACCCTCCCTCAGGAAAAGACTAAGACACGATTACGCGATGTTTCTAATGGATTATCACCAGCTGCAAAAGGATCATACTCAGCGGCAGATTCTACAGTCGGCTAAAACTTTAAGAATACAGCATGGTATGAATGTCGACGAATCCATCCAGCAAGCCGTAAAATTGAGAAAGGATTTATTCGCCAGTGTTTGGCCCCGACCATGTCTTGACAGAAGACCAGGAATCTGATGACGAATGAAATAAACGTAAGAAGGGTAAAGCATCGCTATATTTGGAGAAAATAAAAAGATGGGTTCGATAGAAGTGTTTGACAAGAAACTGCTAAAATGGGTGCCTTATGTTCCGGACTACGACGCATGGTATCAACATTTCAAAGACTTGAGCGAGGGCTACGTTCAACCCGATTACAGGGGGCGTTATATCGTCGGTAGTGGGAGAAGAAACCGTCTTCTACAGGAAATGGCAGATGAACGACAAAAAGAAATAGAAATGCGGGAACAGCAAAAACCGGTGGTGAAATTGGTCACTCCAGTGGCTCAAGCGGTCGAAATGGCAAAGTCAGATCTAGCACGATTACAAAAGGAGCATAAGGGCGAGACCTCTGCTCGTAAGAAACCAAGAGTAAAAAACGGGCAGTTGGTAGACTGGACAAAATTAAAATATTAAGCGACGATGAACAGTGATCAATTGACTCGTATTCTTTCTGGATGTCCCGTGACTGTCTGCGCAGCGGACCAAATTAAAAAACGAAGAGGAAGGTTCGTCATTTCCAACACATCCACCAGTTATCAAAGAGGGAAACACTGGGTAACATTTTATTTTCCCAAACACGGACCGTACGAATTTTTCGACTCAGTAGGAAACGACCCTAGAAGTTATGGCGTTGGATTTGAAGAGGTACTCAATAAACCCTACCTAATGAACAATAAACAGCTTCAACAATCTAGTTCTAACGTATGCGGACTATACTGCGCATACTATGTGATTGTGAGATCTCGTGGTAAAACCATGCAAGACATTATCAAAGAATTCAACCCACACCAGAAGAAGTTCAACGACCACCTGATTGTGTCTAAAATGAACAGAATGCTTAGAAGAAGACATTTATAATGTGTAATTAACCAATATGTCGTTGATAAATAAATGCGTAAAATATACTTTTGTTTTGTAATCATTTCTATCCTAACACTCTCAAAATAGAATTGAAGGCAATGATCAGGAATCGATACAAGTAGCCAACACCCACTTGAGATGCTCAGGAATGACCTCGTCCCCGTATTGTCAATTATATTTTTCATGACCTCGCTAGTGGCTTGGGTTAAAACGAAGAAAAGTACTGTTTCAAGTCTGACATGTTTTATTGTAAACATATAAATACATCTCTTACAAATTTACAATGCAATACAATTTACAATATAACGCTATATGTATGTTCACATGGGTTCGTCTCTGCTATCTCTCCAGTTTTGAAAGTGTTTTGGATCCAATGTTCTCGCAAAATTATCGGATCCTGTCCCGAAACCGCCTAAGGTCGCACTTGATCCGAACATGAACCCTGTCTGTCTTTGAGGCGGTGCCCCGACCATCTTGATGTATGTACAATTCGGTGACCATTTGTAGTGTTCTTTGATGGCGTCATCATCTTGTTCCCAAGAGCTGAGTTTTACGAACCAACTGAAGCACTGACATACGTCCGATTTCCCCGTGTAATAAAGTCCCGCCCGTGCTAGTTGGTATTTGTCCGGTCGCATCTGTTTAGGATAAGTATCGAATGTTTTGAGTCTGTTTTCGAAGAATTCCATGTCGAGTTGATCAGCTTTACTGTCCATGACGTTTATGATGAGAATGACGATACATCGTACACACGTCGCTTATATACATAATGCCTTCTTTCTGATTGTTTTTTTATTTTTAGAACTCAAATAGCTTTTGAAAGTCACGTTTGATTATAGATTATACGTTCTATTGGAAAGGTCAACTATTAACACTACCTACAATAATTACACGTATTCTTTGTACTTTCTCCAACCAGTCTTCTACAGTCACACGGTGTACTTTTCTCAAATGAGAAACAATATACAACACATTCTTTCTATGACATATAGGGCATTCATATACGTATCTGTGAGGCATATTTTCGCAACAGCTACAGAATGCATTGTTCATTTTGTCTTTTTACGCATTCAAAGCTCCTCCTCCATCTCAAAGATCCCCACTGACTGTTTACAGCATAAGTATTATAGGTCGGTTATTAATAGCAACCAATTAAAATATGTCGTAGCCATATTAAAACATAGGCCTTTATCCATTAGAAGTTATTGTCTGTTAGAATGGCGTAGAGCTCGGATCGGGTATGTCGTTTTAAGCTTTTTATTAGGGTTTGAAGCAGTTTGTTTGCGTTGTGCATGTGTATGTAAGTATGTATGTATGTTCTTGTGTATGTGTATGTGCGCATATGCGAATATGTTAGTGTTCGGGCATGCGTTGTGCATATGTATGTATGTATGTATGTATGTATGTATGTATGTATGTATGTATGTATGTATGTATGTATGTATGTACATGAGTGTGTGTTTATGTATGTATGTGCGTGTGCAAGTGTGTGTGTATGTATGTATGTATGTATGTATGTATGTATGTATGTATGTATGTATGTATGTATGTATGTATGTATGTACATGAGTGTGTGTTTATGTATGTATGTGCGTGTGCAAGTGTGTATGTATGTATGTATGTATGTATGTATGTATGTATGTACGTATGTATGTATATATGTATGTACGTATGTATGTATATATGTATGTGCGTATGTATGTACGTGTGCGTGTGTTATTGTGTGCATGTGAGTATTATTGTGTGTATGTGTGTGTACGTGTGTATGTGCGTGTGTATAAGAGAATGTGTGTATATGTGTGTATGTGCGTGGTTGTGTGTATGGACGGATGGCCGGATGGATGTGCGATTGTAGTGTGTATTAAGCCCTTCACTAAGCTCCGGCAATTCGTAGGACCGAGAAATGTTTCTAATATTGCGAGTATTAGCTTTTACTAAAACCTTGGGTCTTCGCTTAGCTCACATCAATCTGAGTAGTCGAAGGATTGGAAAGTCAAATGACAAAGCTATTCGAGTATAAGTATGCCAGCAAATACGGAAATTTGTATAATAGTTTCATACATTAGCAAAACTACAATCTGTTACTATGAAAACCACTCGTACAAGGAAACGAAAAATCAGCAAGACAGATGCATATGCGTTCTTTTAGTGAAAACAAACCGAAATAGATGTACTGTATCATCTGAGGGAAGTCAACATAATGTGAACCCAGAAACTTGTTTATTTTGTATGCGAATATGGTGTGATAAGATTACGGAAGTGTTCCGGTCAATCCCGGTTTTTAATCATTATAACAAATAACAATGATGACCAGTCAATAGAATATAGCATCCAGCCAGTAATGATCTTTTCTTTAATGCTTCTGGAGCAAAAGTAAACGTTTGGCAGTCTACGCCAAGAGGCGTGGACAATATAGACAATGACATGCTAATAGAAAATAACATTCAACTGGTCATGACCTTTTGTAAACTGGTTGCTTACAGTTCAGGCTGCGCGCATCTGAGCCGCAGTCTATGATTTTGAGCAAAATATGGGGTTTACATTAGACCAAAGGGAGATAATCTGAACAGCCGAGGGAGATAATTTCATCGCGTAGATCTCTTTGAGACGAGTCCAAACACGATCCCCTTCGGATAAAAACAAAGGCCTATTAGTTTTCGCAAACAATGGTAGATCCGGATCAGACGCCACACAACATCTGATCAGTGTGTAAACTATTCGCTTACAGTTCAGGGTATAGTCTTCCCTAACTTGATTTATGTCCAGAACATCACTTAGAGAACGGCCCAATAAAACCCTGAACAGACACAATTATATTTGTAGTGTCATGACACATTTAAGCGTAAATAAGCCAGCTTATTAAGCCAATCTGGATTATTATTTTGGTGATGCGAAAAGCGTATGAGACCGCGTTTATTCGAGGGCTGATCGGTCATATATTGTCACTAAAGTTTTACCTTTATAGGTTTTTCGTTCGCCGGCCCAATACTCGTATCGATAAAAAGTCAATGTAACGTGAATGAACCTTAAAGCGCTAATCACAACTAGCAGATGACATTTTTCTTTGTTTGGGTTCAGCAGTCCTGCAAAGGGCAGGTGTTTCCGTGTTAAGCGGACTGGCGCATTTCAGGCTAAAATCCATTATCAGATGATATTTTCGCAAGTTGGTTTTGAAAGACAAATACACCTATTCAAACATGTTTACGACAAAAAAATAGAAAAAAAAATCTGATAAAAATGATCGATAGCTCAAATAACGACACAGTCCTTGTCACATTTTTTGTATAAAGGAGAGAGAGAGAGAGAGAGAGAGAGAGAGAGAGAGAGAGAGAGAGAGAGAGAGAGAGAGAGATGCATGCATCTTTTTAGCCCCCCGCCCCTCGGGGCTTGAAGAAATAGATGCTTCCACGAATCGCGCACTGGAAAACCGCTTAGCCCAGGTAAAGCGGTGCGAATCGGCCCTTCCATAAACCCTATTGACAGGGCTTGTCGTTTCACCTCGACCTTTTGTTTTCAATTTATAGTGCCTTTTACGAACAATAGACACGGATTTTTATTCCGAGGTCACGGAGCAGCTGGGTTTTGACCTTTTGTTTAGTGCCTTCACCGAACAATAGAAATGGATTTTTATTCCGAGGTCACGGAGCAGCTGGGTTGACCTTTTGTTTAGTGCCTTCACCAAACAATAGAGACGTGGCAAAGGTCATCCAAAATGGCCGATACGCCGTGAGGTCGTCCCCGCGCATGCGCAGTCCGTGGCGCCAAAGTTATTCCGAGGTCATCCAATATGGCTGCCGCGCCGACGCGCCGTGACGTCATCCCCGCGCATGCGCAGTCCGTGAGGCCAAACCGCCGCCAATACTACTCCTATACAAATACATTGTAAACTTTACTGGCGAAAAAACGAAAAATTTAAGATGAAAAGTTGTGATATTTTGGCTCACCTGGGCTTATAGGATGGTAGTCTCTCCGTCGTCCGTTGTCCGTCCGTCCGTCCGTCGTCCGTCCACACGTTTGACCCGCTATATCTCTGCAGCCTACAGGCTGATCTCAATCATTTCTCATCTGTAGCATGTCTCTGGTAGGGCATTGATGACATAAGCTTTTTTTCGAAATCGCACGAAAACGCTGGGTGCTATGGCAACCACAAGGTCCCATAGACTTACAATGGGAAAATGCTTGTCATCACCGTAGCGCCTTCAGTTTTGATAGGATATTTCTGAAACTTCATGTAAGGTGGCTGAGGAGAAAAACTCGGATGAGTTCGAAAACCGGCCAATTCGGCCAATTTATCACAGAGTTACGTCCCTTTGACTGCTGAAAATGCCGAGTTTTGACCTTGTCATCACCGTAGCCCCTTCAGTTTTCATTGGATCTTTCTGAAACGTATATGTAAAGTGGCTTGGGATAAAAACTCGGATGAGTTCGAAAACCGGGGTCAAGTCGGCCCATTTATCATAGTTACGCCCCTTTGATTGCTCAAAATGCCGATTTTTGACATTGTCATCACCGTAGCCCTTTCAGTTTTGAGTGGATCTTCCTGAAACTTAAGTGCAAGTAAGTCAGGGTTAAAAGCTTGAATGGGTTCGAAAAATAGCAATGTGGGTCGATTACTGACGGAGTTATGTCCCCTCCTTTGCTGAAAATGTTTATTTTTGACCTTGTCATCACCGTAGCCCCTTCAGTTTTGATCGGATCTTCTTGAAACTTACAAACAAGTAAGTAAGGGATAAAGGCTCTGACGAGTTAAAAAAGTTGACGAGGTTGGCTCATCTACTGTAGAGTTACGTCCCCTTTACTACTGAAATGCCGTTTTTTTACTTTGTCATCACCATAGCCCCTTCAGTTTTCATCGGATCTTTTTGTAACTTACATGTTAGTAAGTAAGGGATAAAACCTTGGCTGAGTTCAAAAATTGGCGAGGTTGGCCTATATTTCGGATAATTATGTCCCCCCCCCCCCTTGATTATAGAAAATGTCTATTTTTGACCTTGTCATCACCGTTGTTCCTTCAGTTTTGATCGGATCTTCCTGAAACTTACATACAAAAAGGTGGGGCTAAAAGCTTTGATAAGTTCGAAAGTTAGCGATGTCGGTCGATTAGTCATGGAGTTTTGTCCACTACTTTGCTGAAAATGCTTAGTTTTGCCCTTGTCATCACCGTAGCCCCTTCAAATTTGATCGGATCTTCTTGAAACTTACAAACAAGTAAGTCAGGGATAAAAGCTCGGACGAGTTGGAAAACTGACGAGGTTGGCTTATCTATCATAGAATTACGCCCCCTTTACTGCTGAAAATGCCTTTTTTTGACCTTGTCATCACCATAGCCCCCTTCAGTTTTCATGGGATCGTCTTGAAACTTATATGTAAGTAAGTAGGGGATAACACCTCGGCTGAGTTAAAAAATTGGTGAGGTCAACCTATATTTCAGTTATGTCCCCTCGATTGCAGAAAATGCCTATTTTTGACCTTGTCATCAGACTCATCACGGTAGCTCCTTCAATTTTATTGGATCTTCTTGAAACTTACATGTTAGTTAGTCAAGGATAAAATGGATGAGTTCGTGAACTGATGTGGTCAGCCTATTTATCATAGAGTTAAATCCCTTGGATTGCAGAAAATGCCCCTTTTTGACTGTAACTCCTTCAGTTTTCATAGGATCTTCTTGAAATTTATATGTTAGTAAGCTATGGATAAAAGCTCAGACAAGTTTGAAAACTAGCCATGCTAGTCAATTAATTATGGAGTTATGTCCCCTGCTTGGCTGAAAATGCTTATTTTCGACCTTGTCACCACTGCTGCCCCTTCAGTTTTGATGGGATCTTCATGAAACTTACAAACATACAGTTTGAATGAGTTTGAAAACCGGTGAGGTCAGCCTATTTATCCTAGAGTTACATTCTACTTGATGTGCAGAAAACGTGTCATCACCTTGTCCTCCCATAAATCCTTCAGTAAAGGTTGGCACTTCCTGAAACTTTGAATTTGTTAGCTCAGGTGAGCGATATAGGACCATCTTGGTTCTCTTGTTGTTATTTCTGCCCCAAATATAGATTGTGGGTATCGAGGCGGTTCTAACGAGTACCCACAATCCATATGTTGGGGCAGAAATGAGAAAAATAAAGTTTACCTCTAAAAACCCCATGGCAGTTTTACTGTATACAAGTGGGGTTCAAGGGGATCAAAATTATATAGGCGTATTTTCGTGATATGATAAATATTGCCAATATTGTTTTCTTGTACTGAACGACTGATGTCCCATCAGAGCTTTGCTTCTAAGCTTGTTTGTTTGTTTGATTTGAGGTTTAACGTCCCCGTCAACACTGTGTATAGGTCATTTTGGAGACGTTGCTTCCAGTTTGTCCGACTGTTACCCGACATTGAGATGAAATGACATCTGAAGTCCTGTCGCCTAATGAAACCGATAGGATTTATAAGCATGGACTGTCCGACTCGCACCGCTTTGCCTGGGCTGGCTTAGATCCTCTAAGCGGTTTACCAGTACTCGTGTGCGGTCGGTTTCAGCTCTGCTTGGAAGCATCATGCAGCCCATTTATTTCTTCAAGCCCCGATGTGCGGGGGCCTTTTTGATTCTAAGTGTTGTTAACATTTTGATTCTAAGTGTTGTTCACATTTCCTTCTCGCCTATACTTGAATGGGGTTCCAGCACAACACAATACCTGAATGCTGTGTTTATGAATTGCTTACTTCTTGTCCACGTAATGAGGCCCCCGCCCATAGGGGCTTGAAGAAATATATGGGCTGCACGATGCTTCCACGCAGAGCTGAATCCGGCCCGCACACTAGTACTAGTAAACCGCTTAGAGGATGTAAGCCTGTCCAGGAACCGCGGTGCGAGGTTCTTACGAGTACACACAATGTATATGTTAGAGCTGAAATAAGAAAAATAAGATTTACCCCTGTACCCAGTTTTACTACACAAAAATGGGGTTCAAGGGGGTCAAAATTATATAGGCGTGTTTTCGGAATGTGTTATTTTTCCGACCTCTCCGAGCATTTGTTGTGGGTGCTCGATAGAATGACCTCATTGGGGCGGTTCTATCTAACAACGACCAACATTCAATGTCTTGGAGCAGAAATAAGAAAAATAATGTATATACTTTGCACGCCCCAGTTTTCTCTAAACAAAGTAGGTTTAGAGGGGTGTTCATTACACGGACTTGTTAGCATGATGAGAAAGTGAGAGTCTTTCGTAAATTCGTATTACTTTTTTTTCGGCATTTTTAATCTCAAAATTCATACAAAAAATTAAATATGGTGCCATGGACTTACTATCGGGCATTTTTTTTCATTCTACTTGAATTCCAATTGCTATGAACCAGATGTTAGCGCAAAATTAAACTTCTAATACAACCTTGTGCTATCTACCATTTTCACGCGCCATGTGAAAAGAGAAAAATCGCAGATTTCAGCATCATCAGCAAAATGAATCAAGCAAAATTAAGAGCACGTGAATGTAGATAGCTCCTTAAGCGGGGAGCAAGTAAGTATGACCTTGATCTTGGATGTACTGACCTGAGCCTTACGCGTGACACGTCGTCTCATGATGGTTAACATTTCTTCCAAGTATAGTAAAATCCCGCTATTAAGACCACCTAAAACTAAGACTAAATCTGCTTTAAAAAGCTCATTTAGAAGGGCAAAGTTATTTTTTTTCGTATTTTCTTCTCACAATGTCCTGTGTTCAGGGACCACCTTTGGGACTTTTACTGTAATTTCAAAATCCACCCAGAAACCCCAACCCAAGGATCCAGTGGTCACGTGGAAAACTAGACTTTGCCGACCTTTCCACCGACGATTTGGACTTCCTGTACCCAATGGAAAATCTTTTTCTCACAAAAACAGAATATGATGATTTATTTCTTGATTGCATCTTTTCCAGAAAAAGAGGAAAAAAATGGCAACGTCGGGAAATTTTGGTACTAAAATGTTCCTTTTAATTTGATTTATTACGAAAACACTCCTATACAAAAACATTGTAAATTTTACCGCCGAAAAAAAAAACAACGAAAATTGTAAGAAGAAAGAATGTGATATTTTTTCTTATTTCTGCTCAAAATATAGAATGTGGGTACACGTTAAAACCGCCTCTGTATTTTTTAGCAGAAATAAGAAAAATAAGGTTTACCCCTGTAAACCCCAGTTTAACTACATAAACCTTGGGTTCAAAATTATATAGGCGTATTTTCGTTATGAAACAAAAAAGACATACCCGTACTTGAGGTTCTTATCGCGAAATAGCGAAGCACGTCGAATTGCTGTTTCCAAAAGCTACATGTGACGTCGCGACGTTGTCCAATAATTCGGAAAAGTCGCGCGACGGGTGTCTTTGTGGGACAGTTATTGTTTAAAAAAAATATTTGTTTATTTTCAATAGAAAATTGTTCATGCCCAACAGGGATGAGTAGGCACGTACACGTGACTGTGAAGAAAAATCGACTGATGTAGAAACACGAAGGTTAACAATCGGTGTGTGTGTGTGTGTGTGTGTGTGTGCGCGCGCGCGCGTGTGTGTGTGTGTGTGTGTGTGTGTGTGTGTGTGTGTGTGTGTGTGTGTGATAAAGTTGACATCAGTTGTAGCCACTTAAAAAGAAGCATAGTTCAATTTGAAACAGAATACATTAGATCAAGTACGCCTATACAATACAACACATCTAACTTCGCAAGATGGTTCTGTTTACACTACTATAGCGAGAAAACGCAAAGATGTATCTCGGTCTCATTGGTATTCTTATATGAGAATGAATTTTCTAGCACAACAAACGCTGTTTCATATATACATGTGCAGTAAAAATCCTATATTAAGACCACCTTTGGGACTGTTCAAAAGTGGTCTTTAAGACCACTTTTGAACAGTCCCAAAGGTAGACCCTTATAAGGAGACACTGGGTGTAGAAGACACAAAGAAAGAATAACTGAAACCTTCTCAATAACCTTGTAAAAGCAGATTTAGTCTTAATTTTAGGTGGTCTTAATGGCGGAATATTACTGTATACGAAACCGTCGAAGTCGATGAAAGTCTCAGAAGTGTGACGTTGGTCTCAGAAGAATGACGATCGCAGCTGTTGGAATGTACATTTTGACAAATTTGGTATTTATTAAATTACAGTGTTCCAACAATTAACGGCTCAAATTAATGATTGCTCTAAATTACTCTGATATATTCTAATCACTTGCCACAGATATGTTAATTTCTTCTTCGCGGCTACTTCCTGTCATTTTGTTGAGAAGGACTGGAAGTAGAGTTTCGGCTCAGTCGCTACTTTTTTAAAAAAAAAAAAAAAAAAAAAAAAAATAGGAGACCAAAAGATTTAGCATAAGCGTGTATATCCCTATATAAGTTTGACCCCAAACAAATCAATATAAATGGAAAAGAAAAGCCCTCAACAGAACATAATAAAGGTGTCCGAGGTGATTTTCAGAAGTTCCAATGAAAAGCCGAACATGACATTCACTGACATGATGCAGGATAAGAATTGAATATCCCTTCCCCACCTACTCCGGACTCATACGCCAGCAATCACATATGAACACGAACAGCAGGTACACGCACGTCCACATATAATGTCAGTAGTTGTTTTTCGTACCAGTCATGCAATGTATGCCAAAACCACATCCTCACAACCGCTCTGACATTTCATTACGATAACATGTCCGTGCGACACACTGCATTCTTTCATATCTCCAAAACAGCTAATTTTCAGATGAAAATTCATGATATTTTTCTTATTTCTACTTTAATCATAGGTTGTGGGTTCTCGTTAGAACCGCCTCATTGAGGGGGTTCTAACGGATACCCACAACCTATGTCTTGGAGTAGAAATAAGGAAAATAATGTATACCCCTGTTAAACCCAGTTTTCTCTATATAAAGTGGGGTTTAGGTGATGTTCATTACACGAACTTATTAACATGATGTGTAGTAAAGGAGAAACAAGGAAAATGACATTATTTTTTGAACATAATACGCAAAAATGTAACGACAGCTTGGGTCTAGATTCTAGCTTATACTGAACTGAACTTTATTATCTCAAAACTCAGGCCACGCAGAGCATATACAAACAGACACATGTCAACAAAAATATTTACAAGCTATACATAACATAGTATATACATATGAAGCATTCAACGGCCCCCGCCCATAGGGGCTTGAAGAAATATATGGGCTGCATGATGCTTCCACGCAGAGCTGAATCCGGCCCCCACACTTGTACTGGTAAACCGCTTAGAGGATCTAAGCCTCTCCAGGAACCGCGGTGCAAGGTGGACCGCCCATGCTAATAAACCCTATTGGTTTCATTGGGCGACAGGGCTTGAGATGTCATTTCATCTCAATGTCGGGTAAAAGTCCCATAAAATTGGAAGCAACGTCTCCAAAATGACCTTTACAGTGTTGACGGGGACGTTAAACCTCCCAATTATACTACAAGTCCTGAAATTACTATCGATGTTTTATGTATCGTTTATAGTAGTCGCAGATAATATTGACTAGGCGGAGCTATTCAGGTGTTGTCAATATATGTCAAATTCGCTGAGTCCACCTGAAGATTCGGTAGAGTGCCTTTCGCATGCTTTCTTCAAGCGGATCAAATGTCCATATACGCCACAGCTTTGTTTGTGTCACAGCTGAATTCACACAATCGGGTGACTTGATTTACCTTTTTATAGATAGAACATTCCAAGGGCAGTGCTAACGATAGCTCCGCCTAGTCAATTTTCTCGGGACTACTTATCTCTTTTTTGTCCAGATACTTTACTTAGATTACTTATCTGTCATCATTGTATCGATGATCGACTCTTATTGATATGATTATTGGTTTACTGGAACATATTTTCAAAGAGAGCACGATGAAATGAAAACGATCTATTCGGTGTTTTACAACTTTCCATCCATATTCCCAGATGGCTCTGCAGGGCGCTTGTCAGTATTTATCTTATCATTAGAGAACTCTCCTGTTGCTCAGTTAAACGTTTCTCCCTGTATCTTTAATTGCTTATTTATTGCATGTTGCAGTCTTAATCAGCGCTGGATGGAGAGATTTATGATTCTAGAAAATAATAATAAGTTTATTATTATTATTATTATTATTATTATTAGTGTTATTATTATTATTATTATTATTATTATTATTATTATCATCATTATTATAAAAAATAAATAAATGATAACGAATAAATAAATATATGGTAACCCTTTCAACCAGGTGCAAACGCCCCCGCCTATCGGGGCTTGAAGAAATGGATGGGCTGCATGTTGCTTCCACCCAGAGCTGACACCGACCCGTTTAGAGGATCTAAGCTTGCCAAGGCTATCCGGCGCGAGTCTGACCGTCCATGCTTATAAACCCTGTTGGTTTTATTGGGCGACAGGGCTTGAGATGTCATTTCATCTCAATGTCGGGTAAATGTCCAACAAAATTGGAAGCAATGTCTCCAAAATGACCTACACAGTGTTGACGGGGACGTTAAACCTCAACACAAATAAACAAATCAACTAGGTGTAGATCGGCAGAGGATACAAACAGTGTAGAACCAGATGAGACAGTTCATCATGAGCCGTCACATTAGGGTATACATTGTTTGCGATCATGTCAATGATTTGTCTAAACAAGGCAAGGCGTGTCCAAAGTCAAAGTTAGATGATCTGAACAATGTTGACGGGCGGGTAAAACCTCAATTAAAAAAAAAAAAAACAAAAAAAAAAACAACAACAACAAAAACAACAACAACAAAAACAAAGTCTAAGTTTGGAGAGTCAGTAACTCATGACTCAAAGGGTTTCTGTCACATAAGACAATTAGTGAGGCAATGTAGTCAAGTAGAAAGAGCGTTCGACTTCCGTGCTGAATCCTCGCTTCACCCAGCAGTCAATGCTCCATTAAATATAGTGAAAAGAGAGAATTGGGCCCCGCCTTCAATATATCTTGCGCCCAAGACATGGTATAGCTCCTCCTGCCTTGACTTCTATCAGACAGGCTACGGGACAGCTTTAATTTGGGTCATCGTACATCCACATATGGCACCCAGTGAAGACTCAGTTCAGCCTGCGCATCTGCACAGGTTTATCTGTGTAATCTCTGGGCTCAATCCACGCAGGTTGTTCTGAGCCTTCTCTGGGCACAATCAGCGCAGGCTGGTCTGAGTGTTCTCTGGGCACAATCAACGCAGGTTGTTCTATGTCTTCTCTTGGCACAATCAGCGCAGGATGGTCTGAGACTTCTCTGGGCACAATCAGCGCAGGTTGTTCTGAGTCTTCTCTGGGCACAATCAGCGCAGGCCGGTCTTGGTCTTCTCTGGGCACAATCCGCGCAGGTTGTTATGAGTCGTCTCTGGGCACAATCAGCGCAGGCCGGTCTGAGTCTTCTCTGGGCACAATCCGCGCAGGTTGTTCTGAGTCTTCTCTGGGCACAATCAGCGCCGGCTGGTCTGAGTCTTCTCTGGGTACAACCCGCGCAGGTTGTTCTGAGTCTTCTCTGGGCACAATCGGCGCAGGATGATCTGAGTCTTTTCTGGGCACAATCCGCGCAGGTTGTTCTGAGTCTTCTCTGGGCACAATCGGCGCAGGATGATCTGAGTCTTCTCTGGGCACAATCCGCGCAGATTGTTCTGAGTCTTCTCTGGGCACAATCGGCGCAGGCCGGTCTGAGTCTTCTCTGGGCACACTCCGCGCATGTTGTTCTGAGTCTTCTCTGGGCACAATCGGCGCAGGATGATCTGAGTCTTCTCTGGGCACAATCCGCGCAGGTTGTTCTGAGTCTTCTGGGGGCACAATCAGCGCAGGCCGGTCTGAGTCTTCTCTGGGAACAATCCGCGCAGGTTGTTCTGAGTCTTCTCTGGGCACAATCAGCGCAGGTTGTTCTGAGTCTTCTCTGGGCACAATCAGCGCAGGTTGTTCTGAGTCTTCTCTGGGCACAATCGGCGCAGGATGATCTGAATCTTCTCTGGGCACAATCGGCGCAGGTTGTTCTGAGTCTTCTCTGGGCACACTCCGCGCAGGTTGTTCTGAGTCTTCTCTGGGCACATTCGGCGCAGGATGATCTGAGTCTTCTTTGGGCACAATCGGCGCAGGTTGTTCTGAGTCTTCTCTGGGCACAATCGGCGCAGGATGATCTGAGTCTTCGTTGGGCACAATCCGCGCAGGTTGTTCTGAGCCTTCTCTGGGCACAATCCGCGCAGGTTGTTCTGAGTCTTCTCTGTGCACAATCGGCGCAGGATGATCTGAGTCTTCTCTGGGCACAACCGGCGCAGGTTGTTCTGAGTCTTCTCTGGGCACAATCAGCGCAGGTTGTTCTGAGTCTTCTCTGGGCACAATCCGCACAGGTTGTTCTGAGTCCTCTCTGGGCACACTCCGCGCAGGTTGCTCTGAGTCTTCTCTGGTCACAATCGGCGCAGGATGATCTGAGTCTTCGTTGGGCACAATCCGCGTAGGTTGTTCTGAGTCTTCTCTGGGTACAATCGGCGCAGGATAATCTGGTTGATCTGAGTCTGCTCTGGGCACAATCCGGGCAGGTTGTTCTGAGTCTTCTCTGGGCACAATCCACGCAGGTTGATCTGAGTTTTCTCTTGACACAATCAGCGCAGGATGATCTGAGTCTTCGTTAGGCACAATCCGGACAGGCTTGTCTGAGTCTTCGCTGGGCACAATCCGGGCAGGCTTGGCTGAGTCTTCGCTGGGCACAATCCGAGCAGGCTGATCTTAATCTTCGCTGGACACAATCCTTGCAAGCTGATCTGAGTCTTCGATGGGTACAATCCGCGCAGGTTGTTCTGAGTCTTCTCTGGGCACAATCCGCGCAAGCTGATCTGAATCTTCTCTGGACAAAATCCTCGCAAGCTGAACGGAGTCTTCGCTGGGCATAATCCGCGCAGGTTGATCGGCGTCTTCTCTGGGTACAATCCGCGCAGGCTGATGAGAGTCTTCGCTGGGGACAATACGCGGAGGCTGGTCAGTGTCTTCGCTGAGCACAATCCGGGCAGGCGTGTCTGAGTCTTCGAATGGCAAAATTCGGGCATGCTGATCTGCATCTTCGCTTGGCACAAGCCACGCAAGCTTGTCTGAGTCTTCGCTGGGCACAATCCGGGCACTCTGATCTGAGTCTTCGCTAGGCACAGTCCGCAGACCTGGTCTGAGTCTTCGTTGGGCACAATCCGGGCAGGCTGATCTGGGCCTTCGCTGGGCACAGTCCGCGCAGACTGAACTGAGTCTTCGCTCGGCACAATCCGGGCAGATTGATCTGAGAATTCGCTGGGCACAATCCGCGCAGGCTGGACTAAGTCTCGCTTGGCACAATCAAGGCAGGTTGATCTGAGTCTTTCTGGGCACAGACCGCGCATGCTGGTCTGAGTCTTCGCTGAGCACAATCCACGCAGGCTGGTCTGAGTCTTCGCTTGGCACAATCCGGGCAGGCTGATCTGAGAATTCGCTGGGCACAATCCGCGCAGATTGATCTGAGTCTTCGCTGGGCACAATCCTCGCAGGCTGATCTGAGTCTTCGCTGGACACAATCCGCGCAGGCTGGTCTGAGCCTTCGCTGGGCACAATCCTCGCAGGCTGATCTGAGTCTTCGCTTGATACAATCCGTGCAGGCTGGTCTGAGTCTTCGCCTTGCACAATCCACACAGGCTGGTCTTAGTCTTCACTGGGCACTATCCGGGCAGGCTGATCTGAGCCTTCGCTGGGCACAATCCGGGCTGGCTGATCTGAGTCCACGCTAGCTGGTCTGAGTGTTCGCTGGGCACAATCCGCGCAGGCTGGTCTGAGTCTTCGCTTGGCACAGTCGGGCAGGCTTATCTTAGAATTCGCTGGGCACAAATCGCGCAGACTGGTCTGGGTCTTTGCTGGGCACAATCCGGGCAGGTTGATCTGAGTCTTTGCTTGGCACAATCCGCGCAGGCTGGTCTGAGTCTTCGCTAGGCACAAATCGCGCAGACTGGTCTGAGTCTTCGCTGGGCACAATCCGGTCAGGTTGATCTGAGTCTTCGCTGGGCACAATCCGCGCAGGCTGGTCTGAGTCTTCGCTGGGCACAATCCGGGCAGGTTGATCTGAGTCTTCGCTGGGCACAAATCGCACAGACTGGTCTGAGTCTTCGCTGGGCACAATCCGGGCAGGTTGATCTGAGTCTTCGCTTGGCACAATCCGCGCAGGCTGGTCTGAGTCTTCGCTGGACACAATCCGCGCAGGCTGCTCAGAGTCTTCGCTGGCCACGTATATGCTCGAACACCCTTTATCGCATGGCGCGATCCAAAAATGACAAATGAGCCAGCTCAAGACAAAAGTATATAAGAAGCCTGTGAGGCGAGGAAAGATTCAGATTAACCTGCAGGTCTACATAGTATAGCAGGACTTATCGGACAACTTGAAGTCTTTAAAAGAGTTTGGTGCGGCCAGTGAAGACGTCAGACTGTGAGGATGCGCAGGTGTTCAATGTATGTTTGCCGTGTGCTGGCTAACTAAATCGCTCTGGAAATATTCAATTTAACGCTCTGCGTGCTGGGTATTTTTTTCAGCAGATTACATTTTGAAATATTTTTTCTAATTTTCATAGAAAACAGGATTTGACATGAGATTTCAATTTTTTTTTTTTTTCATGCAAATACTATATTGTCTCCTATGTCAAGTCCTTTTTCTGAAAGTAGAAGAAGAAGAAGAAGAAAAGCAACAACAACAACAGTATCATTAATTTGTCGTTTGCTGATTATAGCCTAGAAAGTGGTAAAATATATTTCCGGGTTCCAGTTCAATTAAAATATTCTCCTTAACATGCATGTAAATGAACAACCAGATCGGACGCCGCGTGTGTGAAGTCTGATCCCGGAATACACCGCTTGTCAATGTTCCAAAAAGGAGCAAGAGACATATATGGGTTAATCCTTTCAGATCTGTTTTGTTTGTTTTGTTTGAATTGAGGTTTAACGTCCCCGTCAACACTATCTAGGTCATTTTCTTTCCAATTGTGTGGGACGTTTACACGACATTGAGATAAAATGACATCTCAAGCCCTGCCGCCCGATACACCCAAAAGGCTGATATGCATTGGATGGTCCGACTCACATCACTTTGCCTAGACAGGCTTAGTCGTTCGAAGCGGTTAACCAGAACTCATGCGTGGCCCAATCTATTTCTCCAAGCCCCGATGGGCGGAGGCGATTCAGATCTGTACCAAGGTGCAGAGCAAACAGTGCAGATTCAGATTAAACGGCACTCAATGAACCGTCTCATCGAGATATATCATGTTTAAAATCATGTTAATAATTTTGCCAAAACCCCGTATTTCCCCCCCCCCCCTCCTCCCTATTTACAAGAATGGGCTTATCCAGTCAGAGATGGAAGAGCCAATTATAGCAGTGTCAGGTTTGTGGCAAATACAAAATAATAATAATAATATGAGTCTCCACTGTTTGCCAATGTCCCAGAAAAGGGCCGCTAGGCATATATGAGTTAAGAAAATCAGGAATGAATGTGTTAAAGGTCTATTTCTGATATTGTTTGAGAAAAAGAATCAGTTGCATTTAAGACTATTTCTTAATACAGATTCACTACTGGATTGATGACACTTAAATTGTATCTTCCTTTCATTTCAACCATGTCTCGTCTTAAAACACTTGTAAGTAGCCACACAGCGTAACCTACGTTACCATCAGGGTGAATAAATATCATAAGACGGTTTCTGGAGCTTCTGAGCTGGACTAATTCTTCGCCTTTCTTTTAAAGTAACGTGTATCGTCTAATTATGTTGTTAACTGATTATGAGTCCGTCTAGACTAATGCCCAGCGCAGTTTAGTCGGAGTATTATGCGATCACAATGACAGTAACATAAAGTTTGTCTTGACTCGACTCATTCGTTAATGGCTCCAGGAAAGTGTTTTCTCTCTTCTAACAGCCTATTATAGTGATGTTCTAACGAGTAGTGTGCGGCATACTATTTCACAAATTATCCGTTTTATTCTTCATGAGCCGTTTCAGAGAGAAATAATCTGAAATTACCACTTAAGGATGCTTCTCAAAGTGAGCTGGGTTGCAAGTAAATGTATCTTGTGGCATGTCCTTACACTACCGGTAAAACTAGCTTGCACGTCAAAACAGTTAAGCCCTTGCCCAAGAACTGTATAAGTATGCTGCAAACCATACCGTGAAGGCCATTGATGCACAGGCTAATCCCTGTCTTCACGAGTTGGAGATAGCATAAGACAGTTACATTGAGGGACCGGCTCAAACTATTTTCAAGTCCTTTTCACTTCGTTTTCATAGAATCTGAGCAAAATCATAAGAAAGGGATCTTAGCCTAATTCCAAACAGGCGTACACAACCTTTGCCTTTCGCGTTTTCTGTAGCTATTCAACTTGGTTCCTGCTCAGATCAGAAGTTTGCTAACAGTGTGGTTCTGGCGAGGGTGCACATGCGCAGTCAGAACCGTAACTGATCGCATATGCAATGCACGCCTTTTTATATGTGCGTGCTCGTTTATTGACAGCCCTAGAATCTTAGCCGTTGTTGTCATGATGGAATATGACAGGCTTTGAAATCATAGCATGAATCTGTAAGAGCCATCCACGTAATGGAATGAAAACGTTTTTGAAGAACACATTCTTTTTGTGGGGAACAGCCCAGTAAGCATTCTACATAAATCTACAGCGGGCCGTTAGCGGCCCGTCAGGGTAGCTGACGGGCCGCTAACGGCCCGCTGTAGATTTATGTAGAATGCTAGCAGGGAGTTTCCTTAACCCATATACACGGGTGGTAATCAGGGCAACTAGCTCGAAAATGAGCCAATGGAAATTTGTTCCCTCGACACATCCGGGAACTCTCGAGCTAGCTCCATCACCAGGAAACTTGTAAACAAAGGTAGGTCTCGAAGAGTTTTATCACCATGTTTTTCTTTGTAAGCTAGTTATAAAAAATCCGGCAATGCAGTGCCACATAGAAATGATTTAACGTTGTACCCCGCTAGAATTTGCCATGGAAATTTTCAGCGCTGAGGTATGAATGAAATGAAACTTTTTATCACGGACCTGAAAAATTGTCAATTGTGGCCGATGATTTTTCATTTTCCGTCCAAAGTACGTCCTTCACATCCCCAGATGCAACATCCCTAGTGATATGAAACGTGGAAAGTTTGAAATAAGCCAAGAAGCGCTGAGGTATGAATGAAAGGAAACTTTTTATCACGGACCTGAAAAATTGTCAATTCTGGCCGATGATTTTTCATTTTCCGTCAAAAGTACGTCCTTCACACCCCCAGATGCAACATCCCTAGTGATATGAAACGTGGAAAGTTTGAAATAAGCAAAGAATTTTGGCCGTGATTACGTAACTTGCGACTTATGACGAAATTACTGTCCGAGCTAGTCTTCCCGACAAGGAGCTAGTTCACTCGATATGGAGATGGTGCCCTCAAAAAAACGAAGATGAAACATTCATCGCCCCAATTTTGCACCCCTTGTTGTTACGCCCCCAAAGCCTGGTCTTTTCGCACCCGTAGTCGTTTTGTCCACCTAGTTGCTTCGCCTCCTCCCCATTTAGAACGGATCAATTGATGGATGGATGTTGGATGGATGGATGGAATGATGGATGGATGGCTGGATAGGTACAATACAGAGAGGGATATGTGAGTGGGTATTTGGATGGATGGGTCAATTGGAGGACGGATGAACGAACGAAAAACGTATGGACAGACAGACGGATTGATTGATTGATGGATGGATGGATGGATGGATGGATGGTAGAATGGATGGAAAAAAGTAAGAAAATATATATGCACACATATGCCAGTGTCGTGTGAAGGCTTGATTAAATAAATGAAGTATTTGATTCCTACCGGTAATATTTTTGATGATTTTTGTTTTACTCAATAATCACATATTGTTCTTGCAGGTGATCTGATTATTTGTGATAAACATAGGGTCATCGTTTAAACAAATTATGTTGAGCTGCAGTCCTAGAAATTCTTGAAAATCAGCTCACTGGTTCTAGAGAAATAGATTCGTGCTGGTAGTGATTAGTTGCTTAATAGATCACAGGCTGGAAGTCTGTCTTTTTTTTCCATCCAGCCTTCCACCCATTCATCCACCCACTGACCCATCCGTCCGTCCGTTTGTTTGTTCGTTCATCCGTCCGCCAATGAATCCATCCATCCAAATACCCGCTCATTTATCCCTCTCTGTAGTGTACCTATCCATCCATCCATCCGTCCATCATTCCATCCATCCAACATCCATACATCCATCGTTCTAAATGGGCAGGGGCGAAGCAACTAGGTGGGCGAAACGACTACGGGGACGAAAAGACCAGGCTTTGGGGGGGGGGGGGGGGGGGGGCGAAACAACTAGGGGTGCAAAATGGGGGCGAAACGACAAGGGAAAAACGACTGGGGGACGTCTTGGGGCATAAACTCTTGTTACCCCACTAGCCAGAGGTAAAGAAACCAGTTGGATAAACTGGGTTGGACCATAGAAAGACATCGAATCCGGCCCCAGTCAACTGATGAATGTTTTATCTTTGTTTTTTGAGGGCACTATCTCCTTGTCGAGTTAAGTAGCTCCTCGTCGAAAAGATTAGCTCGGACTGTAATTTCGTGGTAAGTTGCAAGTTACGAAATCACGGTCAAATGTTTTTTGCTTATTTCAAACTTTCCACGTTTCATTTCACTGGGGATGTTGCTTCTGGGAGTGTGAAGGGCGTACTTTTGACGGAAAATGAAAAAACATCGGCCTAAATCTCCGTGTTGACATAAATTGACAATTTGTCAGGTCCGTGATAAAAAGTTTCCTTTCATTCATACTCCAGCGCTGCGAATTCTTATGGCAAATTCTAGCGGGGTACAAAGTTAAATCATTTCTTTGTGGCACTGCATTGCCGGATTTTTTAAAGAAAAAATGGTGATAACACTCTTCGAGACCTACCTTTGTTTACAAGTTTCCTGGTGAAGGAGCTAGCTCGGGAGTTCCCGGATGTGTCGGGGGAACAAATTTCCATTGACTCATTTTCGAGCTAGTTCCCCTGATTACCACCCGTGATATATGCCTAGCGGCCTTGTTTTGAGACATTGCCAAACAGTGTAGACCCAGATTAGAACGCGGCGTCTGATCTGGGACTACACTGTTTGCTTAAAGTACATACATTTTTGCAGAACTTTCCGCAAACAAAACAAACCTGGTAGCCCTATAATTGGAAATGGACCCCTCCAAACTTATTTGATGGGAGATTCCATTGTCATATGTGGGTTAAGGATTGCGATTGCTGAAATGTTACAAAAAATGACTCAACGGAAGAGTCGATATCAGACAATTAGCCGGTAATTACTTTGTAATATTTCATGTCCAAGACTGACCCGTCCGGACATTCATTATTGGCTAACTGCTGGTTTTTGGCTGTTCTAAATGTAGTTTGACCTTCACCTTTTGTCGGGGTCATCAAGTGTAAACATTGCGGACAGCAAATTAATTGGCAGTTGGAAAAATTAGCTCTTCCATATTGGTCATTTATAACTTATCTTTTAGAATATTCCACAAACTCACGATATGTCCGTATATTTTTTATGTGGAACTCTAGTGAAAAATATTTACAGGCAAATCACATAAACAAGTCGGTGTAATAATCACCTCTCTAAATCCCACTTTATATAGAGGATCTTACATGAGTGCTCATGTATTATTGAAGTTATTAAACGAGTTGCGGAAAAGGGATAAAATGCGAGGCTTTGCCGAGCATTTTATCCATTTTCCTCAACGAGTTTAATAATTTCAATAATACATGAGCACGAATGCAAGATTCTATTTATCGTATGACATTTAAAACGTATTTTATTCACGATTGATTATAAAAATGTCAAAATTCCGCCCTTAGTAAACGCGACGTCGTTATGTACGTTGTACATGTAACGTTACGGGACGTATCTAGCTAATTTGCATATTTAATCCACTAGTGGATTATCGAATTTATTACATGACGTTATTACACGAATGCAAGATTCTATTTATCGTATGACATTTAAAACGTATTTTATTCACGATTGATTATAAAAATGTCAAAATTCCGCCCTTAGTAAACGCGACGTCGTTATATACGTTGTACATGTAACGTTACGGGACGTATCTAGCTAATTTGCATATTTAATCCACTAGTGGATTATCGAATTTATTACATGACGTTATTACACTCTCAGACGCGACGTCATATGATAAATAGAGAAATGTGGGGTTTACGGGGTATACATTATTTTCCTTATTTCTGTTCCAAGACAAGTTGTGGGTACTCGGTACTATGTTTTGGAGTAAAAATAAGTAAAATGTCATAAATTTTCATACGAAAATTATCCGTTTTAGCGATGTATTGGGCACCAAACGTATGTTATCGTAATGCAGTATAGCAGTCATGTCCACAAAAAGTAGGTCACAGTTACCAATGGACAGTACGTTAAGTTTTTAAAGTTGTTCTCAGAAGCCTCCCTGGTGTAGTGGATAAGCTACTCGCCTCATATACCAGGGGTCATGTGTTCGATCCCGGGCTTCTCATGACTTTCAGATGAGTCTTTAAACCGAGGTCCCGTCTCCGTAAGATCTTGGCTGTTGGCGGGATGTAAAATTAAATAACACTCACTTACTCAATGTTGTCCTCGTAACGCAATCTATAAACCACAGACCCATCAAATCATAGACCAGTCCAGGTGCCAAGTTAGCAAAACCTCTTCTTGCTCAAACTCAGCTGCAAAGAATACAATTAAATGAAGCAGCCCAGCGGGCACACAACGTGTATGCAACGTCGTATCAACGGCGATGCAACGTCATGACGTTGCTTCGGAGTTGGTGCGACGTTGCTTAGAAATCATATGCCCGCTGGAAATTTTCCTGCTCATTTCAGAACAGAATGTCCTGCTTATAAAATACCAACACTTGTTGGAATCTTAAAATTTATGAGAGGGACAATTTTCCTGTGAGAAGAGCTAACCTAGGGACATCCAGCGATGTGAGCGAAGCATTAGTGATTGGCACTTGCGCGCAGCATAGCACTGGCTGGAGTCACCTGCGTTTTCCGAAATAGACGCAATGTTATTTTTAACCAATATGATGCCAAGCACAACAATTATCGTTTGCTTTGTTGTCTGCTGGTTACTTTAAAACTCATCGTCGTAAACATTGTGGAGCCAGATCAGATTGCTCATATAGGAGCATTCTGATCAGGGTCCACAATATTTGCCTGTATGCAAAAATGTGTGCTCTTGATAAACGTTTAAACACAAGTGAAAATGTGAAAAATTCGTTGAAATTCTGGACCTGGCATGAACGCTATGAGAACTTGCTGCAATCGTACAACGGGTGTATCAGGCAGATCTTATTACATATGATATATGAACGTACCTATGCCTTTGCAGAAACATGGAGCGGTACAGTTCGTGGTGGGTACGCAGTTGACGTGGTATGAAAGCAGCAGGAACGCAGTGCAACATTTCCCGTCCATACCAGATTTAAGCGGTGTACGAGAGTATGTTGTGTATAAAGCCCTTAACCCTTTTTGTACCAAATGATATCTTCCTCCTTATAAATACTAGGAGTCCATTTCAAAATTTAGTGGTGTCAGGTTGTGTTTTCTTCAAAATCTATTTGGAAATTGTCTGAAAGTTTTGCAAACAGTGTAGGCCCTGATCAGACGCCGCGTTCTGCGGCGTCTGATCTGGACCTGCACTGTTTGCCACGGTACCCGTTTAGGGGTTTCCAGTCTGAAATGCGTTAAAGAATGGAAACTTAGCATTTTGAAACTAGTGAACAAACCCATTTCTTTCTATTCTCAAAATACTTTCTTATTACCTCCTAAACGGGCCTCCGTGGCCTAGTGGATAAGAGCGCTGACTCTTAGTCATTAGGTCTCTCACCGCCGTAGGTTCGAGCCTCGCTCGGGCTACGTGTGAGACGCCAAGTTCTGCAACGGAAGGTCAGGTGGTTCCGGGTACTCCGGTTTTCGCCCACCTCTGATTAACGATCGGCTCGATATGAGTGAAATAATCTTGAAAGGGCCGTAAAACCCAAACCAAAAAAAAAAAAACAAAAAAAAAAACATTACCTCCTAAACCTAAGACGTCTTTACCTCACCTTAAACTAGGTATACAAGAATTTCATAAGAAGTATGTTTTGGCTCCGGTAGACAAGGACGCTAACCATGTCGTCGTTGTTTGACGGCTCCACTATGTCAATACTCTTCAGCAAGAGCTTGGTAGTACTAAGGCCTAAGAGCTACAGCTTTTGGCTGTAGAGAGGGCTGTAGTTAATGACCACATTTGTCATCAAGTATATATATATATAGAAGGCCAAGATGAACTTCCTACCTTATATTGATGCGCTTCCTACGCTAAACGTCTTAAAGTACCATACAAAACACGATTTATTGCAAATTCAAGCTCTTGTTCCACCACGGGACTTTCTAAATTATTAACGCCTTGTCTTACTGCCATCAAAAACATGTTATTGCATATTGCGACTAAGTCTTTCAAAGAACCGGGAGATATCTGTTTCGGTCTATGAAACAAATCAAATTGAAATTCACACGTTTTCGTTCTTTTAGTCTGCCTTCCACGCTATACATTACACTTCCTCACTTCCTCATTACCGTATAAAAGAAACACTTAATGATTTAATTGATTGGACATTTCATAGGGAAGATTTTCTCTGTCTTGGATGTATTGTAAGACGTGTTTTTGAAGAGCATAAAAAATATTAATTATGGTCATGTCAGAAAGTGTATGAAGCTCTCACCATTCAACTTGACAATATTTACATAAGAGTTGGTACTAAGTTATTTAGACAAAATGTGGGTATTCCGATGGGTACGAATTGCGATCCCCTTGTGGCTGATCTGTACTTGTTTTGTTATGAAATAGACTTTCCGTTGAAAACCAATCTGAAATCATTAAAGCTTTTAGCTCGACTTCTAGATATACTTGGATGATTTATTAACTATTGACAATACCTGTCTATTTCGATGGTTTGACCTTTCGAATTTACAGACCCCCCCCCCCACCCACCCACCAACACCCCGACCAGACTTTCAGTTCAATGAAGAAAATTCTTCTGATGCGGAAGCCCCTTTGAGATTTACATTTATCTATTGAAGATGGGGTTGTTTCCTGCACACTTTATGACAAACGCGATGATTTTTTAAATTGTGAGATTAGAAGTTTTTCTTTCTTGGATGATGATGTTCCTCGTATGCCACTCTAAGGTATTTATATTTTGCAATTAATTCGACTTGCCAGAGTGTCTAGTCATGTTACTGACTGCAACACTCGTAATAAATTGTTAACTGCTAAACTTATCGGTATCATGAACAGTTAAATAAGTTTTATAGACGCCATTCCGATTTAGTTTCAAAGCTCAGTGTTGGACTTAAATCTCTTCTAGCACAAGGCCTTTCGGAACCCGAATTTTATGGTGACTTAGTATATAAATTCAGAAAAATATGGGCCCCGTCAAGCGATTTTGGTACTTATCGCCTATGCGAGCAGCGAAGGTTCAGGCGAGCCTGCGCATCCGCGCAGTCTCGCCAGAACCTTTGTTGCTCGCTCATACAAGCAGTGAATCACGAGGAACCTTCAGACAGAAAGCCATATCCCTGGCCCCTCTGAATGGCTGGGCATGCGCAGTTAAAGTTTGTCACGATATTTGAGCCCCGCCAAGCGAATTTGTGTCTTCGAGCATTCCGTCATGACAAGTTTTAACTGCGCATGCCCAGCCATTCAGAGGGGCCAGGGATATGGCTTTCTGTCTGAAGGTTCCTCTTGATTCACTGCTTGTATGAGCGAGCAGCGAAAGTTCTGGCGAGACTGCGCGGATGCGCAGGCTCGCCTGAACCTTCGCTGCTCGCATAGGCGATAAGTACCAAAATCGCTTGATGGGGCCTAAGCCCCCGCCCATAGGGGCTTGAAGAAATATATGGGCTGCATGATGCTTCCACGCAGAGCTGAATCCGGCCCGCACACTAGTACTTGTAAACCGCTAAGAGGATCTAAGCCTGTCCAGGAACCGCGGTGCGAGGCGGTGCACTCTGGACGGTCCGTCCATGCTAATAAACCCTATTGGTTTCATTGGGCGACAGGGCTTGAGATGTCATTTCATCTCAATGTCGGGTAAAAGTCCCACACAATTGGAAGCAACGTCTCCAAAATGACCTTTACAGTGTTGACGGGGACGTTAAACCTCAATTCAAACAAACAAACTTGATGGGGCCCATTTAAAGGTTGGATACAACATAAATTTTATACGGCATGCATGCATGGTAGTTAACCAATCACGGTTGATAACTTTGCTACCATCTCTTATTGCACGCCGGCGGGTCAGGCCTCAGACTCTATGACGGTTCCAGCGTTACTTACAACTTAATTTTAGGTACTTGATGCTTTGTCTCTGGTCGGGCCCATCGAAGTCAAACTGTTGGTTTTCTATTTGCTCCAGCATTTCAGTTATTTCATGCTGTCGAGGCCTCACCTTTGTTTCATCTCTGTAATTGTTTGATTTTTATGTTCGCGGAGATATTGCACTGATGTGTTAGGAAGCCTTCATGCGGACCGAACAAATTATTTGTCTTAACCACGACAGAATTAAGGGCGAAGACGGTGACCGCGTAAAATCGATTTAAGTGCCTGCCCCATACCCCAACCCCTACCCCACTGAAATACTTTTCACTGACCGTTCCAAGGCGGGTTTTCCTTCGCGGTATATATTTGTTACAGCTCGTCTGTGAATGTGTATCGCTTATATATTTGTTTTGGATAGCCAGTTAGCCATGTTGTCCTTTTGGCTTTCCGCTAGTGATGTTTCCATTAGTATTTGGTTATTATATGGTCGTGTTTCTTCCCTTTGTTCTCTCTGAGTGGAGATGTGGGTTTATTGTATCGGTTCCTGACCATTGCCTTCGTTTTTTTTTTTATTTTTACTTCGACAATAAAGACCATACTAGGTTCATGTCCCGTTGGTACTACGTCAGGGCCGTTGTTACCATGTCCTTTTTTGAGTCCTTACTGCGTCTTGATTCGATCACGTCCTTGCTTCGGTTTTTGATTATGTTCTCAATTCACCCACTTCAGCCATAACCATGACGTCAATGCTTTCTACTGCGTTCCTTCTACGTCGTACAAGTTCGTACTGCATTGGATCGGCTTCCGTTTGGTATCTCTGACGGGAAATGTGAGGTAATTGTATCGATTCCTAATCATGGCCTTCACTTTTATTTACATTGACGTAGTGGGAATTTGGTGTTGTGTGGCTTGGGTTAAGAGCTATGAACGGTAGTGGTGGACATACATTTGAACCGGCACACGTAAAACTGTTCGAATAGCGAGAAGCTGTCGGCCATATCAGTCTGCTCATCCGTGCAGAAGCAGATCAGCCTTCTCACCCGCGCCGTCTGTTCACGGTCTATATGTATTTTCTAGATCCTTGGCTATCCAAATTTCAACAAGAGACGATCTGACCAGACTGGTCTGAAGCACATGCAAGGCCTGGCCCCGAGGTTATAAAACCTTTTTTCATGCTCAACTCACCTGAGCATGAAATTTGTCCTGCTCACAAATTTTAAAATGCCAACAATTAAAATTTTTGAGCAGGACAAATAACATTCTCTGCTATCTGAGAAAGAAAAATCGACTTCTTAGTATTTTAATTTCTATGAGCACCACAAGTTTCATGCTCAGCTGAGTTGAGCATGAAAAATGTTTTATAACCTCGGGGCTGGGTCCTTATTAGTCTCTAAGGTCTTTGTGTAGGCGTTGTCATGGTCTTGCGCGTACACCAAAAAATGCATCGACATTCAATGGACTTTCCACGAGTTGAGGTCGAATCGGTTTTTAAATGACTGACAACTTCTTGAACAAGTACTTAAAACCATGATCGATGTTGAAATCGCAGTCACAGAGGAATTTATGATTTTCGATCTATAATATTTTAATAGCCTTCCCTACTAATCCTGGTTAAAATCCCTTCATACCTAATTTATTCAAACCTAGTATTAAATCTGGATAAGAGTGACATTAAATTGGCGATAAATGGATGACTTAGGCCTCCTATCGGAAATGGATAAATAACATGGTTCAACATTTTAAGGGCCTCGTGATTAATCACGTTCAGGATTATTCTTAATGTTGAAATTCTGTTCCTGTCGAATACAGACGCAGTTGGATATTTTTAATTTCTGGTGCCCATTAAGCTTTTGTGATAGTGTCAATTTATTATCTTAATAAGTTCTGAAGGTAACCCTTCCCTGGCTGAATATTCATTTTAGCCACATCCATCTCTGATTTTGAACCAATCAGATTACTTGATGCAATTTTATTCCTACAAATTCATAAACTGAATGTCAAACAGTGTAGATCCTAATCAGTTGGCTTCTTCAGAAGCCATCTGATCTGGATCTACACTGTTTGAAAAGATAGGGGTTGTCGTGAACAGCAAGATAAGGGTTAAATCATTTTACCCGTATACAAGCATGTCTAGCCATCCCCAAAGGGAAATTGTCAAACAATGAAGACCCAGATTAGAGCGGGCGTCTCATCACGGTCTTACATTGTTTGCTTAGTGTATAGGATTATTGTTTTTAAAACTTTTACAATAACAAGAAAAATATAATATGTTTTAAAACATGACATAATGGGAGGTATCTTAAATGATGTTAGATTTAAAAGAAGAGCACTTGGTGTATTTTTGTTTTGTTAACGTCATGTTGACAAGGTCGTGAAATGCCGCGGAACACCCCTCTAACCCCCACTTTATAGAGAAACCCGGAAACTTGGGCTAACATGGGTATACATTATTTTGCTAATTTCTGCTTCTGGACATAGGTTAATGAGACGGTTGTAACGAGCACCAACACGCTATGTTCGGAGTAAAAAAAGAAAACTACCCATCACGTAATCATGCCTATATAATTTTGACCCCCGTGAATCTCATTTTTATAAAGTAAAACTGGGGTCTACAGCGGTAAAACTTATTTTTCTTATTTCTGCTCTAAAATATAGATTTTGGGTACTCGTTAGAATCGCCTCGATGACGCGGTTCTAACGTGTACTCAAAATCTATATTTTGAGCAGAAATAAGAAAAAAGTCACAATTTTTCTTCTAAAATTTCAGACTTTTGGCGGTAATATTTACAATGTATTTGTATAGTTGTGTTTTCGTTATAATACACTTTCATCTGGAAAGTAGCCATTTCGGAGAAATAGAAGAATCCACTAAGTCACACGGGTTAGCCAAAGGGTCTTTTTTGGAAGACAGAACTTGTACAAACTTTTCCAAGGGAGGCAACTTCTTTTCTAACGGGACTGTCTGAAAATTTTTGTTTTCAAGGCTTTAGTAATTACTGGATGATTACTAGTAAATAGTAATTCATTCATAAATACTGTTGTCAGAAATAGCTGTGTTTCCGCTAACATGCTGAAAAAAAATTTGGTCAGTAGGTAGGAGAAACATTTTTTTTTTTATTATTTATTTTTTCTCCCGAAATTAACAGGGTTGGGCCTGCATTTTATGTGTTTTTGTTTTTGTACGTGTGTTTTGTAACTAAAATTGTCATGTTGAGACTTATAATGTATATCATAATTCATTGTAGATGCTCAAAAAAGTCAGCTGGTACTAAATGCCCAAAACTACAAAAATATACTTAAAAGCCGAAATTACTATGTGGAAATGCAAAGACGACAGTGGGTAGGGTCGGAAATTGAAAATGGTAGGGTCGGTGTTTTAATTTTCATTTTGTTCTTTTATTGATAAAAATAGTAGAGTCGGTTGGGGGTTGGGGTCTGAAGCGGGGTCGGTCGGATTAGCGGAAACACGGCTATTTTTTTTTTTTTTAGGCCAAATGAAATTTTTGTTTGATTTGTATTGTTTTATTTGTGGTTTAACGTCCCCATCACACTGTATTGGTCATTTTGGAGACGTTGCTTCCAATTTTGTGGGACTTTTACCCCGACATTGAGATGAAATGACATCTCAAATCCTGTCGCCCAACGAAACCGATAGGGTTTATAAGCATTGGCGGTCCGACTCGCACCGCTTTGCCTGGGCAAGCTTAGATCCTCTAAGCGGTTTACCAGTACTCGTGTGCGGTCGGTTTCAGCTCTGCGTGGAAGTATCATACAGCCCATCTTTTTTTCAAGCCCCGTTGGGCGGGGGTCGGAAAATCAAATTGATGTGTTATAGATACGAATCAGTATGTGACTTGCTTTCACTTTAAACCACGCCCACTAAATGACCAGCTAAATTACAAATAAATAAAAAAAATCAAGCCGACTTTTTAACGGAGAGGTGACAATATGAAATCAGCAACAATTTCTTTGAGTTTGCAGATATAATTATAAAACACATATCATTTTATTTCCTTATAACTATCCTTTTCTCACATTGAAATGAAACATGGGTTATTCTTCTGTCATCTGGCAAGGATCAGATGCAATGCCTGCTGAGATCAACAAAGCAGGAGGCGCCGTTTCTGAAACTACGAAAGCAATAAAACCTCTGTCATCTAACAAATCTCCATGATCAGATTTAATGCCTGCTGAGATCTACAAAGCAGGAGGCACCCAAGTCATTTCACATTATGTGGAGAAAAGAAGCCGTCCCTCAAGAATAAAGGATGCGCCAATTATCCACTTATTCAAACAGAAAGGGAATCCACAGGTCTGCGACAATCATGGCATCTCTTTATTGTTCATTGCTCGGAAGGTCCTTAAAAGAGTCCTATTTAACCGACAGAATGGACACCTTGAATATTCAGGGCTTCTACCAGAAAGCCTGTGTGGCTTCAGAAAGGACAGAGGAACAATTGACAAGATCTTCTCAGCAAGGCAGCTTTAAGAGAAATACCAGTAACAGAACATGGACCTGTACATGACTTTTATTGACCCTACACAAGCATGTGACATAGTCAGCCTTGAGGGTCTTTGGAAAATCATGGTGAGTTTGAATGTCCAACTAAGGTCATTCACCTTATTTGCATTATTTGCTGGTTCCTAGTCTGAAGGTTATCAGTGTTGGAAAAACAGGTAACCAGACCCCCCTGACCTTGAAAGGTCAGGGGGGTCTGGTTACCTGTTTTTCCAATATTGACAATGTGCAAGCTGGGAGCCAGCAAATAATGCAAATATGGTGAATAACAATGGTGAGGCAGTTCCACGATGGTATACTTGCACGGGTCCAAAATGATAGTGAGTTTTCTGATGCATTCCCTGTGACAAATGGAGTCAAGCAAGGATGTGTACTAACCCCAACACTGCTCAGCATGATGATCTCTGTCATGCTCGTAGATGCTATCCAGGATTGTGGCAATGGTATACCTATTTGGTGTCGCTTTGATAGGAAGCTTTTTCCACCTTAGAAGGTGCTAAATGAATTCATCTCTGCTGATGACATGGCCAAGAGTCCAACAACAGAGGAGGAGATACAAAAAGGTGTATATCAAGTATCTGACTCCTCTGACAGCTATGACAGCAAAAAGACTGTGGTTGTCTATCAACCACCACCTGGCAAGCCATAGAAAGAGCCCACCATCACAGTGAACGGTCAAAGGATTGCAACTTTGGGAGCACACTGTCAAGAGTCCTAAATATTGATGAAGAAATCAATGCCAGGATTCTTAAGCTAGTAAAGCATTTGTCCGACTACGGGGTAGTGTTTTGGATCGAGGTGAAATCAGGCTTGAAACAAAGTTGAAAGTCTACAGAGCTGTGGTGCTTCCCGCACTATTATATGCATGTGAAATAAGAACAGTTTACCAACGACACGCCAAAGACTGAACCACTTCCATACAAACTGTCTTACAAAATTCTTAAAGATTAAGTGGCAAGGCAGGATTTCAGACACAGGAATCCTAAAAAGGAAAGAGATGCAGTGTACATAAAACTTCCGAAACTGGCGCAGTTAAGATGGACAGATCATATTACCAGGAGCTATGGTATCATCAACAGAGTTGTCTTCCTCTAAGCTCTGTTGCTCTGTCGGAAAAAGACAGTTCAGGGCTCGAATTTGTCGCATATGATTATGGTCATTGTCAGTAATTACATACGAACTATTATAACCAATACTTAAGAGCATACTGGATCAAAAGCCGTCTTTTATATGCGGGAATTTGTTTTGGCAGATATTGAAGAAATGTTATCAACGCCCGATAGCTCAGTTGATTGAACACTTGTCTTATAAGCAAGGGATCGCCGGTTCGAGTCCGAATCTGGTCGCATATTTTCAGCTTCATTTCGTTAATATTTATGCAGTTCTCCATAATAAAAATGCTTTCACACCAACACAGGGCTGCAGGGTTGGTGAGAAGGGCGGCAAGCGTTGGCCAGAAGGGCAGCAGGCTGCAACACACTGCTATAAGTGATTAGGGGATATCTGTTTTTTTTTTTCAAATGCAGATATCTATACTTAAAATTCAGATGTCTCTATTTAATAACTAAATACAGATATCTACATTTCAAATACCGATATCTGTATTTAAAAATAGCGATACTTGCATTTAAATACATATATCTGTATTTGAATCAAGATATCTCTATTTAAATACAGAGAACTGCATTTTAAATGGAGACTTATTTGTTTGTTTGATTTGAGGGTTAACGTCCCTTTCAACACTGTATTGGTCATTTTGGAGAGGTTGCTTCCAATTTTGTGGGACTTTTACCCGACATTGAGATGAAATGACATTTCAAGCCCTGACGCCCAATAAAACCGACAGGGTCTATATGCATGGACAGTCCGACTCGCACCATTTTCCTGGACAGGTTTGGAACCTCTAAATGGTTTAGCAGTACTCATGTGCAATCTGTAACCCAAACGGGACGCCAAAACACGGGACAGGACTTGGTAGAAATGGGCTAGATCTTATTACGACATGCGGCTTATGTTATATTTGTTGTTTGTGAGTTGTTTATGAATAAGACATAGCTCAGCTCTAGCAGTGGTTTGCTGAGTAGAAAATCACAGTTTAGAGGCCAGAGTATTGCGAGTGATTTGTCCACTTACAACAATTTTATCAAGAAATCACACACAAGAGCCGTTCTATTTCGATGCTAACATAAGATTGTGTTATTTCCTTCAAATTCCCAGCCTTTTGCCTTTGGTAGAAGAAATCCTGCCAATATTATCACACCGGTTACCGCAGTACAACGAACGCGACAGAGTACAACGAACGCTACAGAAATCATGACGTCACAGCAGTATTTTCGGTAAGAAAAAGGTTTAAATTAGCCCAGATCACAATCTTTTTGGGTGGTTATTTTGCATAGCTGCAGAGTAATGGTATTACCAATTACTGATACAGTTGCAGAGAATTCTGTTCATTATTAACGAAAACACAAACAATTTTCTTTCGTCTAGTGTGTTTTCACGAACCCCAGCATACTTCGGTAAATGTTTTTGACTGTAACACATCTTTTGTGCACATGATTTTGTGATTTATATGTTATTGCGATTTCAGAGCATCCATTGATGCATTTGCTTGAGCCCCAGTTCATGTCAATACCCATTGAATCCGTGGATGGTTCAATGGTTGATGTTTTGTTAGGGTACACCTTACCACGGGTTATGATACACCATAACGCGGTTAGTCAGCACAATTTGGGAACAACAAACACGGATTATATTCTTCATAAATTGAAATATTTGTTTCATTTGGGATTGAACGTCCCTATAAACACTATTTAAATCATTTTGGAGACGTTGTTTACAATTCTGTGGGACTTTTAACCGACATTGAGATAAAATGACATCTCAAGCCCTGCCGCGCAATGAAACCAGAAGGCTTATATGCATTGGACGATCTGGCCCACACTGCTTTGCCTGGGCAGGCTTAGTCCTTCTAAGCGGTTTACAAGTACTCGTTTGTGGTCAGATTCAGCTCTGCGTGGAAGCACCATGCAGCCCAATTTATTTCTTAAGCCCCGATGGGCGGGGGCGAAATAAATTGAAATAAAACTCTTTAATCCGCCAGCGAAGACATGATACATGATGCTGTTTTTAATTCAAAACGACCCATTTTGCTGTTACATACTCTTTAATGCCTGTTTGATTCTCATTATGATCTCCGAACTTATACACGTGCGAATTTAAAGGGTTGGGTACAAATCTTGGACAAAGGGGACGGTGAACACATTTATTCTGGCTTTCCAGAACGTTTTTACCACATCCCCCACTTATGAACAACTGAAACCCAACTTATTTAGTTTCGGCATTGTTGGGGAGGGGAGACTCTTGAATTCTTGAATTTATAGATTCCTTTCTTTGCTACTGAAAATAGTAAGTTTTTATGCCATTCCCCACCCCCGAGAATCTTTGATTCGGTGGGGGGGGGGGGGGATATAGTATATGCCCATTCTGACCAAGGGTCATAACTCTGTTTCATTTTTGGCTGAATTATCTCCCCTTGCAATTTTGCAAAAACTCAGAAATTGGCTCCCACGGGGTGCATTGGTCATCTATAGTTTCAGCTCTTGTTGTAAATGATATGGACCCAATATGAGTTAATGGCGACTATATGGAGTGTGTTCCAGTTTTGTCTGGGTCTCGAATGGGACTGTGTCCTTAGTCCTCTGTTATACTCCCTGTATATTAATCATATTTCCGCCGACATTGACTCAGAAATAAGACTGTTCGCAGACGACAGGGTATACTCCCGGGAAATTAGATGACAGAGGACTGACGTAAACTTCGGAACCAAATGGATAGACTAGGATGTTGGGCATGAAAATGTGGCATGACATCGTGCGAACAAGTCCGTGGAATGAACACCCCTTACTTTATATAGAGAAAATTGTGATTTAAGGGGATATACATACTTTTTTTATTATATCTGCTATAAGACATAGGTTGTGGGTACACGTTAGAACCGCCTCCTTGAGACGATTCTAACGAGCACCCACAACCTATGTTTTCAGTATAAATAAGAAACATATCACTGATTTTCATCAGAGAAGTAGCCATTTAGGAGATGTGAAAAAATACACTATGTTGCACGGGTGTGTTACCGGAGTGAGTTTTAAAGCCGTTTAATGCAAAACATTAAGCAGATAACTAGGCAGAGTGGAACCAATAAAATTGAGGGTTCGTGCATTAGAACTCCTTGAGTATCATTTCACATGATTCTCGGACTCCCAGAAATTCGAGGGCGAATTTCAACGTCGAGGGGGAGAATGTCATAGCGTATAGGTATATAGCACACGTGTACTGCCTTTCGGTACAAGCCGGCTTTTAAAGCAACGTGGTAGATTTGCTTATCAATCCGGCGGCCCGGGTTCGAACCCCGACCGGGCCAAAGGTGTGTAGCATTTTTGTCAACTGTTACACAATGTCAGTAAAAATGTCATTAATGTCCACGAAAAACAAAACTGGACCGAAAACGGCACCTTGTGAGACACCAGACAAAACTTGAGCCCAATCCTAAGTCCCACTGTTAGGTTCGGCAATAGTATACATGGTGTTGGGGTCATCTGGATGACCAGCATCGTTAAACTCAAACTCAGCCATAATGTATTTATCTGAAATAAAGAATATAAGACTCTTACTTTGGTATTCTTACGACATGAATGTCGTAACAATGGAGAGAAGCATAGTTGTAAAAAGGGGAAAAATCGCTTATGGTGAGATTCGAACCTGGGACAGTCGGGTAAAATCAGCTGCTCTAAGCACTAAGCCAAAGAGTCAACTGTCTGCCTCAGTTGTCTTCCGCATAATCAACCAAGGCAGATATAATGTAGGTTAGGTGCTGCGGGCCGTAACACCTCACCCATTTTCTTCAAGTCCGTATGTTGACGCGAGGTCATTTTTGCGAAGAAAGTCAAATCCCTGGCGAGCCACCATCTTCCGACATGACAGCCATAATGAAGGAATGGAGCATAGCTGAAAAAAAAAATGATCGACTCTGTGCGAAAGAGTCGTATCCATGACGCAATTGTCATTGGTTATAAACCTGTAGGCCAAGGAAGATAATTCAGGATTAGAAGTTGTGGGTCGTAACAGTATCAGGGGCGTAGCTGGAAGAAAATCATTTGTACGCAAGCCAAAGAAAATACTAAAAATTAATAACTCCGTTTACCAAATGGGGACCACTCTTACAGGAAAGAATTTGCTCCCACCAGGGAGCAAATTCTTTCTTGTAATTGCGGTCCCCGTGACGGAGGAGGAAACTATGCTAGCTAATAAATAGCGTTGCGTATATCCTAGACAAATACAGTTCTTATTCTTCGTCTTCTTCTTCTACTTCTTCTTCTTCTTCATCATCATCACCATCATCATTATCATCATCATCATCATCATCATCATCATCATCATCATCATCATTTTCTTCTTCTTTTTCTCCTTACTTCTTCTCTCTGCTTCTTTTGTTTTTCTTCCTCTTCTTCTTTTTTCTACTTTTTCTTCTTTTTCCTCTTCTTCTTCTCCTTCTTTTTCTTCTTCTTTTTCTTCTTTTTTCTTTTTCTTCTTATTTTTGTTCTCAGCTCCTTCCTCTTCTTTTTCTTCTTATTTTTCTTCTACGTCTATTTTTACGTTTCTAATGTGTACGCAAGTGCGTATCTGCGTACAGGTAGCTACGCCCCTGAGTATGATGGACAAACTTTCCTATCTATCCCTCACACTGATTTCTTTGGCTGGCTTGTTTCTTCGTTTGGTTGGGAGTTTAACAGCCCAGCAAGCACTATTTAGGTCACATCGAGACAGTTAGTTTACCTTGAAGGCTTATAAAACCAGCACAGTGCATATTCTTACGCCAGAATTTGACAACCACCTTCTTGAGTAAGTGAAAGGGAGAGAATGACCGTGTGTGTATTTTGAGTTTTACGTCTCAGCAACCCGCTAAGGTTATACAGAGAGGGGGCCTCATTTAACGACTCATCAGAAAGTTTGGAGAAGCCAAAAACCCAGGAGCCCTGGTTTATGAGGTGAGTAAAACAGAATGATTACCAAAGGGAACATTTCATGGCACACCCATTTCAGATTCTTTTTTTTTTTGCATTACTTAAATCTTAAAACATAGATTTTGAATATGCGGTCACTTCAACTGCCAACGTCCATTGTGACGTTTAGTGACGTCGCATTACGGGCAGCGTACACGACTTTCTATACAAATAGCGTACATCAGACACCCTTTGAGTTAAACACCTCAGAATTCTCGACTTCAATGCCAGCCTTTCGTGGAAACCCGGGTAGGATAAAAGTTTCTATCCCAGAGTAAAATCTAGGATTTCCTCGTCTGGTCTGCAAGAACTTGTGAAACGGGGCTAGTCTTTCGTTGCTCGCAGAATTTGATCGCTTTCAGCGTTCAGACTATGTGCTTGCGCAACTTCTGTACTAACAAATATTTTGCAGATTCTTGTGGTTGCACTGTAAGTGTTGTCTCATTGAAGTTGGTTTTGCTCAGTATAGCTCATTGTTGGCTATTTGAACTGTCCCTCTGTAGTTTTATATTGTTTAAATGTTTATGTACAAGTTATTCGTGGGCCCCATCCATCGCTGCTTGGGGAAATAAATGGACTGCATGATACTTCCACACAGAGCTGAATCCCGTCGCACAGGACTACTGGTTAACCACTTAGAAGGTCTTAGTCTTCCCAGGCAAAGTGTTGCGAGTCCGACCGTTCCTTCATATACATGTGAACCCTATTATTCTCCTTGGGCAGTTGATTTGAGATCTCGTTAAATCTCAATGACGGATAAAAAGACTTGCAAAATTGGAAACAATTCCAAAATGACCTTAATAGTGTCGACGGGGACGTTAAAGCTCAGTTCAAACAAACAACAGGTTATTTTGTGACATTTTTGATGGATTATAGCGACTGTTTATTGTGCATCTGTTGTAAAAGTTGTCTCCATGTCATAAACACACCTTACAACCCAAAACACTTTTTTGTTTTAGGAATGGCCACGCGCATACCGTGCATATTGTAATTTTTCAACTAAAGGGCAAATATGTATCGTTCCTCTTGGCTGTTTCTTGAAAAATGGCGCTTATAATAGGTAAAAACGTCCAGATTCGGTTTTTCATATCCGTGTTTGTTGTTCCATTTGTTCCGTGTTTAGTGTACTCAGACTCAACACATGATCCGTGGTAAGGTGTACCCGTATTTCAAGGTAGTGAGCCAAGAAAAATCGGTACGATTCTTATTCTAAATGTTTTTTATGAATTATTAAAAATAGTATACTTACTTCGATGCCTAGAGGCATGAAAAACCCAAGAATGCTCGTGTATATGTCATTTATTTCTGATTGATAGACCCTTAAAACTTGAAGTTTTGTTTTTCTACCTATTTTGGCCTATTTTATGGCTTTGATTTCCCTTCTCTGACCGTGTCATAACTTAAAATTTGGACAAAACAACAAATACACAATCTGTTGTCATCGCAAAACCAACAGAAAAACGTAAATCGTGATATGTTCGACAAAATAAAGGAAACATTGAACTCACACTTCTCCTGTCCCCCCAAAAAAGACGGTAGCGTTTGTTGTACTCAGTCGCGTCACGTTGTACCGCGGTAACCGGTGTGATTATCGACTGTCTCACACACATTTTTGTCGTTTTGTCAGGCTTTTGTTGCCAGGAGTATAGCGTCAGTGAATCTGCGAGTGACGTCAAAGAATCTACGCGTGGCATTGTAAAACTTAATGTACGAGTGACGGCATCAAACGTCCGCTTTTTAATACGTCACTCGTCACGCTCTTCTGCCAAGTGATTTGTTGCAGAATAAATCGAAGTTACTTTGCATGGCCTATATAGGTGCGCTGCGTTAGAATGGCGCCTTCGGTTCCTTCAGTGAGTTGACTTGGTTGTGTTCAACAATTGTGGCTTTTCCTGAATAACTGTTTTCTGAATATTATTGAGATGCCGACAAATTACAGTAAAACTTCAATAGCTCGGTTGTGTTTTGGTGTCCGCAGGGAATTTCTCCAAATACGATAGAAGGCTAATATATGGGGATTTTCTTCTTTTATTTAGACCCCACCCATCGGGACTTGAAGAAATAGATGGGCTGCATGATGCTTCCACGCAGAGTTGAAAGCGACCCGCACACGAGTACTGGTAAAACGCTTACAGGATCTAAGCCTGCCCAGGCAAAAGGGTGCGAGGCGGACCGTCCATGCTTATAAGCCCTATTGGTTTTATTGGGTGGCAGGGCTAGAGAAGTCATTTCATCTCAATGTCGGGTAAAAGTCCCGCAAAATTGGAAGCAACGCCTCCAAAATGATCTTTATAGTGTTGACGGGGACGTTTAACCTAAAATCAAACAAAATTATTCTTTTATTTTGCAAATGTATGCTGTGCGTACTCATTCGAATCGCCTCTATTAGGTGTTTCTAATGAGTACACGCAAATGTTTTATGCGTGTACTCATTAGAATCGCCTCGATTAGGCGATTCTAATGAGTAAACACAACATATTTATAATATAGAACACCGAAAAGATATCCCACAATTATCTCCATTATTCCTCCTGATATAACACTAATAATAACCCTCCGTGGCTCGAACCACCGCTGTCTCGAACAAATTTTCATGGTCCCAAAAGGGTTCGAGCCATGTAAGTTTGACTGTATAGACTAGCTACAAAGTATTCCTGACAATTTATGTGAAAGATAAATATAAATAAATAATTATGCTCCCAACTTTTAAAAAGGTTAGTGGGGAAAATTGGTTTGCCTTTGTTCGTCCGTCCGTCCATCCATCACGTTTTTATGCATGTCATAACTAGGAAACCATGCATGCTGGAGTTTTCAAATTAAATTTAATTAAATTGAAGAGTGTGCGTCACGAAAACACGGCTATATAATTTTGACCCCATTGAACCCCACTTTTATATAGTAAAACTGGGGTTTCAGGGGGTTTACCTTATTTTTCTTATTTCTGCTATAAAATATAGATTGCGGGTACTCGTTAGAACCGTCTCGATGAGGCGGTTCTGACGAGTGCCCACAATCTATATTTCGAGGAGAAATAAGAAAAAAAAAATTTTCATCATAAAATTTTCTTTTTTTTTCGGCGATAAAGGTGGCAATGTATTTGTATAGGCGTGTTTGTGTAATGGTTTGCCATCAAAGGGACATACGCAAGGAGTCACATAAATGACAAAATATTACTCTGGCGAACCACTTCACTAGTACAACATGGTTTTAATTTTGAAATGCTATTTAAATTTAAACTACACCGCACATGTACAACAGATTTTAACATTTTCATATAAATTATCTCTTAAACACCCCAAGGAATTGTGCAGTTTGCATTTCAAAAGCAGCAAACGATTATTTTTAACGCAATCTCATCAAAGGATTAGAATCTATGACTGTGCCTCCATTACTTTAACAAAATTATCGATATACAGAATAATTGTCATCGGCAGCTGCTAATTGGAATAAGTCCATCAACGATTACGAACTAGGCCGCCTCAAGCGTAGTGTGTCTTCTGACATATACGCACAGAATCTGATCAACCCGCGCATGCGCACAGACTGATCAGAGTCTTCGCTGCGCATTATATGGATAGTAATAGACCAAAAGCTTCTTGAGGCGATGAAGGAAGGCTGTATTCCGATCAATCGGGTGCATTTAAATCAAGGTCTACGTAATACGCACAAATCACTTTGGGCGGCTCAGTTGCCATTCCAATATTATTCTGGGGACAAGCTGCTGCCTGGTACACTGATACAAGGGAATTAATTACCAGTTGTGTATTTTCTGCCTATTTTAAAAGGGAGATAACTTGCGGGACTTAGCATGCTTGCCAATATAATGCACTCCGAAAAAGACGTTGCTTCCAATTTTGTGGGACTTTTACCCGACATTGAGTTGAAATGACATCTCTAGCCCTGCCGCCCAATGAAACCAAAAGGGTTTATAAGCATGGACGGTCCGCCTCGCACCACATTGCCTGTGCAGGCTTAGATCCTGTAAGCGGTTTACCAGTACTCGTGTGCGGTTTCAACTCTGCGTGGAAGCATCATGCAGCCCATCTATTTCTTCAAGTCCCATGGACGGGGTCTAAATAAAAGAAGAAAATCTCCCTATATTGGCCTTTTATCGTATTTGGAGAAATTCCCCGCGGACCCAAAAAAAGAGTCAATTGGGTTCGAGCTATTGAAGTTTTATTGTAATTTGTCGGCATCTCAATAATATTCTGTAAACAGATATTCAGGAAAAGCAACAATTATTGAACACAACCAAGTCAACTCACTGATGGAACCGAAGGCGCCATTCTAACGCAGCGCACCTGTATAGGCCATGAAAAGTAACTTCGATTTATTCTGCAACAAATCACTGGGTAGAAGAGCGTGACGAGTGACGTATTAAAAAGCCACGTTTGATGACGTCACTCGTAAATTAAGTTTTACAATGCTACTCGTAGATTCTTTGACGTCACTCGTTGATTCACTGACGTAATACTCCTGGCAACAACAAAAATGTGTGTAAGACAGTCGATAATATTGGCAGGATTTCTTCTACCAAAAGTAAAAGGCTGGGAGACTTTGAAGGAAATAACACAATATTGTCTTAGCATCGAAATAGAATGGCTCTAGTGTGTTATTTATTGATAAAATTGTTGTAAGTGGACAAATCACTCGCAATACGCTGGCCTCTAAACTGTGATTTTCTACTCAGCAAATCACTGCTAGAGCTGAGCTATGTCTTATTCATTAACAACACACAAACAACAAATATAACATAAGCCGCATGTCTAGCCCATTTCTACCAAGTCCTGCCCCGTGATATTGGGTCCCGTTTGGGTTTATAACTTTATACCCATATCCTATAGATTGCACATGAATATTGGTTCCAAGCCTGCCAAGGAAAATGGTGCGGGTCGCACTGTCCATGCATATAGACCTTATCGGTTTCATTGGGCTGCAGAGCTTGAGATGTTATTTCATTTCAATGTCGGGTAAAAGTCCGGTAAAAGTCCCGAAAAAAATTGAAGCAACGTCTCCAAAATGACCTATACAGTGTTGACAGGGACGATAAACCTCAAATCAAACAAACAAATAATTCTCCATTGAAAATGCAGATCTGTACATTTAAATAGATATATCTTCATTTAAATACAGATATCTGTATTTAAATGCAGGTATCTCTATTTTTATCTACAGATATCGGTATTTGAAATGTAGATAGCTGTATTTAGTTATTAAATAGAAACATCTGAATTTTAAGTATAGATATCTTCATTCGAAAAAACAGATATCCCCTGGCCAACGCTTGCTGTCCTTCTCACCAACCCTGCAGCCTTGTGTTGGTGTGAAAGCATTTTTATTATTCAGAACTGAAACCATGCAGCGTTTTGTTGGTGTTAGGGTGAAAGCATTTTTTATTATGGAGAACTGCATTAATAACGAAATGAAGCTGAAAAAATGCGACCAGAATCGGACTCGAACCGGCGATCCCTTGCTTAAAAGCCAAGTGCTCAATCGACTGAGCTACCGGGCGTTGATAACATTTCTTCAATATCTGCCAAAACAAATTCCTGCATATAAAAAGAAGGCTTTTGATCGAGATTGCTCTTAAGTATTGGTTATAATAGTTCGTATGTAATTACTGACAATGACCATAATCATATGCGACAAATTCGAGCCCTGAACTGTCTTTTTCCGACAGAGCAACATAGATTAGAGGAAGACAACTCTGTTGATGATACCATAGCTCCTGGTAATATGATCTGTCCATCTTAACTGCGCCAGTTTCGGAAGTTTTATGTACACTGCATCTCTTTCCTTTTTAGGATTCCTGTGTCTGAAATCCTGCCTTGCCACTTAATCTTTTAGAATTTTGTAAGACAGCTTGTATGGAAGTGGTTCAGTCTTTGGCGTGTCGTTGGTAAACTGTTCTTATTTCACATGCATATAATAGTGTGGGAAGCACCACAGTTCTGTAGACTTTCAACTTTGTGTCAAGCCTGATTCACCTCGATCCAAAACACTACACCGTAGTCGGACAAATGCTACACTAGCTTGGCAATCCTGGCATTGATGTCGTCATCTATATGCACGACTTTTGACAGTGTGCTCCCACAGTTGCAGTCTTTGACCGTTCACTGTGATGGTGGGCTCCTTGTAAGGCTTGCCATGTAGTGGTTGAAAGACAACCACAGCCTTTGTGCGGTTATAACTGTCAGAGGAGTCAGATACTTGATATACACCTTTTTACATCTCCTCCTCTGTTGCGGGACTCTTTGCCATGTCATCAGCAGAGATGAATTTATTTAACACCTTCTAAGGTGGAAAAAAGCTTCCCATCAAACCGACACCAAATATGTATACCATTGCCCCATCCTGGATAGCATATGCGAGTATGGCAGAGAACATCATGCTGAGCAGTGTTGGGATTAGTACACATCCTTGCTTGACTCCATTTGTCACAGGGAATGCATAAAACAACTCACCATCATTTTGGACCCGTGCAAGTATACCATCGTGGAACTGCCTCACCATTTATTAGAACTTGATTGGACATTCAAACTCAACATGATTTTCCAAAGACTCCCTCCCAAGGCTGACTGTGTCACAAGCTTGTGTGAGGTCAATAAAAGTCATGTAGAGGTCCATGTTCTGTTACTGGCATTTCTCTTGAAGCTGCCTTGCTGTGAATATCTTGTCAATAGTTCCTCTGTCATTTCTGAAGCCACACAGGCTTTCTGGTAGAAGCCCTGAATATTCAAGGTGTTCATTCTGTCGGTTAAATAGGATTCTTGCAAGGACCTTCCGAGCAAATGACAATAAAGAGATGCCATGATGATACTCGCAGACCTAAGGATTCCCTTTCTGTTTGAATAGGTGGATAATTGGCGCATCCTTTATTCTTGAGGGACGGCTTCTTTTCTCCACATAATGTGAAATGACTATGTCATTTTCTTGGCAACTTGGGTGCGTCCTGCTTTGAAGATCTCAGCAGGCATTACATCTGATCATGGAGACTTGTTTGATGACAGAGGTTTTATTGCTTTCAATGTTTCAGAAACGGCGCCTCCTGCTTTGTTGATCTCAGCAGGCATTGCATCTGATCCTGGATCCTTGCCAGATGACAGAGGAATAACCCATGTTTCATTTCAATGTGAGAAAATGATAGTTATAAGGAAATAAAATTTTTGGTTTTATAATTATATTTGCAAACTCAAAGAAATTGTTGCTGATTTTATTTTGTCACCTCTTCGTTAAAAAAGTCGGCTTGTATTCACTGCGAATCTGGATGTAAACAAGCATGGCGGACCGTAACTTGAAAAGGAGCAGGGCAACATGTGGATTTTTTTTTCTCATCATCTTGTTGAGCTAGGGTGGCTTTGAAAAGTTTTGTATGTGTAGTTTTTGTGGGAGCATGTAAAAGGCTACTATTGTCGCCTATGGAAAATATTTAGTGATAAGCTCCCTCTTCGTCCTTTCACCGATTCTGAAATTAATCACGAACGTCATTACATCAAAATGTCCTTCATTAATAAGGGTTTGGATTTTATAGATTTACCTAGTATCTTCCGGGACAGTTGTGTGATTTCATCCATTCCTGCTTATTTTCAAAATACTGAAACACCCATAATTTGCTATAAATACAATAAACCTGATAGATCTATTATTTTTAATTTCAATAAACTTGTTTCTAAACTTGATAGTAACACTAACACTTCTGATACATGTGATTGTAAAATTTCAGTGTATTGCTATCCTGTTGCTGGTCATTTTTTTTTTGACAACTGATTCTAGGATACGAAAGATAACTTCTAAAGGACCGAAATATCGATTTCTTCTAAAATTGATTTCAATTATTGTAGAGATGAAATCGCTGCTGCCTTGAATGAATTTGGTAATCGATGGTGTAAACGAGGATATGTTGAGCATAAAGCTCTAAAAGAATGGAAACATAGTATTCTGAAACTAGTGAACAAACGCATTTCTTTCTGCTCTCAAAATACGAACTTTTTACCTCCTAAACATAAGACGTCTTTACGTCACCTTAAACTAAGTATTTATGAAGTTTGTTTTGGCTCCAGCAGATAAAACTGCTAACAATGTGGTCGTTGTTTGACGATTCCACTTTGTTAACTCTCTTCAACAAGAACTTGGTGGTACTAAGGCCTCTGAACTGCAGCCTTTGGCTATAGAGAGGGCTTTAGTTGATGCTGTATGTGTTACAGAAGGCCAAGACAGGCTTCCAAAGGAAAACCCTTTTATAGAACATATTCCTACGTTATATTGGTTACCTAAACTTCATAAAAGACAATACAAAGCACGGTTTATTGCAAATTCAAGCTCTTGGTCCACCACTGAACTCTCCAAATTATTAACTTCATGTTTTACTGCCATCAAAAACATGTGGTTAAACATTGCGACAAAGTTTTTGAAAGATCAGGGAGAAATCTGTTTTGGTCTATAAAAATTCTAATGAAGTTTTAAATAAATTGAAATCCAGACGTTTTCGTGCTTCAAGTCTGTCTACTTATGATTTTTCCACCCTTTACACTACACTTCCTCAATATCTTATAAAAGAAAAACTTAATGATTAAACTGAATGGACATTTCGAAGGGAAGACTCCCTCTATCTTGCAGGTAAGGTAAGACATGCTTTTTTCACTTCTGAAGAGCATAAACATTATACATTATGATCATGTCAGAAAGTGTGTGAAGCTCTCACATTCCCACTTGACAATATTTACCTAAGATTTGGTACTAAGTTATTTAGACAAGTTGTGGGTATTCCGATGGGTACAAATTGAGCACCCCTTGTGGCTGATTTGTTCTTGTTTTGTTATGAAAGAGACTTCATGATGTCCCTTTCCATTGAAAACCAATATGAAATCATTGAAGCCTTTAGCTCAACTTCAAGATATTTGGATGATTACTTGAATATTGGCAATACATATTTCGTTGGTTTGCTCAGTCAAATTTACCCCAAGAACTTCAGTTAAATAAGCAAATTCGTCTGATACCGAAGCCCCGTTTTTGGATTTACACCTATCTATTGTAGATGGATTTGTTTCTTGCAAAATTTATGATAAACGCGATGATTTTGATTTTGCTATTGTAAATTTTCCTGTCTTGCATGGTGATGTTCTTCGTGTGGCATCCTACGGTGTTTATATTTCGCAATAATTCGATTTGCCAGAGTGTCTAGTCATGTAACTGACTTCAACATTCATAATAAATTGTTAACTGCTAAACTTTTTAATCAGGGTTATCGGTATCATAAATTACGCAATGCCTTTTCAATATTTAATAGACGTCATTCTGATTTAATTTCAAAATTCAATGTTGGACTTAAATCTCTTCTGCAACAAGGTCTATCGGAACCCGAATTTTATGATGACTTAGTGTATAAGTTCAGAAAAATATATAATTGCAATGACTTCAGTACCCAATTTCGTAAAACCATTCTTCGGTATAAAAAAGTTTGATACATTATAAATGTTATTCGACAGAGTGCATGTATGGTAGTTAACCCAGTCACGGTTGTCAACTTCTCTTCCCTCTTTAATTGCACGCCGGTGGGTCAGGACGGTTCCAGAGTAAAGGCTAACTGAGAATAAGAGAGAATCTAATTTTATGTAATGTTTGGTTGGTGCCTGATGCTCTGTCTCTGGTTGGTCCCACCGGAGTCTAACTGTTGGTTTTCTTTTGCTCCAGAATTCCAGTGGTTTCTTGCTGTCGAGTACTCATCGTTGTTTCACCTCTGTGGTTGATTGGTTTTTTAGTTCACGGAGATGTTGCACTGATGAGTTAGAAGGCCTTCATGCGGACTGAACAAATTATTTGTCTAAATCGCGACGGAAGTAAGGGCGAGGATTGTGGCCACGTAAAATCGTTTTAAACCCCCAGTGGAAATCATTTCACTGACCGTTCCAAGGCGGTTCTTCTGTCGTGGTTTATTTTTGTTATAGCTTGTCTTTGAGTGTCTGTTTCGCTTATATTATTTTTCGTTGGATAGCAAATTGGCTATTTTGTGGGGAAGAAACTGTCCTTTTGGCTTTCCGCTAGTGATGTTTCCATTAGGGGCTAGCTGTTCAAATATTGGACTTAAATCTCTTCTGCAACAAGGTCTATCGGAACCCGAATTTTATGGTGACTTAATATATAAATTCAGAAAAATATATAACCGTAATGACTTCAGCACACAATTTCGTAAAATCATTCTTCGATATAAAAAAATGGATACAACATAAACGTTATACGACAGACTGCAAGTATGGTAGTTACTCCAATCACGGTTGACAACTTTGCTTTCCTTTTTAATTGCACGCCGGTGTGTCAGGCCTCAGATTCTATGACGGTTCCAACGTAAAGTCTTATGTTGGTTGGTTCCTGAAGCTCTGTCTCTGGTTGGGCCCATCGGAGTCTAACTGTTTGTTTTCTTTTGCTCCAGCATTTCAGTGGTTTCTTGCTGTCGAGTCCTCACCGTTGTTTCATCTCTGTGGTTGTTTGATTTTTGTGTTCACGGAGATGTTGCACTGACCCGCTGACCATTCCAAGGCGGTTCTTCTGTCGCGGTTTATTTTTGCTATGGTTTGTGTTTGAGTGTTTGTGTCGCTTATATTATTTTATTTTGGATAGCCTATTGGCCATTTTTTTGGGAAAGTAACAGTCCTTTTTGGCTTTCCGCTACTGAATTTCCATTTTCCATTAGGGTCTGTTGTTTCATGTTTGTGTTTCTTTCCCTTTGGTGTCTCTAATGGGAGCTGTGGGTTAATTGTATCGATTCCTGACCATTGCCTCCACTTCTACTTTTCATGTTTGTGTTTCTTTTCCTTGATGTCTCTGATGGGAGCTGTAGGTTAATTGGATCGATTCCTGATCACTGCATTCACTTCTATTTTACTTCTAATCACTACCAATCCATTCACCAACTTTCAATAGTTTGAGATAAATGCCATTCCAACTTTTTCGAAGTCGGTGTGTGTGTGTGTGTGGGGTGGGGGGTGGGGGGTTGCATAATTATACCAACATCTAATCGGGTCATCTTTCTGCCTGCAAAATGTCAAGAGCTTGGGTATTGCGGTCCTTGAAATATGTTGCTTACAAGTTTTCTTTCCTGTGTATTATAAGTCCACAAAATGGCAATATCTGGTCTTTTTTTTTACAATCAAACCAAAATTAAATCGGGTCCTCTTCACATTGGTTCCAAATAGCTTGCAAAATTTCAAGGGCCTAGCCAAGCAGTTTTTGAGATAGTGTGCTTACAAGCGTTTCCACTGCCAAAATGCCCAAGTCCACAAAGGGGCATTATTTGATGAAATTTTGATAAAATTATAACAAAAATTAATCAGATCATTTTCACATTGGTTCAAAACAACCTACGAAATTTCTCAAGCCTAGCCCTTGTGGTTCTTGAGATATTTCGTTTACATTACGATAACACACCCGTGCGACATAGTGCATTTTTACATCTCCAAAATGGCTACTTTTCTGATGAAAATCTCTGATATTTTTCTTATATGTACTTCAAACATAGGTTGTGGGTGCTCGTTAGAACCGCCTCATTGAGGCGGTTCTAACGAGTACCCACAACCTATGTCTTGGGACAGAAATAAGAAAAATAATGAATACCCCCGTAAACCCCACTTTTCTCTTTATAAACTGGGGTTTAGGGGGTCTTCGTTTCACGGACTTGTTATCGTGATGACAAGCTTTTCCTATGCCAAAATGCCTACGTTCGCAAAGGGGCATAATGTGGTCAATTTGTCATAAAATTATACCAAATTTTAATCAGATCATCTTCATGTTGATTTCAATCAGCCTACAAATTTTCAAAAGCCTAGCCCATGCTGTTCTTGATATATTTTGCTTACAGGCTTTTCCTATGCCAAAATGCCGACGTCTACAAATGGGCCTAATTTGGTCTTTATTCATATAATTATACCAAAATTTAATCAAGTCATTTTCATATTGGTTCCAAACAGCCTGCAAACTTTGAAAGGCCTAGCCCAAGAGGTTCTTCAGATATTTTGCTTACAAGATTTTTCTATACCAAAATGCCAAAGTCAATAAAGGGACATGATTCCATCACGAAAACACACCTATATAATTTTGATCCCCTTGGACCCCCCCCCCCCCCCTTTTTATATAGTAAAACTGGGGTTTGCAGGGGTAAACCTTGTTTTTCTTATTTCTGCTCTAAAATAAAGATTGTGGATACTCGTTAGAACCGCCTCGATGAGGCGGTTCTAACGAGTGCCCACAATCTATATTTTGAGCAGAAATAAGAAAAAAATCACAATTTTTCATCCTAAAATTTTCAATTTTTCAACGATAAAGGTATCAATGTATTTTTATAGGCGTGTTTTCGTATTGGGCCAAATTTTTATAATCAGTTCAGCGTCACATAGCTTCCATCTCACAGTGGCCCCCGCCCATAGGGGCTTGAAGAAATATATGATGCTTCCACGCAGAACTGAATCCGGCCCGCACACTAGTACTGGTAAGCCGCTTAGAGAATCTAAGCCTGTCCAGGAACCGCGGTGCGAGGCTAATAAACCCTATTGCTAATAAACCCTATTGGTTTCATTGGGCGACAGGGCTTGAGATGTCATTTCATCTCAATGTCGGGTAAAAGTCCCACAAAACTGGAAGCAACGTCTCCAAAATGACCTTTACAGTGTTGACGGTGACGTTAAACCTCAAATCAAACAAACAAAACAAAAGCTTCCATCTCATCATAAATACTCATCACTATCCTGCCAAACAGCCGAAATGCAGACCACTGAATTCAGATGAAAAAACTGTTACTTAACACTTGTACTGCTGAATGGATTAATTTTGCTTCTACCAGTTCTGATTATTTACCAACCCAATTAATTGATATAACATCACGTGAACAAGTCCGTGAAATAAAGACCCCCCTAAACCCAACATTATATATAGAGAAAACAGGGGTTTACGGGGGGGGGGGGGGGGGGGTAAACATTATTTTCCTTATTTCTGCTCCAAGACATAGATTGTGGGTACTCGTTAGAACCGTCTCAATGAGGCGGTTCTAACGAGCACCCAAAACCTATGTTTGGAGTATAAATCAGAAAAATGTCACAAATCGTCATCAGAAAATTACCTTTTTTAGACATGAAAAAATGCACTATATCACACGTAATGATGCATTTATTCAATTTACAAGCTAAATGGCAACCTGTAGATTCTGATCAGATAGCTTCTACAGAATGATCTGGATCTACACTGTTTGCAAAGGTAGGCACTGTTGTGTTCAGCAGGATAAGGGTTAACAAAGGTCAGTGTATTATTGTTCTTTGTGTCCTACGTCTTTTTTGAAAGCAGATGATAACCAATAATCACATTTTCAACCTGAGCCATGAGTCCAATACCTAATTTTCATTGGTCAAGGTAATTTGCCTCTGAGCAAGTTGTTCTATCAAGTTGTGCGATATAGGACATGTTCTATTCTTGCACACCAGAAAAGGAAATCCGTGATTTTACCCTGGGATAGAAATTTATGTTCTGACCCTGGTGTTCCGACCCCAAATCGAATATAATCGCGTGTTTGATAAATGCACTGGTTGATTACAACCTCATGCGCGGCGTCGTCATGCGTGACGTCACTAAGCATTCCTATTGTGTCATCACAAAATGGCGGACGTCGGTAACCGAAGTGACAGCAGCATTAAAAATTTGCAATAGAAATGGAAGGTATGCAAGAAAAAGAATCCTATATGGGTGTGAGGGGTGAATAGAAAAATCCGTCCCTCGGGATCACTGTCCGGCATCACTCGGCAAGCCTCGTGATGTCGGACAGTGTCCCTCGGGACGGATTTTTCCATCCACCCCTCACACCCATATAATATTCTTATATTCTATTCCCAAAAGTGTTGGATCCATCACCAAAAAGTTGTATGTCACAAAGGTTTAGTGTGGGCTACACGATCTATCCTGAATCATCCCTAAAGTTATGTATGTCAAAATTGTATCGTGTAGCCTCATCACGTGAACAAGTCCGTGAAATGAAGACCCCTCTAAACCCCACTTTGTATAGAGAAAACTGGGGTTTACGGGGGTTTTCATTATTTTTCTTATTTCTGCTCCAAGACATAGGTTGTGGGTACTAACGAGCACCCGCATCCTATGTTTTGAGCATTTGTAAGAAACATATGAAGGATTTACATCAGAAAAGTGGCCATTTTTGAGATGTGAAACCCGCACTATGTCGTACGGGCAATTTAGCGTAATGTGGACTGGACAAGAACATTGAAAGTATAAACAGACATAGCCATTTCAATCTTTATTAGAAACAGTAAGTCAAATTCTTTATGACTGCCTCGTATAACGACCTATGGCGGCTCTCCATTGATATATCCATATTTCAAGTTGTAAAGAATTATATGCTAGCCAGCCACCATAGATCTGGACGGCAACGTCTGTCTGCTCGATAATTCGTGCTTTGCAGTTGAGAATATACAGCTCATTGAAAATCTACATAATGAGTTTCTAAGGCGAATAACAAACCTTAGGAAAAGCACGCCTTCTTATATGTTACATGCCGAACTAGGACGTAAACCAATTGAAATTAACGTAAAAACACGAATGATTGGCTTTTGGCTATCCATTGTAAATGGAAAAGAGACTAAACTGTCAAAGATATTATACCAAAAAATGCTGCATGACTATAATTCAGGAATTTACGAACACAAATGGATACGGTGTATCAGAGACATCCTTATTTCTGTCGGTCGCTTAGATCTTTTTTAAAAAAAATGTGTCGATAATCCAAGATGGGTCAAGATGTCAATATCCCGAACGCTATTTGATTTACACATACAAGCGTGGGTTCAAAAACATAATGACTCGTCAAAAGGTAAACTTTATTCTAGTTTCAAGCAAGATCTTACTTTTCAAAACTACTTATCAAAGCTTGGTCCAAAACACTATTTACCCATCATAAAGTTCAGAACAAGTAACCACAGATTGCCGGTCGAGACGGGTCGGTGGGAAAATATCCCGCTAGATGAAAGGAAATGTAAATTATGTACAAAAACAAATATAGGCGACGAGTTTCACTACCTTCTATGTTGCAAGTTCTTTGGGTCAGAACGAAAGCGTCTCCTGAAACCTTATTTTTACATAAGACCTAACATGATAAAATTTAAAGAGTTACTTTGCTCTATACTGTATTGAATAGCCGTTTGGTCGTTTTGTGGGAGGGTGACGGTCCTTTTGGCTTTCCGTTTGTGGTGTTTTTATTATTTATTTCATGTAGGTTTTCCTTTCCCTTTGGTTTCTCTAATGGTGAGTGAGTGTTTGAGTTTTACGTCTCACCAACAGCTAAGGTCATACGGAGACGGGACCTCGGTTTTAAGACTATTTCTCTAATGGTAGATGTTGGGTAGTTGCATCGATTCCTGTTCATTGCCTTAACTTCTATTTTTCAATGTCCGTGGCCTCGTGTGCGGGTCGGTTTCCGCTCTGCGTGGAAGCATCATGCAACCCATCTATTTCTTCAAGCCCCGATGGTCGGGGGGGGGGGGGGGGTGCGTGTGTTGCCAAGTAATGAAACAATTACCTAAACTGGCTCCAGTCGATTTCTCTCTTGATATGATCAATAAAGAATTCTTTGGTTTTATATGGCGCTATAAGCGTGACAAGGTGGCAAGGAAAGTTCTAATAAATTCAGTTAACAATGGTGGTTTAAGTATGATTGATTTTAAAGCATTCTGTATGTCAATAAAAGCCATATGGGCCACAAGGCTATACAATAACAAAGAGGATACATTGACCATAATCCCACAAAAATATTTTGAACAATGTGATTTTTCAATATTATTATGTATGAATGCTGAAACAGAAAAGCAAATTCCTATCAAGCTTCCAAATTTCTATCAAGACATACTAAAGAGCTGGCATCTATGTGGTGGAGGCATAAAAGCACCAAAAGATGCAGCTGACATTCGTAAAGAAATTCTTTGGGGGAACAAATTCATACAAACAAAAGGAAAAACCCTGTTTTATAAGCATTGGAAAGATAGCAATATAAACTTTGCAGACGATTTGCTTAGCAGTGAAGGGAATTTCATCTCGGGAGAAGAAATATTTAAAAAGCTAAATAAAACTACAAACTGGCTTATTGAGTATAATATTATTTTAAAATCTATCCCAAAAAGCTGGAAAGAAAAAATTAAAGGTGATATGTATACTAAAGTAAAGTAAAAAAGGAATTTAGACCCTTCGTTAACACAGACAATAAATATATTTATAAATTACCATGCAAAGCAAAAGATTTTTACAATATATTGGTTGAAAAAATAAGGAAAAGATCTCATAATGAAAAATATTGGTCAAACATCTTCCCGGAGAGGTCCCTGTGGACACAAGTCTATCTCAGTAGGATCAAATACCAGGGATTAAACAAATTAGCAGATTTTAATTTTAAACTACTGCACAGAATACTTCCATGTCAAGAGAACCTCTATCTTTGGAAAATGACAGACACTAATATATGCAGATTTGGATGTAACATTACAGAAACCTACAATCATTTATTCATTTGCTGTCCTAGACTAACACATCTATTAACATTAACAGAAGCTATTTTGCAGAAAATAGGATTCAGTCTGAAGATAACATTCAAAACGTTAATTTTCGGACATAAAGCTGGTTATTCTGCATACAATGAACTAAATACTTTACTTTCGCATATATTTTATGCTATTCATACTCATTGGTTGAAAAATGACCCAACTCTTGACATTAAATTCTGGATTTGGACTCAGCTCAACTACTGGCAAAGTGTTTATGGAAAAACTAACAATAAACAACGACTGATATCACAGTTTCTAAAGAAATGGATTTTGTTGAGTAAATGACAACTTACCTAGCCTGCTTTAGCACGGGCTCATCTTTTGTTTCGTTTCGAGAAGAGTGCTCTTTGTGGAGAAGGCTGTTAGGTATAAAGTCTGTTCCCTTTTGTTTTGTCTCCAATGGGCAACCGGAAGGCAAAATTACAGTGGGAAAGCCTATTCAGACATACATGTATACCGACGCTATCTACGGCTCCTGTGTTTTAAAGGAATGACTCCAGCATAGTAAAACCTGGAGCCATACCCTTGAGAAACAAAATAATGCCGTGTTTTTTTTTTTTTTTTTTTAATTTCCTTGACCTTATTTCCCGCATCACTGCTCTTCAAAGGATCAATCATTAACCCTTTTCGTACCAAATGGAATCTTCCTCCTTGTATTTTGCAGGAGTCCATTTCGGGATTTGGGGGTGTCGGGTTGTCTGTTCTTCGGAATTCGTTTGGAAAGTGACTGAGCATTTAGCAGGCGGTGTAGGCTCTAATCAAACGCCGCGTTCTGCCACGTCTGATCTGGGCCTGCACTTTCTGCCTGGACGCCATTTTGGGGTACCCGGTACTAAATGGGTTGAACCTTTCGTACTTTATTATGGTTAAACTAGCTAAAAAATCTTGACTACACCAAGGTAATGTTGATAATGCAAGATGATTATGAGATGGTAAGCGATGCTGTCGCTGTGAGTCTGATATAAATATTCAACAGACACTGCAGTGACATATTTGCTCGCCACCTCTTTGAAACATTCACCCTCATTCTGGTACTTGCAACCACAACATTTCTATCCATGTGAAGTGTATTAAAGCATACATACCACTAGAATCAATACATCCACCCTCCAGTCCTAGTGTTAACAGGTTATAGCATCTGATGAAACCAATCTGGAAAAACAAAAAGCAATCTGTGAAGCCTTATACATGTACTTGGTTTATATATACTACTCAAAGTTTGATAGGGATCACTTTTTTAATGCACAATAATTTTTGGATAAATTAATCAGCCGAATCCAAATTTGATACATAATGATAGAAGACGTATCCTTCACAAACGCTAGTGATTAATTTTGTCAACTGGTACTGCATTCAAGCGTGACAATCGCAACAGTCTTGCCACCCCCCAAATTTGCCGTAACACGAAGGTATTTGGACAATTGATTTTTTACAAATTTCCAAATGTGTTTAGACAAACGAGCCTAATAACGTGTATAGCGTCCACGGGCATCAATTACAGTACGACTTCGCCTGCGCATGCACGTAATCAAAGTCTGTATCCGGTTTTGTGGAATCAGCTTTCATTCAGCAACCAATGCCTCTTTGAGCTCCTGTAAAGTCCTCGGCTGCAGAGGTCGGGCTGAAACAGCACGCTGTAGCATGTCCCGCGCATGCTCAATCGGATTTGAGTCCGGTGATCGAGCAGGCCAGTCCATACGAACGATTGTCTCACGTTCCACATAGGAATCAATGACGTTGGCACGGTTGGGACGGGCATTATCGTCCATCAGAGTAAAGTCCGGGCCGATAGCATCTGCATATGGTCTCACAAACTGATCAAGAATTTCATTACAGTACCTCACTACCATTAACGTTCCGTTTTCAACGACGTACAGGTCAGTTTTACCGTTCACGCTTATCCCAGCCCAAACCATGACTGATCCCTTTTCCTAGCGATCATGATCTGCCACATTCAAGTCATCGAATCGCTCTTTAGACATTCGCCACACTAATTGATGTTTATAAGTGGAGTCTAGACAGAATCTGGACTCATCAGTTAACAGTACGGGCGTCAAGTCACGAACCGTCCACCTGACGAGAGTTCTGGCAAGGTCCAACCGGTCTTGCACGTGCTGTCTCGTCGCCGAAACATGTACAGTAGGCCCCATGTCATTAAGTCCGAATTCCTTGAGCCCGTTTCTGACAGTTTGTGTAGGAATTCGTACTCCAGTTCCGTTCCTAAGCTCGTTATGCAAACGCGTAAAGTTCAGGAACCGTTGACGTCAGGACTGAATCAACAAGAAACGGCCCTGATGTTGAGTTGTGGCCCTTTCTCGACTCCGCCGTGTCTGTGTGAAGGATTTCCGTGGGTAAGATGCCGAATCCACATTCGGGAAACCACGCTCTGAGACACATTCATAATCCCAGCAACACGACGTTGAGAGACGCCAGATTCCAACATTCTGAGGTCACGATTCATTTCTTCGGGGCTCAGACGCTTTTTTTAATTGTTCCCTAGGAATTTTAGTGTTACACAAATCAAATGAAATCGTTTTTACGCTTGGTAAAGGAACACTGACAAGTTTGATTTGTCTGTTGGAAAGCAGTGCTACGCAAGATTTTGGGGGTGCATGAATTCATTTGCGAAGTGTGAGAAGTGTGCACTTTCATGAGTACTGAATTGCACGTGAGTTTCTGCTTAGGATATTTATCAATATGCGGAGTACAAATTCTATCAAGAAATTTTAAATTTTCAGTTCAAAATTTGGTATATAAAAAGTGATCCCTATCGAACTTTGAGTAGTATATATATTAATAAATAGTGCATAGACAAGAAAGTCTACTATATAGAAATACTCCCTATTTAAAGACCTATAATGAATTTCAATAGTCTAATGCTTCTGTTTATGGATTTATTAAAACTATTGGATAGTGAAAACAATACTGCTGTCTATATTATTACTGTCACCAAAAAATCACTTTAATGTAAAGTGCACTGAATAAGCTAAAATGTTTTGTACTTTTAAATCCAGAATGTCTATATGCTGGCGTTAAGAACTATGGTGAAAACATGATATTTTTATTGCCTGGTTATCACCTTTGAACCATCACAATGTTGATGTTTCTACAATCATTATTTTGCTTTCACAACTGCACCTTCATACCAAAGTGTTGTATTGATACATATATATATGAGCAACATTATTCACATAAGTGTGAATGCCAATAAAAAAATAAATAAAAAAATAGTTTATTACTCTCATATTCTCAACTTCTGCATTATCATAGTCACCACCAAGAAGCAGCACTGTTGAGATAATACAAGTGTACTGATATATGATATTATTATCATAATATGATTACACAGAAAAATGTTAACATAGTCATCACAGCAACAACATCAAAGAAACAACAACATCTTCAACATCAACAATCAAAAATAAGCTTTACAAGCAGTAGTAACACCAACACCAACAACACAATGCTTGAATAGCATAAGCAAGCAACAAAAAATCAACTAGTAATATCACCAACAAGTAACTGCATGCTTCATCTCTAATCATGACTAATCTTCTCAATTCCTAACTACTGTATAAAGCCTGTTTTCTTCCCACTGTCCATATTACACTAACGACGCCCCATCTGTGTGTTTATCATACAAGTCCTCAGCGGTAGGCGGCTCGAGGTGAAGATTTATAACAATTCATTGTATTTACTAATAAAGTTTCAATATTCACCTTTTTTTTTCATCATATGTGTTTCTTGTGTTGTTAATGTTATTCTTACTTTCCTTCTTGCTGTATTAAGACACACACACACACACACACACACACACACACACACACACACACACACACACACAGACTGCACTCTGGAATTAAAAAAAAATAAATAAAATAAATAAGGCTAGAGATGTCATTTTTTATCAATGTCAGTCATTATCTTACAAATTAAGAAAGAATATCATCAAAATGACCTAAATAGAGTTGACAGGACATTTAAACTCATCTCAAACAAAAGCAAGTTGTAATTAATAGAAATAAATTACCTTTGTACATACACATGATATATCCTAGATATTTTTCGCCAAAAATATTTGGCTGTAAAAAAAAAAAATCAGTAAGCTGTGTGGTACTGACTGCAAACTTGATGGTTCAGCATATCTGTAAAATAATCTATACACATGCATCTCCAACTTAAATTATCTCAAATTAACCCTTGTCATGTTGTTCGCGACGTCTATGCAAACAGTGTGGATCCAGATCGGATGGCTTCAGGAGCCATCTGATCTGGATCAACAACTGTTTGGCAATCAGTTTATGAATTTGTAATAATGAATTACATCAAGTAATTTGACTGTTTGATTGACAGAAATGGGAGTGGCTTGGGTGGGTTTTCGGCAGGATGTGTTAAGTTTTTTTTCCGGTTTTCGCCCTGCTGTGATTGGAGGTCGCTTGATCGGAGAAAATTGGTCTTGAGGGCCTTAAAACTCAAATCAATAAAATAAAATAATAAAAAAAAAAAAAAAAAAAAAAAATGAAACAGTTGTGTTGATTTTCATAAACTCAGTCATCTTTTTAAAAGTTGAAGCTTGTGAATCTATGTATCAGCTTTTCATTAAAACCACTGCCTTTGACAGCTAAACATGCAATGCTTAGGTTAACTGTTAATCAAAAGTAGGCCCAAAATATACACATACTCATACCCAAGTCCGAATAAGTTAACTGTAAAATGGTCTCTAAAGCGGGATTAAACTAACGGTGAAGCTGGCCAACGTGTCAAGCCGGTGTTCAATAACGCTTCCGTTACCAGGCGGATTATATATTACTCATATTCTAGACAGGTTTTTAATTTTTTGGACCCCAATTTGATTTATATCAGTCTTTGTATCGACTGCCTATTCGAAATTCGCAAAATTGCAGTATGTTTCCTCTGGCGTTCTTTGCCGGATCATTACAGGGTCACTGATGAGGCTTTATTAGCCGAAACTACGTAGAATGGCCCATCTTCTTTCTTATGAATGTTTTCATTGCTCTTAAAGGAACTCATTTTTGATTTTTATTTGCTTTCACTGCAGCTGGTGTTGTGCCGTGTGGCGGCCGTAAAACGTCTACCCGTACATCAACCATAGTGTAGTTTATATTTTACTTTTGGTCCTTTGAGATCAGCGTGAATATTCTGAGAAATCGGAAATAAATTATTGGTTTAGACTCATATTCTAGACAGGTTTTTAATTTTTTGGACCCCAATTTGATTTATATCAGTCTTTGTATCGACTGCCTATTCGAAATTTGCAAAATTGCAGTATGTTTCCTCTGGCTTTCTTTGCCGGATCATTACAGGGTCACTGATGAGGCTTTATTAGCCGAAACTACGTAGTATGGCCCATCTTCTTTCTTATGAATGTTTTCATTGCTCTTAAAGGAACTCAGTTTTGATTTTTAATTATATAAAAGCCGGAACTCCCGATTCTGAATAGTGTAACAATGTTCGAATTGTTACTGGTGACACGTCAAATGATATTCATAGACCACGAGAGGCTCTCTCTCCGACATACATCTATGGTCAAAACCGAAGCCAAATAAAACAAAAGTATGTATAAGAAAATCACTTGGCTTTCACGGACCAGATGTTAAACACCGAGTTCGGGTGGTCCAAGTGATTAAAAATAATTCTGTTTATACGAATGATTAAATGAAATCTTTACACTTTGTATTTTTCAGATTCGTACAAGATTGAAACAGTATGGCGCTATACAGCATACAGCTACCAATAAAAAGACATGATTTGTAAATATAATCAATACATGCAAAAAAAGAAAGAGAGAAAAAAAAATGAAAAAAAAAAAATAAAATGAATGAATAAATATATAAAAAAAAAAATAAAAAAAAATAAATAAATAAATAAAATAAATAATAATAATAATAAAAAATAATAAAGGAGAGGGAATGGAATCTATTCGTGGAGTTTGGGATGACATGCTGCCGACTGCATGTTCTTAAGGAGATAGAAAGGCTTACGATGCACTTTTTTGTTTTCTCAACTGGTAGTCGGTACCATCTCAACTACATCTCCAGAACAGAACCTGCTCATGTATATCGTACCAACTACATACATACATACATACCTACCTACCTACCTACCTACCTACCTACCTACCTACCTACCTACCTACCTACCTACCTATCTACCTACATACATACCTACCTACCTACCTACCTACCTACCTACCTACCTACATACATACATACACGTAGTAATTTTGATCAAAATGTTTTTCTAACACGTTCCCGCAGACATATATATATATATATATACTTACAATTCTTCTAGAAATGTTATTGAATCAAATGCACGATATACAAAAAATATGGAGTCAGTAAGGGGCGGAGGAGCTGACAAAAAAAAAAAAAAAAAAAAACAAGTTCAAAACATAAGCAATTAATAGCGTTTATGTCCTCTGTTTGCATTCAGTCCTGCACGCACACGCCTGGTCATGGACAGGATTAAACGATTGATCTCTGCCTGGGGAATAGCATTCCACTCCTGTATGAGCGCGAGAGGCAAGGCTTGACGCGTTGTTGGCGGTTGGGGGCGGTTACGTACGCGCCTATCCAAGACGTCCCACAAATGTTCTATAGGAGAGAGATCTGGACTATACGGAGGCCAGTGCATCACGTCAGCGTTGTTTTGCTGAAGAAACGCCATGCTCAGCCTTGCTACATGCGACCGAGCGTCATCCTGTTGAAACGTAACGTTGTGCTGTCGTACATATGGAACAACTACCGTTCGCAAAACGACGTCAACGTAGGGCTGAGCCGTCAAAGATCCATCAATGAATACCAGGGGCGTTCTGTGACCATAAGATATGCCAGCCCACACCATCAACACACAGCCTCCAAATCTATCATGTTCAACCAAACAATTGTCACGATAACGCTCTCCGTCACGCCTATACACATGTTGACGGCCGTCAGCTCTGTACAACAAGTACCTGGACTCGTCAGAAAACATTACGTTAAGCCACTGACGAAGGGTAAAGAGGTTTGGTCTATGTTGTGTGAGCCACGCCATTCTAACCTGACGTCGTCGTCGTTTTAATGGCATACCAACGTACGGACGACGAGGACGTAAGCCAAACTCTCGAAGGCGATTCCTGATAGTATCTGCACTTATTCGATTGCTGTGCGTTCCTGGTGTCACCTGAGGCGTCTCGACGGCTGTACGGAACCGATTACGAAGGTGGGTTAGACGGATGTATCGGTCCTGTCGACGTGTCGTGACGCGAGGACGTCCACTTCTGGGCCTGTCATTTGTCGTTCCCGTTTGACATAGATGCTGGTACAAGCGAGTTATCGTCGATTTACTCACTTGGAAGTTCCTGGCGAAGACAGCCTGAGACGTCCCACGTAGAAGCATTTGGACCGCTACGTTACGTTGATCTTGCGTCAAACATACCATATTCCGTAGAGAAATTTTACCGGACTTTTGAAACCTAAACTCCCGGTAACACAATATGTCAATATGATGAGGTTACCTTATTCATTTAATGTACTGCACGAGGAAATGTTGAAAACAACGAATTGCCAAGTGGAGCGTTAAACTGTACAGATATCGCCCAAATGTTTTCTGCATTAGAAAGTTTAAAAAAATATGAAAGTAAATCGCAAAATGATTTTTCAGTCAACCTTATGGTTGCATGAAAATCTTTTGGGTTAAAAAGTTGCGTTTCTTTTTCGGTTCAGATGGCTGAAGGGACGGAAGTAAAACAAAATTCCATAAGCTATACACGTTTCTGACAAAGAAAAGAATGTAAAGATAGGGTCTAGAGCCAGACTAACAATTTACCCTACACCTCCAATCAAAATCCAAGACACCAAACATCAAAGGAAAAGAAACAGCACAAAACAACTTCACCGTAATTAAAATATCCTCAAGTGGAAAGCAAAAAGAACAGTTTCTTTCCTTTGAAACGGCCAAACGACTGTCCAACCACTATCTATCAGCAGACGACAAATTTATGTAATGTTATTATTTTTCCCAGAAAACAGGACTTGCCATCTCATGCAAATTGTCTCCATACATGCAAATTGTCTCCTATGGAGACAATTTGCATAATGGCAAATCCTGGGTTTGTTTGGAAAATTAGAAAAACATTTTTCAAAATTTCGTCTGCTGCGGAAAAAACCCAGCATGCAGAGCGTCAAATAAAATATTAGCATTACATACGTGCGCAAAGACAAACAATTACCAAAGTAAACCACAATAGAAGCACCGCTCTGGCCTTGGAACGGTCAGTAAAACCATTTTACTGGGGTTGGGGTGGGGCTTAAATCGATTGAAGGAGCAGTCTGGTCTGGGTCCAAACTGTTTGCAAAATGCTTCCACGCAGACCTGAAACTGACCGCACATGAGTACTGGTAATCTGCTAAGACGGACGAAGTGGTGCAAATCAGACCGTCAAGTTCATATAACCTCTATTGGTTTCATTGGGTGGCAGGGCTTGAGATGTCCTTTTATCCCAATGTCGGGTAAAAGTCCCACAAAACTGGAAGCAAAGTCTCCAAAATGACCTCAATAGTGTTGACGGGGACATTAAACCACAATAAAACAAACAAATAAGACCAAAGCGGAAGGTTGGTGTAATTGTGAGGAAGACAGTGTGGACCCTGCTGATGCTGCAACTGGATTAGGTGTATACTGTTTGCCTGTATCCCATTTGTGAGATGATTAACTTGAATGGGTTGATTTGTCTAATCAGAATCAAGCTTTAGTTATTTGACACAATTTTCATGCTCTGTTTTTAATTGTGGCCAATGGTGTAGGTTGGAAATAAAGTCTATTTTGTTCCATTCTATTTTTATAGACTCTTGTTCTTCCTCTGGTGGTTTGAGGTGGCTCGTTTCAGCGAAAACCTTCACAAATGTTTTTTGTTTGTTTGTTGTTGTTTTTCATAGGTAATGTTGGTTGGTACCTGATTCTCTGTCTCTGGTCGGGCTCACCGGAGTCTGACTGTTGGTTTTCTATTCCATGGCCACAATCCTAGCCCTTGGTTCTGTCGTGGCTTAGACAAATACAGTCTAACCTGTATTAAGCAAGCACCTAAGGGATAATCAACATGTGCTTACTTAATGCAGGTGCTTGCTAAATAGAGTTGAATATGAATGCATGTTCCTTTTTGGGAACTGATGGCATGCTTGCTTAAGACAGATTACTTGGTTTATAGAGGTGGCCACTATGACAGGTTTTACTGCAAATTGTTCAGTCCGCGTGGTTGGTTTCTAACTCATCCGTGCAACACCTCAGAGAATATAAAAATGAAACGAATACAGAGATGAAACAAAGTTGAGGACTCGACAGCCTGAAAAACAACTTAAATGCTGGAGTAAATGAAAACCGACAGTTGGACTCCGGTGAACTCGACAAGGGAAAGAGAACCAGGTACCAACCGACATTGCTAAAGCGCCGGCGTGAAGCAAAGTTGTCAAGCGTGCTTGGGTTAACTATCTGCCGTATAACATTCATGTTGTACCGAATCTTTTTGTATCGAATAATGGTTTTACGAAATCGGGTACTGAAATCATTACAAGCATAATTATATCTTGTTGCAGAAAAGAAGATACCGACAATTCTGAATAAAAAAGATTGGCAGTTAATAACTTATTCGACTATTAAAGCCAATGACTTGACTTGATTCTGGCGAATCGAGTTAGTTGTGATATATAAACACCATAGGAAGCCGTACGAGGAGCATCCCTATTCAAGAAAGGAAAATTTACAATCTCAAAATCAGAAATCATTGCGTTTATGAAACAACCAGATAAATTCGACTAAACATGGTGCTTCTGTATCAACATTTGCATTATTTAGTTGAAGTTCTGAAGGGTAATGGTGACTTATTAACCCATTTTGTACTGGAAACCCCAAAATGGGTACCCTAGCAAACAGTGCAGGCCCAGATCAGACGCCGCAGTCTCAGGGCCTACACAGTTTGCGAAAAGTTAAGCCATTTTCCACACAAAATTTGAAGAAAGCACAACCTGACACCCCTTCATTTTGGAATGGACTCCTGGTATATATGAGGAAGATTCCATTTGGTACCAAAAGGGTTAAACCATCGAAGTATATGTTGTCAACATTTAATAAATCGTCCAAATAGCTAGAAGTCGAGCTGAAAGCTTCAATATCTTCTGATTGCTTTTCTACAAAAAGTGACAGCATGAAGTCTCCTTCGCATTAGAACAAGAACGAATTAACCACAAGCGATGCGCATTTCATACCCATCGGAATTCCCGCAACTTCGTACTTAGTAGAAATGGGAGAGCTTCAGAATTACTAATGTCTATGCTCTTCAAGACAGAATCTTCTCTATGGAGTCCATTCAGGTTTGGACTTTAAAAAACACAGTTTTAACTTCGGCATAGACTTCATAGGATCAAGTTTGTCTCGATAAATCGTATTTACGTCGGAACAAAGCCGATTGATGAAAAATTCTTTGTTTGACTTTTATTCACCCCGTTACCCGTTATGTTTGCTTCACTTTCAACGACTTAGGGCTTTTGCGTCCATCCTTTTTTTTTTTTTTTTGATATTTCAGTCTTTTCTCAGTCTTATGGGAAGGCTTTTAAAAGGCTTCCGTTTATCCTCTTATAATTAATTGCTCTTGTTTTATCAGTAAATGATAGTGCAACAGACACTGTTATTGATAAAACGAACGCATGCTCTTTATATCTGTCATCGACCAAGTTTCATTAGGATCAATTAAGACAATGAATCTCCCGTCTTCCAGCAAGCACAATAGCAGGCTCGGTGATAATGGCGACATGGATCGTTAATAATCAAATAAGAGGTTTTCATTGATCGATAAATACCATTTGTCCTGCCTTTCTCGCAGACTTTGCTCCGAAAATTGGAAATAAAATTAATTAACCATTTTCGGCAGAAAACAGAATATATTTCAAAGTTAATAAAATATACTTAACGTCATTTAGTCCGCAAAAACGCAATATTACCAAAGACATTATTATTGTTTATAACATATATTCAAAGTGCCCCACAGGCACTTATATTTTAATTACGTTCTCATATTTTCCCTCCCTTTATACAGGCCTCATTCGCATATTACAAGTATGTGATTATACATTTTCTACAATGGAAGTTCCTTCTATTAGTGTCTACAGAACTGAACTGAACTGAACTTTATTATCTCAAAACTCAGGCCACGCAGAGGTGGCGTAAGAGCATATACAAACAGACAGATGTCAACAAAAATATTAACAAGCTATACATAACATAGTATATACATATGAAGCATTCAACGGCCCCCGCCCATAGGGGCTTGAAGAAATATATGGGCTGCATGATGCTTCCACGCAGAGCTGAATCCGGCCCGCACACTAGTACTGGTAAACCGCTTAGAGGATCTAAGCCTCTCCAGGAACCGCGGTGCAAGGCGGACCGCCCATGCTAATAAACCCTATTGGTTTCATTGGGCGACAGGGCTTGAGATGTCAATTCATCTCAATGTCGGGTAAAAGTCCCATAAAATTGGAAGCAACGTCTCCAAAATGACCTTTACAGTGTTGACGGGGACGTTAAACCTCAAATCAAACATCAAAATGAAGCATTCAAGATGTAAACGTGCTCATAATCACTTTGACAAATTCTGAAAGCTTCCTAAGTATCACTTAATATGAAAATATGAAAAGAAAAGAAGAAAAAAAGTAAGCAACACAAACACGCAAAGACAAACCACACCAAAAATAAGCCGCGACAAAAGAACCCCCATTGGAACGGTCAGTAAAAAAGTATTTCCCGTGGTGGCTTAAGGGGAATGGGAACAACTGGCACATTTTTCCGCCATTTTACAAAGGGAGACAACTTTAGGGACTTCCTGTTTGCTTTACTATAAGCCATATCCCAATGAAAAAGGGGTCTACTCTTAAAGGAAAGAATTTGCTCCTCAGGAGCAAATTCTTTCCTTTAAGAGTTGACCCCTATTAACATGGGAAACAAAAATACTTTTTCAGGAGTTGTCTCCCCTGAAGGTGTTCCCATTCCCCTTAAATCGATTTTTCAGGGCCATTGTCCTCTTCCTTGGTTCCGTTGTGGTTTAGACAAACAGCCTGCACAGTCCGCACGAAGGCATTCCAGCCCATCAGCGTTACAACCCCGAGAACATAGAAATCAAACGAGTACAGAGACGAAACCCATGAGGACCCAACAGCAACTGAAATGCTGAAGCAAAAGAAAACAAAGTTAGACTCCGGTGAGCCCGACCAGAGACAGAGAATCAGATACCAACCAACATTACCGAAAATGTATACAGTGAAATTCCGCTATTAAGACCACCTAAAAATAAGACTAATTCTGCTTTAAAAGACTTGTTTAGAAGGCTATGGTTATTCTTTCTTTGTGTTGTCTGCATACAGTGGCGTTTCTGGTCAGAGACCACCTTTGGGACTGTTCAAAAGTGGTCTTAAAGACCACTTTTGAACAGTCCCAAAGGTGGTCTTAATATAGGAATTTTACTGTGATTATATATATTTGTGCTGGTTTCCACTGAAAGCAACCACCTCAAACCACCATAGGAAGAATAAGAGTTGATAAAATGGAATGGGATTAAATAGACTTTATTTCCAACCATTGGCCACCAAGTGGCAGCATATTAATCATATAACTTTGACAATAAAAGTATTAAAACCAAAATATGAAAATAATGTAAAATAACAAAAGGTCAAATACAAAATAATCAACCCATTCAAGCATAGCAACCCACAAATGGGATACTGGCAAACAAAATACACCCAGACATGCGGTGACTTACAATGTATCAGGGTCCACACTGCCTGCCTCACAGTTACACCAACTTTCCGCTTTGTCCTGCGTGGAACTGCGTGATCCTTCTATGCAGAGTTGAAACAGACCGCACATATGCTTTGCTGATATGGTCGACTTTTTCGGCAAAGTACAATTGTAAGACAGAACAATTGTGTCAACACTTGGGAAAAGCTTCGACATCCACAGAAGACCCGGACAAGGGCGTAAACTATGTATTTTGTATACATCTTTAACGGATCATCGTATGTATCCACGCAATCTGAAAATGAGATTCTTCGCTGACCGTAAATACCTCCGATAGTCCCTGTCTCAGGCGAATACTCCGGCCAGATGCGGATAGTGATATGGATGGTTTCTGGTCAAAGGCTTTGCTCTGTCCCGGCTTATAACAATATCTGTCTCGCATTGCAAGGGAGGCTAATTTGACATGCTTTCTTCTTGATGCTGTCAAGAGTTGCCATTAGACTGGCTAGTTTGTTTGTTTGTTTGATTTGAGGATTAACGTCCCCGTCAACACTGTAAATGTCATTTTGGAGACCTTGCTTCCAACTTTGTGGGACTTTTACCCGACACTGAGATGAAATGACATCTCAAGCCCTGTCGCCCAATGAAACCAATAGGGTTTATTAGCATGGACGGTCCGCCTCGCACCGCGGTTCCTGGACAGGCTTAGATCCTCTAAGCGGTTTACCAGTACCAGTGTGCGGGCCGGATTCAGCTCTGCGTGGAAGCATCATGCAGCCCATATATTTCTTCAAGCCCCTATGGGCGGGGGCTTAGACTGGCTAGAGTATCAATATTTTCATTTTAGTGAAATTATTTTTCTTTATGTTAAAAAGCTACCCACCACTAGCCAGAGCCAAGAGAATTCGACTCGCTGCAAGAATATGAATTAGACAATCGAACTTCAACGGTCCGAACACCGATGGCTCGTTTACCAAGGGTCATTCGAACTCGCTATTGAGTCCCAAGAGAATTTTTATCCCTCGATTTAGAATACTTTAACCCATTGTGTACTCGTGGACTCTTCCATTGCTTTATTCTCGACAAGTCCATTTGTCATATAAGGGGTGCCAGGCCTATTTTTAGTTTTCTATTTTTGACTAAAAATTCTGCTAGCAAATAGTGCAGGCCCTGATCAGACGCCGCGTTCTGCGGTGTCTGATCTGGGCCTGCACTGTTTGCAAAGGTACCCCTTTAGGGGTTTCCCGCATGTAATGGGTTAAGGAGTTTTTTTATTTTATCTAAAAATGGTATGTTCTGTTTACTTATTACAGTACCCACAACGCTCCTTTATTGTAAAGAAGATCGGAGTATAATCACCAGTCTGCCTCTTGATCTTGCACTATATTTAATTCTCAGTGGCTCGAACTACCTATCTCGCGAACAAATGCCCGAAGTCCAAAGGGTGCTCGAGCCACCGAAATTTGAGAGTTTATCCAGTAAACCCCTGTACAGTGGGCCCTCTTTATAATGGCGGTATTTGTTCTCGAATATATCTCAATATAGTGCTGACTCTCGCTGAGGTAGCGACGCCTACAGAAGGCTTGCGGATTTCGTATTTATACATGAAACATAGGTGGGGGGTATTTGTAAGAATCGCATCGCTGAGGCTGTTCCAACAAATATCTGCATAAAAGGATTTGCTCCACTCAAATTGTCCCTATAACCGGTTTTGTCATTATGCCGGTGTAAAGATGGTTGACTCTGACACAAAGATGTTGTTTTGGTTTTACGGCCCTTCCAAGATTATTTCACTTATATCGAGCCGATCGTTAATCAGGAGTTGGCGATAACACATTTGGTTGATTAATCGTGTATACAGTATTCAGGGCTTATGACCCAGATCTCCTCGATAAGTTTCATGTTCCTACAGTGATGTTATCTGGTGAACATGAATTCAAAGTATTTCAGACTTTGGGTCTTTCTCCTCTCATAGTGCTACAGCGGGGCTATAGTCAGATCCTCTGACAACTCTCCCAGCAGGCACTCAACGTTTAATCAACGTTGACTTTAGGTTGAAATTAGGTTGATTGGTTGATCAACCTTGTATCAACCTCTGTTCAACGGTGATTTATCAACACTGATCAAACTTTGACAGTATAACGTTGACTCAACGTTGATATGTCGTTGTCTATAAACAACTGATTCCGCTAAGTTGTACTTAAGTTGGTATAACTATGTTGATTAAACGTTGAAGTCCTTATTATTTAATCAACGTTGAAATTCGGTTGGTTATCACGACATAATAAACAACAACAGCAACGATATTATTATTATTATCATTATTGTTGCTGCTGCTGCTTTAAAACAACACTCGCAAATACCCAAAGGGCACATCACGTAGGAGCAACGTCGTATCAACGTCGTCACATGGACGTTGATGCGACGATGCGACGTTACCTAAACGTCGTGTGCCCGCTGGGATAAAAATCCAGAAGGCGTGCAGGTGCGGCAATCGATCAGGGTCTACGCTGTTTGCTTGTCAAATACCAATTATACATTTATATGGATCTGTCCAGTTTGCAAGTTTTGAATGTTCAAACTTTCCCACGAAGCTCGCAGAAACAGAAATTGGCGGCGCCGAACAAAAAAGGTATTTAGAGTTTTATCCTAACGTACGTCGCTGGCATATCCACTGTTCGCCTTATCCTGCGTCCAAACGAATACAAGTTGATGAGATGGTGCTTATAAAAAAAAAAAAAAAAAAAATGTAGGCTTTGTTAGATCTTATTTTCACATATTTTGGTCGTGACGTGACGCGCCGGGGAAATCATTATAGCGCATCTCACAGAACGTGTAAGTTTAGACAGAGAGAAAAAATAGAAAAATATTATTCATTGTGCGAGGTAAGATTTATTATTATAAATATATATTACTGCATGTATTTTCATAATAGCATGCGTTATTACGCACAATACAATGGAAACGAAGAAAGTTTTGATTAATAAATTTAGCAATCTTTCAAATGCCCATTACAAGCACATGCGCGCAGACGCGCATTTATGAAAATTGCCCGCTAAAAACGGCTTCTCAACTTGCAGTTAATACAAAATATCATTTAAAAGTGATTTTTGTAATAGCTTTGTTCTTTATAGATTTTAAAATTGACTTTTAAATGAAGAGAAACTTTTCATTTTTCCAGTAAACTTTTAAATCGAACGAAACGAAGTGTAATGATGAATATATAATTGGCCCGTCAAAGGAAAAATATATAAAAATTAAAAAGCCCGGTAAAATGAACGATTCTTTTTCTATTACTTTACAGTAAAATCAAGCTTCTGGGCAATGTAGTGCTTAGTTTAAATTACTGGAAACCTTTTCAGAAAGACATATAAGTCCTATATGTGATTTTCTGCCCAGCACCTAATTTTTTTTTTTTTTTGGCTCCGGCTCTATTCCTTTGTGTATATTTTTGCTTATCAGTTTCAAATCCGTTTGGTGAGCTGGGATATTTCCACATTATATGTATAGGCGTGTAATAAGAGCGTCCGGTGGTTATGATTCCCAGCTTATACCTCTTTTTTTTTTTTTTTTTGGTTTTCACCGTGCGACATAGAGCATTTTTTTCACATTTCCAAAATGGCTTCTTTTCTGTTGAAAATATGTGATATTTCTGTTACTTTTACTTCAAACATATGTTGTGGGTGCCCGTTAGAACCGCCTCATTGAGGCTGTTCTAACAAGTACCCACAACCTATGTCTTAGGACAGAAATGTAGAAATAAGAAAAATGATATATACCCCCGTAAACCCCAGTTTTCTCTATATAAAGTGGGGTTTAGGGGCGTTAATTTCACGGACGTGTTCACGTGATGGATTATACGGTCCTTTAAATATTATTTCACTCATATCGAGCCGATCGTTAAACAGAGGTGGGCGAAAACCGGAGTAACCGGAGAAAAAAATTACCCGACATTCCGTTGCAGAACTTCGCGTCTCACATTTGACCCGTGCCAGGCTAGAACCACAGCGGTGAGAGATCTAATGATTAAGAGTCAGGGCTCTTATCCACTGGGCCACGGAGGTCCGTATGTTTTATGCATGTAAATGGTTAGTTTTGACGAGTATATGTTACTGTTATTATACTTTTATGCAAATAGTGTAAGGTGCCCTGGATGTACGTAGTACGTGGGTCTACACTATTTGCCCAAATCTCATCAGTTGTAACCTATATAAGCATTATAATGTGCAAATGTAATCCAACAGGGTTTACAATAAAATGCACATTTAAACGTTTGTTACAAGACATATGCGCCCCCGCCCATTGGGGCTTGCATAAATAGATGGGCTGCATGCTGCTTCAACGCAGAGCTGAAACCGACCGCACATGAGTACTGGTAAACCGCGCAGAGGATCTAAGCCTGCCAAGGTAAAGCGGTGCGAGTTAGACTGTCAATGCTTATAAACCCTATTGGTTTCATTGGGCGACAGGGCTTGAGATGTTATTTCATCTCAATGTCGGGTAAAAGTCCCACAAAATTGGAAGCAACGACTCCAAAATGACCTATAGTGTTAACGGAGCCAAACAAACAAAACAAGACATGAGGAAACTAAAATCATATCACTTTATCTAGAAAAAAAAAACACTTTAATAGTGAAATAAACAGGAGCATAGGCCTGCCTACCCCTGCATTGTTATTATTATTATTTTTTACTTTTCTTATTTCTTCTCAAAACATAGGTCGTGGGTACCCGTTAGAAGGCGGCTCAAACAAGAAACAACAAGCTACGGGTACGTATGCATCGAACATGTTAGACGTTAATTTATTAAGTAAGAAAAGGGTACTCAGGAAAAGCCACAATCAAAGACCACAACCACCACAACCCACACAAATATGAGTTAGAAAAGATGCGACGACAGGCACACAATCGAAATGTGAGTGCACCAACAGTATAAAACCAGAAACTGCAACGGAATCATTACGACAACATGCCTATGTAATGCAGGGCAATATTTTATGGATCCAGAGATGATAATTGGTGATTTGTTCTTATTTCTGCTCCAAACATAGATTCTAGATGCTCGTTAGAACCATTTCTAACGCGTATCCACAATTATTATTATTAATAATAATCGACCTCTCAATCTCAAGCCCGATGCTTTACCACTGCACCACAGCGCAATTATGTTTTGGAGCAGAAATAAGTAAAATAATGTAAACCCACTTTTCTCTATATAAAGAAGTGTTTACAAGGGTAATCATTGCATGGACCTGTTAACATGATGTGACCGCTAGTAGTTAAACTACTGATGGGGTTTCAAATCCGGAGTTTAGGAAATTTTCACCCTCGCCCTCAGTTCCGATGCAGTGTCCTTATGGCCTTCCTTTGTTTAGGTTTCCATTATATGGTCTGGTCGCTTAATGTTTGTGTTTCTTTCCCTTTGGTGTCTTTTATGGGTGGAGTAAGTTAATTGTATCAATTCCTGATCTTTGTTTTACTTCTACTCTTCATACATAATGGCAATAACGGTATATTCAGCATTCATGGTCAGGTGATATAGACACAGCAAAGCGTATGGCATTAACAAACACTACCGGCATGCAGCCAGGATAATAGACTGGATACAGTCCATTTATTTAGCTGCTTTATTCATAAGCATATTTATCTTTCTCTCCTCTCATAAATAATGACTTCTTTAATGAATGAAATTTTGAAGATAAACGAACAGGTTTCAGAGAGGTAATCAGATAGACATTTATAGGTCTAGAGTGACTTAGCTTAGATTTGGACTGATTCCAGTCTACCACGATAAGTAAAACCGAAAAACTGTTTGGTCATGGTAAGGTTACTTAACTTAGATATTTGGTTCAATCCTATTTTTGGTTATGGCATTTTCAAGATTAAGCGTTATTTTCCGCATGTTTTCGTGTAAAATTGAGGATCCAGTGTAAATTGTTCATAAATAAGAACTTTTCCTGATGTGCGATTTAAATTACTCATTCATAATTAAAACTCTGGCGGCATATATATTTATATCATCGGTCGATCCTCAAGCCAGTCTGTTGTGGAGAGGTGGCTTACAACATAAAAAACGATCCTCATACCTAGCAGTTACCATGGTGAGGTGGTATCGATACTGCAAAGCAAACAGCACTCATGATTTCACTATTTAATAAATGAAAAAGGTTAATTTTGGAAGCAAAGAATACATATTAGAATGAAAACCTGAAACTCGGTTTTATTGAGTTTCTTCATAAACAGCACTGTTGTCTGCAAGGCTGAATACGCCCCCCTAGCATCGATTTCAGCGGTACTCGATTTTCAAATTACTCACAATGCCATGGACTCGATGCATCCAAAGAAAATAAAAATATAATCTGCACTATGATGAAGTACGGGGAGACGTTTTACGGCCGCCACACAGCACTAAACACCAGCTGCAGTGTTGTAAAATAAATGAAAAAGGTTAACTTTGGAAGCAAAGAATATATATTAGAATGAAAACCGGAAACTCGATTTTATTGAGTTTCTTCATAAACAGCACTGTTGTCTGCAAGGTTGAATACGACCCTAGCATCGATTTCAGCGGTACTCGATTTTCAAATTAAGTAGCACAAAAAGTAAGGAATTAGACACAATAAATATCTAATTCAGATTTGAAAATTCTCTATGCTCATGTTTTTTTTGTTTTTTTTTTTTTTCAATTTTCGATCGATCCTCATACCAGTCTGTTGAGGCGAGGTGGCTTTTTAGATAACGATCCTCATGCCTTGCATTCATGGTGAGGTGGTATCGATACTTCAAAGCATACAACACTTACACATACATACTTTCGGTTTACAAGCATTATTTCATTATTTACGTAATTAGCACATGGAGTAAGTAAATACTAATTCAGAATTAAAACTTCTCTATGCTCATGCTTTGTTTCAATTTTCGATCGATCCTCATACCAGTCTGTTGAGGACAGGTGGCTTTTTAGAAAACGATCCTCATGACTTGCATTCATGGTGAGGTGGTATCGATACTTCAAAGCATACAACACTTAAACATACATACTTTCGGTTTACAAGCATGATTTCATTATTTACGTAATTAGCACATGAAGTAAAGAAATACTAATTCAGAATTTAAACTTCTCTATGCCCATGCTTTTTTTTCAATTTTCGATCGACCCTCTTACCAGTCTGTTGTGTAGAGGTGGCTTTTTAGAAAACATCGATTTAGCATCGATTTCAGCGGTACTCGATTTTCAAATTAAGTAGCACATAAAGTAAGGAATTAAACACAATAAATACCTAATTCAGATTTTAAAATTCTCTACGCTCATGTTTTTTTTTTTTCAATTTTCGATCGATCCTCATACCAGTCTGTTGAGGCGAGGTGGCTTTTTAGATAACGATCCTCATTCCTTACATTCATGGTGAGGTGGTATCGATACTTCAAAGCATACAGCACTTACACATACATACTTTCGGTTTACACGCATGATTTCATTATTTACGTAATTAGCACATGGAGTAAGGAAATACTAATTCACTGTAATTTAAACTTCTCTATACTCATGCTTTTTTCAATTTTCGATCGATCCTCATACCAGTCTGTTGAGGAGAGGTGGCTTTTTAGAAAACGATCCTCATGCCTTGCATTCATGGTGAGGTGGTATCGATACTTCAAAGCATACAGCACTTACATATACATACTTTTCCTGAAAATTTGAACGACAGCGGGTCGTTTGCAAAGTTTACACGAATTTTCGGGGTTCATTTAATTTGCATGCGACCCACTGCGTTCATACGGACATAAACAGCAGAAAGATAAAAATTATTTCTAAAGTGTACAGATTTTCTACACAATAAACAATAATTCCTTCCAGAAACTAAACATGCATGCATCTGTGGTGTAATTTGAAGAATTGCCTTTCTTGTTTTTCAGATAGTGTTATGAATAGCATCAAAACCCGGACCCCGACAGAATTAAAAAAAGAAAAGAAATTGGCGTCCGACTAAAATAGGCGGCTTATAGAACAGGCGGCAGCAATGTCGAAAAACAAACAGTGATGAGTCTACAAACCTGAAGTACAACAGTATTTGTGGCTCTTAATAACATATCTTAAAAGCAAATTTATGTGAAAAAGTGGGCGCCCTTGCGTGCGTATGAAATATTTACAGTTTGCAAATTTACATGTTAGTGTCGTTTCTTTAATAAATTATGGTTTCTTAAACGCTGTTTCTGTAGTTTTTTCAGTTAAGTTTAATGACTGATATTTCAACGTTGATACAAGGTTGAAAATTAAGCTATGGTTTAAATATGACTGCTCAACGTTGATTCAACTTTCATTTTCAACCGAATATCAACGTTTATTCAACATTAATATATTAACGTTGAATCAACACTGAAACATCAACGTTGATTCACCGTTGGATGGTCAACTTTGAGTCAACGTTGACTCTGCAACGTTGATTCAAATTTCATATTCAACCCAAAATCACCGTTTATTCAACGTTTGCCTTCAACGTTGACTCAACGTTGAATCAACCGATCATTGCCCGCTGGGCTAGTACTTTTTAGTAAAACTTACAATAAGTGAAATTATCCATACACAATTAACAGATTATGTACCCGGAAACGCCAAAGCGGGTAGTTGGCAAACAGTGCAGGTCCAGATCAGACGCCGCAGAAATCCAATACCAAAACCAAAAACAAAAAAATAGATCTGCAGTCGATGGTATACCATCGCAAATACCCGCTTTTTCTATTAATAACACTAATGACTATGTATTAGCTAGCCAAAACTACATGTAAGTTAAAAAAAGTTGCAAAGAACATTCTAACTGATAAGCAGAGTTTCAGAAGTGTAACTCTTATAGTTTAGAAGATAGTGCAAAGTCATACTTTTGACCTTTGACCTTGGGGTTATGTTGAGGTCCACCTAATGTATCCCAATTTATTCTATATTCCAACAGCCATCCAATAACCAAGTTTCAGAAGTGTATCTTCAATAGTTTAGAAGATATGGCAAAGTCATACTTTTTTACCTTTGAGCTTGGGGTCGAGGTCACGTCAAAAGTAGCCCAAAATATTCTATATTCCAAGGGCCATCCAATAAGCAAAGTTTCAGATGTGTAACTCCAATAGTTTAGGAGATATGGCAAATCATAATTTTTGACCTTTGACCTTGGGGTTATGTTGAGGTCAAGGTCACACCAAAAGTATCCAAATTTATTCTATATTCCAAGGGCCACCCAATAACCAAAGTTTCAGAAGTGTAACTCTAATAGTTTAGAAGATATGGCAAAATCATACTTTTTGACCTTTGACCTTGGGATCAAGGTCACACCAAAAGTACCTATCATATTCTATATTCCAAGGACCATCCAATAAGCAAAGTTTCAGAAGTGTAACTCCAATAGTTTAGAAGATATGGTAAATCATAGTTTTTGACCTTTGACCTTGGGGTCAAGTTGAGGTCAAGGTCACAAAAAAGTTGCCCACTGCCATCTACATTCCATGTACTATCCACATGCAAAGTTTCAAAAGTGTAACTTCAGTGGTTGCAGAGGAGATCCAATCACAAGAAACGTGACGGACGGACACAAACGGACGGACTGACGAGTGAACTGTGGTACGAAAACAATATACCCGATTTTTCTTCGAAAAAGCGGGTATAAAAAAAAAACACTGACTATGTGTTTACCAGGTCTCAACTTTGTAACCCTTAGGAGTTCTTGAGAATACGTATAATAGCCATGGACATATAAATTAAATAGTCGGCGGTTCGAAAGGATAAACTTACCTGAAATGGATAGATCAAAGTCTAAACTTTGGCATTCTGGGTGATGTCACATTTGTAAGTGGGGACAAGGTCTTCAAAACGGACCCCTTTGGTAACCACCCGAATTATGTAAAACAATGTTCAAAACATAACAACGCTTTTTTTTCAAAACTTCAGGAAATGCTATAAAATCTGTTCATGTCCCGTAATTTGGAATACATTGAGCCAATGTTCACTGCAGTTTATGTCATTTAATACCAAACCATATTCTTTAAAATAATGTCTGAAAATGAACACTCAGAATGGTAAAAATATGCATATTTTTTTCTTAGGGGACAAACGCATTGGATTTAATGCTGTCATATAAAGGGTCTATATATCTGTAATTGACAGTAGAAAATGGTGCGAATACGTTGAATGTTTCTTTTAAAAATGAAATTTAGTAAGCATACCCCCATTATTTAAATTTCATAATTCATTATTGCGTTTTTAAAGGTTTAATTCGTACAGTTATCGGACATGGTGCAATGCAAACGTGCATGACCAACTATATCTGACATTAGCCCGCTGACTTTCAACCGTGACAGTCGCACAGAAAGTCAATATTGGGTTGTCTCCCTTTGACTGAGGCCTGCGATAGAAACCTATCGTGTACCTATTGTGTAATCAATATTGTGTTTTAATCCGGCTGTGTGTGAAAATGACCCCGGGGGATATTGAACGATAGATATGTCTAGTTAATTTAGAACTGCGTGTTTTGGTACTTTAAGCGAGAAAAATTCTCTTTTTGCCAAACGGTTAAAATTGAGCCTTTTTGTACTTAAAATATTATCGGTTCTCATAAAATCCATTTTTTCTGGAATGTGATATTCCACATTATTTTTTTTGAAAAAAAAAAAAATTGCATTGTTTAGAAATGCAACATGTTCATAAGTCCATGTAATAAAAACCCCTGTAAACCCCACTTAACATTATATACAGAAAAGAGAGGTTTAGAGGGGCTACAATGTATGTGTTATCCGCACCAAGACATTGTATTGTTCATCATAAAAATAATGTGCTTTTTTAGATATAAATTAACATTTCGAAGATAAGAAAAAAAACATTATCACAAGGATATGTTTTCTTAATGGGTTGACAGTTTTGTTTGATTGGAGGCTTAACGTCCCCGTCAACAATGTATAGGTCATTTTGCGGACACTGAGATGACATCTCAAGCCCTGCCACCCAATGAAACCAGTAGGGTTTATCTGCATGGACGGACCAACTCGCACCACTTTTCATGGGCACCCTTAGAGCCCCCCCATGCAGTTTACTAGTACTCATGTGCTGTGCAGTCAGTTTCAGCTCTGCGTGGAAGCATCATGCAGCCCAATCTATTTCTTCACATCACGATAACACACCCGTGTAATATAGTGCATTTTTTTCATACCTCAAAAAAGATCATCTTTCTGATGAAAATTTGTGATATTTTTCTTATTTATACTCAAAACATAGGTCGTGGGTGCTAGTTAGAACCGCCGCATTGATGCGGTTCTAACGAGTACCCACAACTTATGTCTAGGAGCAGAAATAAGAGACATAATGTATACCCCCGTAAACCCCAGTTTTCTCTATTTAAATTGGGGTTTAATGGGGTGTTCATTTCACGGACTCGTTCACGTGATGAAGCTCGTTGGGCGGAGGCCGTAATGGGTTGACAGCAATAGCGCTGATCTAAGCTCGACATCTGATCTGGGGCTTGAAGAAAAAGATTGGCTGCACGATGCTTACACGCAGAGCTGAAACCGACCCGCACACGAGTGCTGGTAAACCGCTTAGAGGATCTAAGCCTGTCGAGGCAAAGCGGTGCGCACGAGTCGGCCCGTCTGTGCTTATAAACCCTATTGGTTTCATCGGGTGGCTGGGCTTGAGATGTCATTTCATCTCTGTGTCGGGTAAAAGTCCCAAAAAATTGGAAGCAACGTCTCCAAAATGACCTCTACAGTGTTGACGGGGACGTTAAACCTCAAATCAAACAAACAAACAAAGATATAATAATAATAATAATAACAACAACAACAACAATTGGTACTCATTATCTAAATAGCACCAATACTTCATATGAATAAAGAATGCACAGTAGTACCCATGACACAATCTTTCCGGAAATAGGGTAATCCATTATACGTGTACGCGTGTCCATTAATCTTCGGACTTCCTGACGGTCGGTAGCCGGAACGCAATACACAATCCACGTGTCATAAAAGCGATAATTGTCTTCTGCTTAAATACCCGTGATATTTTCCCCTGAGTGTAATAAAACGTTGATTATTGGCACGGAAGCGCCAAATGGAAATCTTTCTACCTATGTTTTTGTGTTTATTAAGTCAAAATCATGCTCAAAACATAGGTTGTGTGTGCTCGTTAGAACCGCCTCATTGAGGCGGTCGTAACGAGTACCCACAACCTATGTCTTGGAGCAGAAATAAGAAAAATAATGAATACCCCCGTAAATCCCTTTTTTCTCTATATAAACTGGGGTTTAAGGGGGTCTTCATTCCACGGACATGTTCACGTGATGCATAAATAAATTAAGAAAACAATCAGAATGAGCTGGTTCTAAATAGTACCATCAATCAACGTATTGAGCAATAAATAAATTTTAAATAAATAAATCGTAAATAAATAAATTACGATAACACATCCGTGCGGCATAGTAGGGTATTCTTGTTCCCTTGCTCAAACCTCTCCGTTGCAATCTTAACCAAAAACAAGGAACAATGAACAATTGTTTTTTGGTGTAAGCCTGTGGGAACCACCGACCGACTGCCAAATATATTATATAAACATATGGTTAAATATTAGCAACATTCTTATGGACTTGAAAACCACTTCCACTATCATGCCCAATATCTTCAAAACTTAGCAAAAAACACGTCCGTTTGTCGGTCGTTCCCAAAGCTGAATGACAACTTACACATCATCAAACTTGAAAATCTCGTGGACTTACTTTAACGGCCACCTATCGGACTGGGCAAAGGCACCTATCGGAGATAACCCAATCAAGGGAAATCAATTTTCGACTAATTCATTTCTTTCAAACGTACGAAAATTACATATATCTCAAAAACAGTTAATTTGTTAATGAAAACTTATCGATACTCAAAACCGGTTTTGTATTCTCGTAGAACCGCCTCATTGAGGTGGCTCTAACGAGCACCCACGACCTATGTCTTGGAGAAGAAATAAAAAAAAATGAATACCACAGTAAACCCCAGTTTTCTGTATATAAAGCATTGTTTAAGGGGGTGTTCATTAGGCCAAAACAAACTATATGTGTGGTTCCTATTACATGGTTTTCAAAAATAGGGTAGGTAGGTAGGAAAATTATTTTATTTTTTATTTTTATTTTTTTTTTTCTCACCTTCTACACTATGCTACACACTGCACTTATTTTTGTTATATTGTTTTGCTTTTGTTTTATAATTGTACTTGAAAACATTGTAAACAAATAAAAGTATAATAAATAATGCTTAGTTTTCGTCCATATTGTCCTAATTGTTACAAAAGTAAGGGTGTTCTTCAGTCAGAACAAAGTATTTGGATTGGACATCCTGTGTATGTGTTTGCCTTTTACAAAAGGTCAGCCTTTGGGACTTGCTATTATAGTGAAGGTTGCTTTATCTTGAATAGTGTTGTAACTGTTATTGTACCATATATACGTTGAAGATAAATGTAAAAGATCAAGATGAAATGACAGAGTAGACGGATATCAGAAATATGTTCTATAAAAGGGTTATCCTTTGGAAGCAAGGAATACACCACAGAACTGAAAAATATGGAGTGTATATGTTTTCTGGGCCAGACTAGCTAGTTTCGGCCAATTAGCCTCATCAGTGACCCTAAGATATTTTCAAAATTCCACAATGGAATCAATGATCCCAAAGGACAAGAAATTATAATCAACACTATGATGTAGGGCAGGGAGACGTTTTACCGCCGCCACACAGTCCCACACACCAGCTGTAGTGAAGTTAAATATGTTCTTTAAAAGGGTTATCCTTTGGAAGCAAGGAATACACCACAGAACTGAAAAATATGGAGTGTACATGTTTTCTGGGCCAGACTAGCTAGTTTCGGCCAATTAGGCCTCATCAGAAAGTTTCTTTTAACGGCTTAATGCTGCAGATTAAACATTCAGCAATTAGCACCAGCAGAAACTATTTTATATAGTCTTTTCAAATCGTAGTCCTTGTGCCATTTGTATCTGTCTTACTTGGTCTTAAAGCTGAACATGATAGATAGATAGATAGATAGATAGATAGATAGATAGATAGATAGATAGATAGATAGATAGATAGATAGATAGATAATTCTGAAAACAGGTGTCCAAAATCCTTCATTTTGAAAAGTTAAGTTCCTAATCTTGATTGCACAAAAACATAAACAACATTTCTACACACATGTGTGCACTACATCATAGTTGCATGTTTCCCTAACTGCCTCTTTCATGACTTCAATCCAAACTTGTACAGTGTGGAAACTCAATAGAACCATGCCATTGAGGTGGTTGTAATAAGAAACCACAATGTACATGTATGTTCTGGAGCAGAGATTGGGAAAAAAATATATCCCCAGTTAAGTCTGCTTTCCCCTTTAACTAGGGGCATGCAAGGGTGAGCAGGGATAAATTAGTTCTGAATAGTTAGATCCTCTGGAAGCAAAGATTACACCAAATAAACGAAAATAGCAGACTCGGTTTTATTAAGTCTGTTCATCTCAATGTCGGGTAAAAGTCCTACAGCATTGGAAGCAACATCTCCAAAATGACCTTTACAGTGTTGACGGGAACGTTAAACCTCAAATCAAATGACCAAAATATAACAGCGTCATGCCTGTTTAAAGAATGGATATTTTAGACACTTTTTTTATTAATAGATTGTTGCCTGTTTGATGGTTTACCGCTAATCCCAGATCCGCTGTTTATTGTTCCAAATTATCTCACTTTAAGATTTGATGACCAGTGTACATGTAAGTGATACCAATTAAACCATAAGGTGTGAAAGGTTACCTGATCAGTGTTATCATGTGGATATGCGGCCATTCTGATCGGCGAGTGTCCAAACTTTCCGAGAAATGAAACCTTGTGAACAATAAACTCAGATCTGACTGTGCAGAACTTCAAGCTGACCTGAGTCTTTTCTGTGCGCGCATACGCATTCAGTGCATTTCTCGGAAAGCATTTCTGATGTCACCACCATATGACATCCTAGCTCATTAACTACCGTCTTTGTCGGACATATATTACAACAGGTTAAACTGCTTCCTGCACTCACGGAAAAAATTTTCTTTTAACGTAAGATCAGCCTCTACATCGAGCTCTTCGTTTGCTGCTCACTGCATATCCCAGAAGCCATACTACAACAGGTTTGAACAAAGAGCAAAGACTGATAAGACTGCGCAGGCTGATCTGTGACTTCACCTGTCGCACAGTTTTACTGTCATGTTTTCCAAAAAATTGGATGCGAAGACCGTGTGTGCAAACTATCGATGACGTGTTATTGAAAAACGTGGGAATATTTCTGACAGCAACAAATGCACGTTCAAAATGACGGCGGGAAATTAAGCGCGGCATGAAAAAAAACTATATATGTGAGACCAGCGAAGACTACGATAAGCCTGCGCATCTGTGGAGGCTTTGCTTTCTGTTCATGGAGATAGTGAAAATACTTGAGAGATTTACACAAACTGTCTGCATTATTTATGTTTGTTGAAGCGTGCACACTTGTCTGATTATCGCTACAGGTGGTAAAACATGATTTGGATAATTTTTATTTTCACAAAAGTAATCTGATTATTGAGAGGGGTCATACCGTCACGGTCTGCATACCGCAAGAAATGTGCGCCATTGTCCTTTTTTATGCGTCCGAGACATGGGTTTTATGCAGCTTGCGCTTCCGAAAACAAATTGCATTCAAAATTTTTGGGTTCCGACCGCTTCCTAATTTTGCCTCTCTTACCGGTACATGGAAAATACCTGTTGATCACAGGAGACAACAGACGTTTTACCCTCTGGTAGTAGTTTTTTCTTATTTATTTTGTTTCCGGTGGTGGTTCTGTTGGCTTGCATGAACGGTCTTGAATGTGCTAACTACTGGAGATTTTGGATTATAATTATGGGCTACTTTAAAGCGTCGGCTTCTTCAGAGGTAGCCACGTGCCATATCCCTGACCCATTTGAACTGTAACTGGCTAATTGTTATTGATTTTCACAGGCCACTTACCGTTAACTGACAGCTCGCGGTAATTGATAAAAAAACAGCTTTTAAATAGCGATGCTTACGATATGCATTTTTATTCTAGGCTCACAGTTATTTAGAGACAAACACGGATGTTTTTGATGTTTTTTTTTTTTTTTTTTTTTTTGCAGACGCACACCATTTTCATGCGTTAATACGACCAGATTGTCCTTTAATGGAAGCGCTTTTTAATGAATATGTACTTAAATACTTTAAAAATGAAAAATTGAAAGACCGTTTTTGCAAATAAAATGTTTGGAATGTTCATGATAGAAAAAATAATTAGGGTCGGCGGGAAAAAGCTAGGCACGGTCGGGTAACCGGAACCACACATATATTTTATATTGGCCTTACAGGGCTTGTTGCCGTGATGAAAAAACAACAGTGACTAAAAATAATTTAGAAGAATAAGAAGCAAGTACTTTCGAACTATGTTTTTGTGTTACGTTAAAATCATGCTGATCCCTGATTATCCGACTGTTCAATATATAAAGTTGGGTTTACATGCAAATTTTTTCTCCCGGTACGATGGAAGGAACACCAGAAAAGGTGTACACCCTGATCTTAATAAATCATTTAACAGTTGAAATAAATACATACAGGTTCTAAATATAACCAACAATCCACGCATTGAGCAAAAATATAAACAAATAAATAAATAAATTACGATAACACACCCGTGCGGCTCAGTCAATTCTTGATAATTTGTTAATCATCACGTGAACAAGTCCGTGAAATGAAGACCCCCTATACCCCACTTTATATAGAGAAAACTGGGGTTTACGGGGGTATACATTATTTTTCTTATTTTTTTTCCAAAACATAGGTTGTGCGTACGCGTCAGAACCGCCTCGATAAGTTCTAACGAGCACCCAAAACCCATGTTTGCCGTATTTATAAGAAAAAGATTACTGATTTACATCAGAAAAGTAGCCATTTTGGAGCTGTGAAAAATGTACTTTATCGCATGGTTGTGTTATCGTAATGGAAACCTAAAAACATAAGTTTTGTATTCTCGTTAGAACCGCCTCATTGAGGTGGCTCTACCGAGTACCCACTACCTATGTCTTTGATAAGAAATAAAAAAACGAATACCACGGTAAACCCCAGTTTTTTTCTATAAAAAATCTTTCTTTCTTTCAATTGTAATCTTATTACTAGCAATGTTTGTTTAAATTGCTTAGTGAGTATTAAAAATCTAATCGGGTCATGAAAAATAAATAAATAAATAAATAAGACGCAGATCAGACACCGCATTTTAGATTGATAAATAAATAAATAAAATAAATAAGACGCAGATCAGACACCGCATTTTAGATTAATTTACATTCAAAGGAGATGCCCAGGCGAAGATGTGTTCATTTCACGGTCGACGGAGAATGACACGCTTTGAGATTACACGCGTGTGTAGACGATAAAGCTTTTTCTGAATAAGCTCCAAATTTAATCGCAATATGCCGCTATTAAATATAATTTTGAAATATTATTATGGCTATCAAAGTGCACAATATTGTAACCACATTGGGTCTGATACGGGCGATTGTTAGCAATATTAACAGAATGTGAAGATTTTAGCCGTTAAAGTAGGGTACTGTCGTTGTTTTTCCACAGTTTTGTATGCTTCATATAAGGATTAAGGGTTGTTAATTTGAAAATAAAAATGCCGACATCTAATTAAATAAAAGTTCCACTTATTTGATATCTTTTTGAAGAAATTTAAACAGACAATTAAATTAAATCGGAACTTCTTTGTCAAATTGAAAAATAAATAAGTTATATTTGTTTAAAAAATAGTTTCCATTAAAGCGCCTGCTATTTCCAACAAGACATTCTGTACAGGTAAGCCGAGAAGGTCAGCGCACAGTAAAAGGCTTAATCCTTTGCGCCAACGGCATAAATGTCAATAATAGTTGCGGATGGCAAAAGTCGCTGGGTAATTGATAAATTATTTTAAATGTTTTTGGCTGACTTTTTTGGAACATTTGGTTTTGTGTGATTATAGCAGGACTGTGTTCAAGGACCGGTGGCAAAATTTGGGACAAAATACCAGGAAATCTCAAAAATAGGGCGGGAAGCGGATTGGGAACACGTGGCGGTAATGGCAGCGACGATGCTGGTGGGGTATGGCAAACAATAACAAGGAACAAGCGGTTCATAAATCAACCGGTGGGACTTTTGAAGCGAAAATTGGAGCAGATACTGTATGTAAGATATCAAAAGAACAATTCAAGGCCATGTCAATGGATGATAAAATAGTTTCAATACACGATATGATGGCTGGTTTCACCTCGTTGAATACACGGGTTAACAATATAGAGCAAAACGTTGAGCATTGATTTGGAATCACGAAATCGTAGAAACAATTTGATATTTACTTTAAGGGCTTGCCTGAGGTACTTAACGGCGAGGACTGCGAGGCTGTGATAAAGGGGTTTTTAAATGACCATCTCCGTGTGGACGCTGACAATGTGTATACGTATAGGCAGCACCCAGCCCCGGCGCCGAGGAGCCACAAGTAGAATTGGAAATGGAAATGAACGTGATCGTCACCGCCCTATAATACCTATAATAGCTTGTTTTAGGGACTATAAAGATAGAGACGATATTGTCAAATGGTCGCATGTTACAGGGTAAACCATTCGGTATTAATCGTGATTATCTGAAAGAAATAATAGCGGAACGAAATCGGTTTTGGAACGAATATGAAACTTCGAAAATTAAGTACCCACACGATAAAGTTTCCATTGTATACCCGGCTAAACTAGTGATAAATGTACAGGTAAAACGAGACGAATTTCCCGATTGGAACACGATACTAAAAGGTGACCACGGTGAACGTAAACCACTGATATCGATACAGGCATCTGATTCAAAGGCAACTGCATTTCACCAGCATCCACAGTAACAAACGTTTGAGATACAAGGTTTACGCTCCCAGGCCGAGCCTCTCGACGAGGCCAGAATTCCGGAGGAACCGGAACAGGAACCATCAAAGCGGTCTGAAAACAATAAGGTAAGTTCCAATGATCGGGTTATGGAAAGTGAGCATTCGAACTCGGATACAGATACTAAAACTATTGAAGCGTCCAACGACGAAAGTCAAGCAATGCACAGACTGCAACAAACACAAAGTCGTATGAGCCTTGGGCAAGTGAATGCAACGGACTCAGAGCAGTTGCCATGTGAAGACGCAGATGACTAGGGGGCTACTGCGATGTAGGGACTCGTAGAGGACATTTCACACCACAACACAAAAAACTCAAAATGTCTCGCACCCTAGAACTCTGTCTGTTGGTACTCTTAATGTCTGTGTACCTGATAGAGCTATATCTTGTTTCGTCAGAGTAGCGGGTGCCGCAGCTGATTGTGGACGGGCTCGACCTTGGTCCGCTGCGGTACCCCCCGCCTCTGCTGCACAGGTGTCTGTGACTAGATGATGCCTGAAGAAGTTCTAAAGGCAAATTATGAAGACAAGATACTAGAACAAGATGGGAAATGATAGTTAAATGTTACTACGCGCTCCCCAAACCCTCACGCAGTCATTTTCTCAATCTAAATGAAAGGCACCATACGAGGACTGTTCAAATATGAATGCAACTAAGCACATAAAATGATTCCGTGATAGATTTCGATGAAAAAATTATTTTGTCCCCTCAAAGTATTTCCCTTTAACAGATATACAAACTTTCAGTCTTCTGATCCAATCATTGAATGCATTTTGGTAGTCTTTTCGAGGTATACTATGAAGGCACTGGAATATTGCAGAACCGAGGTGTTTGCGCTGTACAAATTTTCGACCAGAAAGGTATTTTTTTCATCCGCGGGAACAAAAAAAAAAGTCACACGGGGCAAGGTCAGGGGAATACGGGGAGTGAGGGAGTTCAACAACATTTTCCTGCTTCAGATAGTCTTGCACAATGAACGCCTTGTGCGATGACGCATTGTCATGTAGCAATCTGACATTGGCCAAAGCAGTTGCAGGTCTTCGTTCTTTGAAATATTTCTTCAATTTTGGAAGAACTTTATTCTTGTAAAAATTCGCATTTACAGATTTGCCTTTAGGCACAGCAACCTGAATAGCAGGGCCCTGATTTGAAAAGAATATGGCATACATTACCCTCTTGACGCTCATGGTCCGCTTTGCATTGCATGGCCTTTTGCAATACTTTGTTGCCCATATTTTGTTCTGAATCTTTCGTTTTGGCTAAAAAAAAAGTGAACCCATGTCTCGTCACCTGTTTCGACATTAGCGAAAGACCGTGCATTGTAATTTGGAAACTTTTTAAGCAACTTCTTGGCGCACTGAACGCGTGTCTTTTTCTGCTCATCTGTCAACAGATTGGGAATCCATCTAGCACAGATCTTTCTCATTTTCAAATCCAGTTTCAGAATTGTATGAGCTGCTCCTAATGAGATGCCAACCATACTAGCTATTTGCTTAGTGGTGTATCGTGCATCGGTAGCAACTATTTCTTTCACTCTAGCAACCATATTGGTAGATGTTGCTCTTTTTCGGCCGACGATCATGGGGTGCATCTTCTGTTGAGCCTAGCCCACAGCTGAATTTCTTACACCAACGAAAAACTGTCGGAAAAGACATTTCATTATGCCCATAAACCGAACATATTTCATCAAAAATGTCTTTGCACCGTATACCAAGAATACAACGATTCTTAATATAGGATCGTATTTCAACGGCGTACTCTGACCTTCTTCCAACCATGTTTTGTATTAGTATACAAGAGTAGACAGTGTTTATCGAACGATATACATGGCTAAAGTGGACAGATTTTAACAGGTTTGGTATCAATGTATAGGTAAAATATTTTTCTACGCTGTGATATTTATTTCCAGGTGATTTTCGCATTAGTGCATGAGAAAACGTTCTACTTGCATTCATATTTGAACAGTCCTCGTACCCTCAACTCGAGGTATTAAAACACTTACCTATATGTTTTTGCAACATACACCATGTCTTGTTTATAACATTTTTTTACAAAGACTGTATGTCTCTATGCCATGCATTATTGTGGCCTGAGAATATTTGCTAAAAATAGTGTTCTGTTCTGTTCGCAAAAAAATTGAATAAAAGCCTTACTGGTTACAGTGCCGTGGGTAGCTTGACAGGTGTACGAAATAAACATCCGGGTAAATAAACAGTGTGTTAGAAAATGTCATAAATGCAGCGCTACGACTCGATATAATGTAGTTCCTTAACGGCCCGAAATTTGAAAGTATCGATTAAATGTAGGCTATGTCATTAATACTACGTACAAACTGAAAAACAATTATAGGTGTGCACGCGGAAATAGGTGTGGGCGTATTTTCCAACATTAAGGTTTTGTAATCTGCTGAAGCAAGATAGTTTCTGCAAGCCTAGGAAACGCATTATATTGTAATACCCACTTGTCACACTAAGCTGTAATACGACATGCAAACACTGTACTTTGTAGGCACCCCCTATGTTAGTCTTCTTGTCTAGTTGGGTACTTTAACCATATATTTCTGGCCTATATTGTGGGTGTGTTTTTTTCTGTCTTTTGTCTCCTTTATCGAATTTCTTTCTTTTTCTTTTTCTTTTTTTTTAAGAGTGTTCATTATACAAACGAGTCAATACATGATTGAATGTAGGATGTTCAGGTCAACATTTCCTTACATGCAAATGTTTTACCGGAAAGGCAAATCAAATTTTGATAGAATATACCTGTCTCATTGTTGATTCTTACTATAACGAGTCATAGCCCGCCCAGAATCACTAGCCTGATGTTCAGTGTGAGTAAATTTACTGCATATGTGAAACTACAAAGAATTAAGTAACGGTATGCTCTTCGAGCACCTTTGGTTGTCCGTTAAAACTGTTGCCAAATAAAAAGAGGCGCAAAAAGTATGGGCTGGACGAGATGTATCAAATGTCAAACAAACATTGATGAGAAACTTAGAGACGTTCTGAAAGAAAATATGTAACTTAGATGACTTCAGCACCCAATTTCGTAAAATCATTCTTCGATATAAAAAGATTAGGTACAACATAAATGTGATACGACAGACTGCATGCATGGTAGTTAACCCAACCACGAGTGACAACTTTGCTTTCCTCTTTATTTGCACGCTGGTGGGTCAGGCCTCAGATTCTATGACGGTTCCAGCGTAGGGTTTACTGAGAATGAGAGAGAATCTAATTTTATGTGATGTTGGTTGGTGTTCGATGCTCTGTCTCTGGTTGGGCCCATCGGAGTCTAACTGTTGGTTTTACTTTTCTCCAGCATTTCAGTGGTTTCTTGCTGTCGAAGCCTCACCGTTCTTTCATCTCTGTGGTTGTTTGATTTTTGTGTTCGCTGAGATGTTGCACTGATGAGTTAGGAGGTCTTCAAGCAGACTGAACAATTTATTTGTCTAAATCTCGACGAAATTAAGAGCGAGGTTTGCGGCCGCGTAAAATCGATTTAAGCCCACCAGTGGAATTCGTTTCACTGACCGTTCCAAGGCGGATATTCTGTCTAGGTTTATTGGTGTTGTGGTTTGTCTTTGAGTGTGTGTATTGCTGATACTCTTTGTTTTGGATAACCGATTGGCCATTTTGTTGGAAAGTGACTGTCCTTTTGGATTTCTGCTATTAGTGTTTTCCATTAGGATCTGGTTATTTCATGTTTGTGTTTCTTTCCCTTTGGTGTTTTTGATGGGAGCTGTGGGTTAATTGTATCTATTCCTGATCATTGCCTTCACTTCTTCTTTTTTATCTCCTTAATTGGGGAGGTAATGAGGCTTATGCCATAATTTTATGAAACAATATGGCACAAGCTATAGCAATGAATATCTCTTTATATCAGACATTTCATTTATTTTTTTATGAATTTTATTATATAAGCTGTAATGCTTAATATAGTTTCTGTCCTCCCAATCTGTTTTATCATGATAATGACACTTTTTTCAGGGGAAATAGGATTTTATATAGTAGAATGTATGTATTGTCAAAAAGGTGTTTTTGGTGCATTGTTCCCATTATTTCTTTATCAAACTAATAAAAATATGTTCACAACCTTTCTACAACATTTTATAACAACATTTATACTTTTTCTAACCTAAAGGTACAAATGGTTTACTGTTGTTATGACTTTTGCGATAATTGCTATTTATTGGGCACTGAGTTATCTCCCTTAATTTCATCAACTTGTCCCCATTTTAAGATGCGACAACACCCTGAATCTAAACAGGTAAACATTATTTTTTGATGTAGAGGTATTTTTATCTTTTCGAATCGATGGCTAATTAAAAATTATTTCTAGTGGCTTTCTGAGATGTATGTCCCCGACTATAAGTTTCGAAGTATTAGGACAACACACATATAAGTATGCATTTTAATTGTTTGAAAACATACTATTGGACATTACTCCAAAAGTTACAGACCATTGAACCCATTTCCAGTATACACCATACATCCAGTCTTTGTCCATGTAGCTTTCATAGTTCCTGAGAAATATGTTATGTTTTCAAGAATTGCAACGACTGAAAACCTACATAAATATGGACATAACTCCATGAGTTATGGGCCCTTGGCCACTGTTCTGCCATTAGACCGTTCTTACTTTAGAGTTCATGTGGGGTATAACTGTCACTGAGGTAGGACCACAAATATTAAAGTTACAGAACAAAATGTATTTTAATTTCTTGAGAACCTAGCAGGGGACACAACTCCAAGAGTTATGGACACCTTGGTCCATATTCTACAGCCAATCACTGCTATGTTTATACAAATTTTCAGCTTTCCCTCTTTTATTGTTCCAGAGAAATCTATAGTAAAATGTTCAAGACTGGCAAAATTTGAAGACCTATCAAAGAACATAACTCAATGTGTTATGGACCCTTGAACTCTTTCGCGGTATATACAATGCATCTAGTCATTGTTCATATTTATTGTTCCTGAGAAATCTGTTACGAAAAGTTTCAAGAATAGCAAAATCTGAAAGCCTACAAAGGAACATTACTCCAAGCGTTATGGCCCCCATTCGGTAATACCCGATAATCCAGTCATTGTCCATGTTTATTCAAAGTTTCATCTTTCTAGTTTTCATAGATCCTGAGAAATCTTTGACGAAAATTTTCAATAATGGCAAAATTTGAAAACATGTCAAGGGAATACCTCCAAGAGTTATGGGCCCTTTGTCGATATTCTGCTTCTACACCTTCCTTACCTTAGTAGTATAATTAATATTGAAGTAGGACCACAAACATAAAAGTTATTGAGCACAAAATTTGATTACCTATCAACCGGGGACATTACTCAAAGAGTTATGGACCCTTGACCCCATTCCGGTATACAAAATTCATCCAGTCATTGTCCATGTCTACATGTATATGAATTATCTGATTTCAAGCTTTCATGGTTCCTTAGAAATCTGTTACAAAAATTTTGGAGAATGGGAAACTTTGAAAACTGTTCAAGGGACATAACTCCAAGAGTTAGGGGCCTTTGTCACCATTCTACTTACCTTAGAGACCAAGTGCAGTATTAGTTTCATTGAAGTAGAGCTATCAAGCAAAACGCATTTGTAAATTTGACAACCTCAAAGAGCTATGGACCCTTGACCTACAGTCCTGTATAGACATTGTCCATGTTTATACAAACTTTCCATAGTTCCTGAGAAATCTGAGACCTTGGTTATGGGCCCCTGGTCACTAGTCTGCTACTACACCTTTTTGTTATGGAGATCAAGTATAACAAGGTGAGGGATCACGTGGTTTAATACGTCATACAAAATGGCTTCAACTACTGAAAGCGCGTCGATTCAAGGTATGATTTTCCACTAGTATTCCCATATTTCTTTTTTTCAATGTTTTAAAATATGACGCAGAGTACGGCAAATAACGAAAACTTAGAATTTCTCGGGACAGGTCCGCATTGTTCCCGTTTAATCACGTCTAAGTTGGGAACATACTAATAAATGCACAAAACCGCTCAATTTCAACGGAAATAAAGATTTTACAAATGCAATAATTTTGTTGATAAAAGAGTATCCAGGAGGCATGATACCAGACTTATTCTTGTAAACACTGCGCAATTTCAAGTTCTGCTCGTAACAACTCAAGATTCCCGTAATGACAAGTGTTTGGCAACTTGGAAACGATTTAACTCAAACTAAAACGATCTTTTGATGCCTTGACTTAAACTGCCTTGCTTTAATTATTTTGGACGTCCTCTGCATGGTATTTTATTCCAATATTTACATCTACAGAATTATAAACGACAAAAATAGACCTTGAGTGAAAGGTTTCTATTCCTTGTCGACCATTTTGATGACGTACAAACCACGTGATCCCCCACCCTGGTGTAAGTTTCTTTGAAGTAGGACCACAGACACAAAGGTTATTAAGCAAAATGCATTCACGGAATGACGGAATCACGGAAGGACATGGCAAATCCAGTAAATCCCCTCTCAAAGTGGGGCCCTAATTACTCTGTATGGTGTAAACTGTTTGCCAATGTACTTTTTATGGGACGCTAAGTACTATGTAACGCGACATGCGGTCAGATAACATATTCTGCGATAAACTGACGGAACGTAACGTCACTTTTCATTTGCTGACATTCCGTTTCACGCAGCCGAGAGTTCTTACGTTTTGGGGCAAAAATCTAGAATTGTTAAACTTTACAAATGAATGAGTGCATTAGAATGGGGACGCGTCACCCTTAAACGGAATTTTACGACCGAATAACCTCCGATTTAACTCCTTAAATGACAATTAAAGGCATTTATTCTCCAACAGTAGGACACACCGTGTGTTCATAATTGTTTTATTGCCCCCTGTGATATACTGTCTATAGCAGATCAAAGACGGTCCTTAATAGGGTGATAAGTAGCTCTTGTTGAATCCCCTGACTGAGGCACTGAAGGGGAAAATCTAGTCAACTGTAGGTAAATTATTGATTTTCCCCAGGGAGGCCCCTTACCTGTTGAAGACAGAGGGCTTCTCTTCAGCCAGCATTAAAGGCTCAATAATCAAGAATAAATACCTTTAATGACTCAATGTGCAACGATATTTGAAAATTATAAATATACACTCGTATTACACAACGAAATATTAATTTTAAGGGTATTTAAATGTACAGTTTCAAAATAATCTACATGTATAACAAAAATTGGAACTCTAACTCTAGAACTTATTGCGAACGCCAAAGTGTGTGAAATTATGATAAAGCACAATACTAATGTAGTGCATGCATAAGTACGCGTTTGGTGACGTCAGATTTAAGCCCGCGATCATTCTTGTACGCGTGCAAGACTGATATGGTCGGGACATTGTAAGTTTGCATAGCTAAGGGAACAATTGTATTCAAAAGTGATATTTGGAGAGATAAAACGGGGTATTAAACCCGTTGTATGCGGGAAACCCCTAAAGGGTAGCTTGGCAAACAGTGCAGGACGAGATCTGATCAGGGCCGACACTATTTGCTAACAGATTTTTCCGTCAAAAATAGAATAAAAACGAAAAAATAGGCCTGAAACCCCTTATATGACAAAATGGAAAGCAGGTTCACAGTCCGCATGCCAGCCAATGAAATGTCAGGTTTTTTTTGTTTTGTTTTTTTGGGTGGTGGGGGGGGGGGGGGTATGGCCCTTTCAAGATAATTCCACTTATATCGAGCCGATCGTTAATCAGAGATGGGCGAAAACCGTAGTGCCTGGGGAATAACCATCTGGCCTTCCGTTGCAGAACTTGGCGCCTCACATGAAATGTCACGTTATATTCTTGATGACGGGTCGCAGACTATACCAATGCTTTCCTGTCCGAAATAAGAACCATCGTTCTAGTCTGAACAGATACAGAATAATTACAGTGGAATTCCGATATTAACCCATATATGACAATGGAATCTTCCATCTAATAGGTTTGTAGTGCGTCATTCTAATTTGTTTTTATTTGTGACAAATTTAACGAAAATGAATGTGCTTTAAGCAAACAGTTTAGAACCAGATCAGACGCCGCGTTCTGCGGCGTCTGATCTGGGTCTGCACTGTTTGCCAACGTCCCAGAAGAGGGCCGCTCGGCATATACTGGTTAACCACCTTGGGGCGTCAAAATTTCGTCTCTTACCAAATGACATTGGCTGTAGAAAACACTAGGAAAAAATAACAGAAACTAGAAACTTTTTTTTTGGAAGAAGAATCCGATGCTTTAGCGGAGTTTCGCTGTACTTCAAGTCGAGTAGTTGCTCAGAGCCGGCCGCGGTAGCTCAGTCGGATGCACGTCTGACTGGTGATCACGAGGACGCGGGTTCGATTCCTGCCGGTGTCCGCAACATTTTTTCGTGGAGATTGATCTTTTCTACTGTCATTCTCTCCCTTGCGCTGATTCAAGAAGGGCAGTTGTCTGTTTCTGACGAAAGAATGTGCACTGTACTGGTTAACTGCTTACGTATAAGCCTGTCCCGGAAAAGTGTGGATAGGTAAACTGACCGGCTCAAAAATGACCTAAATAGTGTGGACTGGGCCGTTAAACTCCAATACAAACAAACAAGTTCTTCAGAAAAGGTCCTGTCCCCCGCCCATCGAGGCTTGAAGATAGATGGGCTACATGATACTTCCACGCAGAGCTAAATCCGGTCGCACACGATTACTGGTAAACCGCTTAGAGGATCTAAGCCTGCCCAGGCAAAGCGGTGCGAGTCGGACCGTCCATGCTTATAAACCCTATTGGTTTCATTGGGCGACAGGGCTTGAGATGTCATTTCATCTCAATGTCAGGTAAAAGTCCCACAAAATTTGAATCAACGTCTCCAAAATGACATATACAGTGTTGACGGGGACGTTAAACCTCAAATCAAACAAACAAACAAATTCAGAAAAGCTCAGCCTAGTCTCATGTAAGAACCAAATTATTTTTCATTGCCCTGTTTTTATAACGATAAAATCATGTTTTTAGTGGGCAGAGAAGATACGGATTCGTCATCATTAATTTGTTTTTCGCAATCCACCCTTTAATATCATGCATTCTAATGCATTTGCGTATGTAAATTGTCGTCTGATTGAATAACGTCAAAATTTTGTAGCAGTGTAGTTGGAAACACGACGTCATCACATAACGTCGCTTTTCAATGGCTGCAATTTAGTACACATTTTAACAAAACAGCCGAAGTGCAGTAGAATGGGAATAACTGTATTGAACATTGTCACCGTAAAGGGAAATTTCCGACCGTAAACCTCCGATTTCTCGTCCCGCCTCCCCGAATAGACTAGAATGACAATTTTCAATACAGTTGTCGAAGAAAAATTGGTTCAAGCACCATTTCAGCCCCTTAGTATAAAGCATGTAGGTCAAGATGTTTAACATGCCTGGAAAAGGTAAGGAACTGTTAACTCAAATCGTATTCTGCATCTCCTGGTGTTATTTCCCCTGTTCCACTCCCGCATCTCAAGAGTAGATGTTGGTCGAGGACTCCTATTCCGGGTGATAATGATAAGTTTGTTTGATTTGAGGTTTAACGTGCCCGTCAACACTGTAAAGGTCATTTTGGAGACGTTGCTTCCAATTTTGTGGGACTTTTACCCGACATTGAGATGAAATGACATCTCAAGCCATGTCGCACAATGAAACCAATAGGGTTTATTAGCATGGACGGTCCGCCTCGCACCGCGGTTCTTGGACAGGCTTAGATCCTCTAAGCGGTTTACCAGTACTAGTGTGCGGGCCTGATTCAGCTCTGCGTGGAAGCATCATGCAGCCCATATATTTCTTCAAGCCCCTATGGGCGGGGGCTTAATAATGATAAGAACGTGTTGTGATATGTTTACAATCATATGAATAAAATCATCAGAAAAGTCGATTTTATTTTTCAAGGCTCAGAGTAACGAGTACCCACAATCTATATTTCGAGCAGAAATAAGAAAAATATTACAATTTTTCATCTTAAAAGTTTCATGTTTGGAGATAAAGGTTACAGTGTATTTGTATAGGCGTGTTTTCGTCATGCACGACGCCGTCGCAGAGCGCAGAACCATACTGGCGTTATACCATAACCTGAAATTTTGCATTTCAGAAATAGGTTGGATGAAGCAGTGATTTGTTGAGTTAAAATTACAGTTGTAAAATATATCAAATCAGGCGTTGAGCGATTGAACTGACCGACAAACATATTCATTTCTCAACAAGTGACATATTTCGCATCTAACACACTTCAATCGACACTAATTGTGTTGTTTCTTAAAAGTCAGCCAAACCCAAACGTTTCGCCATTGTTAAGATAAATCCTGCCAAGATTATAGACTGTATCACACACAATCATGTCCTGTTTTAATGTTTTGATGCGATAAATCATCATTCATTTATAATTCTGATCCCCTTGAACCCCACTTGTATATAGTAAAACTGGGGTTAACAGGGGCATACTTTATTTTTCTTAGTTCTGCTCAAAGATATAGATTGTGGGTACTCGTTAGAACCATCTCGATGATATCACAATTTATTCATCTTAAAATTTCCATCTTTTCAGTGGTAAAATTGACAAAATATTTGTATAGGCATGTTTTCGTTATGTAACGTGTCTCCGTCTAACGTCATTGACCAAAACGACAAGTGAGTAGTTGACGCATAAATCACTGTTCCTTTCCATTGCCTATATATAGGCGCGCTGTGTTAGAATAGTAAAAAAAGCCGCTAACACGGGTGGTAATCAGGGGAGCTAGCTCGAAAATGAGTTAATGGAAATTTGTTCCCTCAACACATCCGGGAGCTCTCGAGCTAGCTCCATCACCAGAAAACTTGAAAACAAAGGTAGGTCTCGAAGAGTTTTATCACCATTTTTCTTTGTAAATAATTTATAAAAAAATCCGGCAATGCAGTGCCACATAGAAATGATTCAACTTTGTACCCCGCTAGAATTTGCCATGGAAATTTGCGGCGCTTGGGTATGAATGAAAGTAAACTTTTTATCATGGACCAGAAAATTTTTTAATTTATGTTAAATTTATGTCAACACGGAGATTTTAGCCGACGATTTTTTCATTTTCCGTCAAAAGTGCGCCCTGCACACCCCCAGAAGTAACATTCCTAGTGAAATGAAACATGGAGCGTTTAAAATAAGCAACATATTTGGCCGTGATTACATAACTTGCCACTTATGACGAAATTACTGTCCGAGCTAGTCTTCTCGACAATCGAGCTAGTTCACTCGACATGGAGATAGTGCCCTCAAAGATGATTTAATTGTTTGTATTGGAGTTTAACGGCCCAGTCAACACTATTTACGTCATTTTTGAGCCGGTCAGTTTACCTATCAACACTTTCCTGGGCAGGCTTATACGTAAGCGGTTAACCAGTACAGTGCACATTCTTTCGCCAGAAACTGACAACTGCCCTTCTTGAATCAGCGGAAGAGAGAGAATGACCGTAGAAAAGATTTCGTGATCAATCTCCACGAAAGAATGTTGCCGACCCCGGCGGGAGTCGAACCCGCGTCCTCCTGATCACCAGTCAGACGCGCCCTCAAAGATGAAACATTCATCAGATGACTGGGGCCTGATTCGATGTCTTTCTGTGGTCCCACCCAGTTTATCCAACTAGTTTCTTTACCTCTGGCTAGTGGGCCTGGTGGTTAAGTGCGCTGTCTGTCTGGTTTAACCATTTAGCTGCAAACTCAAATTGAGATTTGACATAATATATTGTTATATTGAATATTCGATTTTCTTCTCAGATGGGCGCTTTCCAAGGAAAAAGTCCCAAAGGACTATTCCTGAGCAGAAAAAAATAGAGGACATGCAAAATAAAAAAATAATAAATATAAATATATATATATATATATATATATATATATATATATATATATATATATATATATATATATATATATATATATATATATATATATATATATATATATATATATATATATATATATATATATATATATATATAATTCTGTGCTAGATAATCGGGCGCCTCTTTACTTTTTATTCCCTAATTTATTATAGTTATTTATGAATCTTTCGACTAAGTATCATCCCTACATTTTGAGTATTATATCCGATAGAGGCTTTTGTCTGTCTGTCTGTCTGTCTGTTCGTTCGTTCATCCGTCTTCCAATGGACCCATCCATCCAAATATCCACTCACTTACCCCTCATTGTAGTGTACCCATCCATCCAACCAACATCCATCCATCCATTTATCCGTTCTAAATTGGAAGGGGGCGAGGCAACTAGGTGGGCGAAATGACTCAGGGGGCGAAAAGACCAGGCTTTGTGGACGAAACAGTTATGGGGGCAAAATGGGGCGAAACGACCAGGGAGAAACGACTGAGGTGGCCGTCATGTGGGCATAGTATCTTGTTACCCCACTGGCCAGAGGTAAAGAAACCAGTTGGATTAACTGGGTGGGACCATAAAAAGACATCGAATCAGGCCCAAGTCATCTGATGGATGTTTCATCTTCATTTTTTGAGGGCAATATCTCCATGTCGAGTGAACCAGCTCCTTGTCGAGAAGACTAGCTCGGACAGTAATTTGGTCATAAGTCGCAAGTTACGTAATCACGGCCAAAATATATTGCTTATTTCAAACGTTCCATGTTTCATTTCACTAGGGATGTTGCTTCTGGGGGTGTGAAGGGCGTACTATTGACGGAAAATGAAACATCGTCGGCCAAAAACTCCGTGTTTACATAAATTGATAATTGTTCAGGTCCGTGATAAAAAGTCTACTTTCATTCACACTCCAGCGCTGAAAATTTCCATGGCAAATTCTAGCGGGGTACAAAGTTAAATCATTTCTATGTGGCACTGCACTGCCGGATTTTTTTTTATATAAATATAGCTTACAAAGGAGAAAATGGTGATAAAATTCTTCGACACCTACTTTTGTTTACAGTTCAACGCGACTGAACCAACTTGAACTTTCAGTAACTTTTGTAGGGTTTAACGGATTGGACCGAAATTCCATCCAATCGCTACCACGTGAAACCACCGCATTTTCCACTTGCTCCTTACAGCCGCGCGGTATCGCGGACGATTAGCGACACGATTCAATGAACACCCCAGCCCGCCCCGTATACAGTTTGCCAGGGTGTCCCCGACTGCACTGCGACCTGGAAAATGTCCGGTTTAATTAAGCTATGTTGAAGATGTAAACACTCATAATAAATATTCAATTTTGAAGTCCCCGCGAACTATTAAAAGGCCCAATTCCAAACTCAGTCAGAAAAAAAACAACAGCTTATCGTTTAAATTAAAATTAAAATAAATAATATTCATTAATTATACTGCATTTTAATTCAATAAATCGAACGTTTAATCGCCTTTAAAGTGATCAGGGCAGATCCGATTCCATGATTTGTAGTTCCAGTACAGTCTCTCTAGTTCCAGTAAGTCTCTCTCTCTCTCTCTCTCTCTCTCTCTCTCTCTCTCTCTCTCTCTCTCTCTCTCTCTCTCTCTCTCTCTCTCTCTCTCTCTCCATTGCGTGAACACGTCCGTGAAATTAACACCCCCTAAACCCCACTTTATATAGAGAAAACTGGGATTTACTGGAGTGTACATTATATTTCTTATTTCTGCTCCAAGACATACATGTAAGTAGATTGTGGGAATATCTTAGAACCGGTTTGCAGTATCATAAGACCAATAACACGGATTTTCATTAGAAAAGTAGCCATTTTGGAGATGTGATAAAATGCACGATATAGATAGAGTTCATCCTTTCCGCAGGACAATGCCCACACATGTCACAGATGTGAAAGTGATCCCTGCCAAGGAAGTGACCCTGCAACAGCTTCTTGTATGCGACATGAGGATTGATGTGCCACCTAAATCCAAGTGCAAGTTCACCCCAAAACTAAAAGTTTGGAAGCTGAAAGAATCTCAGACAAGAAGCCTTTTCCAGAAAGTTTTCAACCCGCATGTGAGTGCGTCTGCAGGTGTAGCTGATGCCGCCACCAAGGATATATGGACCAACATCAAGACAAGCCTGATTAAGACAACTGAGGAGGTGTGTGGTACAACTCGGCCCCACCGCTGGCGTCGTGAAACCTGGTGGTGGAATGAGCATGTTGATAAGGACATTGCAGGCAAGCAGCAAGCTTTTTAGCCATAGAAAACTGGTAAAGGCACTAGGGCATCATGTAATGCGGCCAAACGCATTGCCAGACGTGCGCTACACCAAGCTCGTCAAGAAGCTGACACGGAGATCTACAAGAATATTGACCCTACTCTTCAGAAGGATACCACCTTGCTAACCTGGGGCCAGTTGTTCAAAGCATCGTTAGCTTAACAAGCTTGTTAGTGGTCATATTGTTTACTCTTCTAGCAAGTACAATATTGTAAATTTTGGTATTTTTGCTGAAAAATGTGAGCAGCTTTTGCGTCCGCAAAAGCTGCTCACATTTTTTCAGCAAAAATTTCAGCATATTTGCCATTTTCAATGATCAAAGTTTTAACGATACGTTAACTAACGACGTTGTTACTTTTGAACAACTGGGCCCAGATGAGAAGAGAGAACGCTGATGATGTAGGTGACCAACCAGTAAAGAATGATGCAGGGGAGATGTCATTGAGCGAAGACTCAAAGCAAAATGCCTGGTTAGAGCACTACCAAAGGAGTTTGACTGCGACCCGGACAACCTGTCTGATGAAACACCAGTGGAAGCGCCACTCATCCCAATCACTATTGATATGGTTATGAAGACTATATCTCAGATGAAGACCGTCAAAGCCCACCAGGCAAGGTGGTGGAGATGGTACGAGTAGCCTCTATAATTCGCGACCATGCAGCTGCAATCATCCGTGATGACAAGGTACCATCTGACTGAGAGCAGAATTTCATTGTCTGTTTCTACAAGGGCAAGGAGGAGGGGTGCATTAGACAGTGGCAACTACCGCTGACAGAGCATGTCATGAAAGTTCTGGAGAGGATTGCGGATAGCCTCATCAGACAGTTGTAATCGATCGACGATTCCCATTTTGGCTTCGTCCCAGGCAGAAGCACAACAGACACAATCGTTGTTGTCAGGCAGCTGCAAGAGAAGTATCTGACTGCCAACAAGAGACTCTACATGGCTTTCTTCGACATGGAGAAGGCATTTGATAGAATGCCTCGGAAGGACATCACATGGGCACTGAAAAACCTTGGAATGGACGAGGGGATTATACGACTGGTCCAAGGGGTGTATGCTAATGCACGGAGACGTATCGGTGTTGTTGACAGTTATAGGGTCGAGTTTAGCAGTGCTTTTATTACACAGACTTGTTAACCGGATGAAAATTTTTGTTGCAGATTTGTTTACTTTTTGTTAATTCATTTTGTCTCTTTCCGAAGGTTCCCTTAGCCAATTTTCACTTTACGTAATGGTGCTTTTTTAAAAGAAAACGATAAACGACAAAAGTCATTACAAAAACACATCCTTGTGACAGATGTGTGACATTGTGCAATATTTCATACCTCCAAAACCGTTACTTTTCTGATGATTTTCTTTTATTTTACTTATTTATAGTAAACTCCAAACATAGGTTGAGGGTGCTCGTTAGAACCGCCTCAATGAGGCGGTTCTAACGAGTACCCACAACCTATGTCTTGGAACAGAAATAAGAAAAATAATGTATATACCCATGTAAACCCCAGTTTTCCCTATATGAAGTAGGATGTATATGGGTGTTCATTACGCCGAAACCTTTTGGATTGTTGATGCTCATTGAGGCTTTGTTTTGTTTGTTTGATTTGAAGTTTAACATACCCGTCAACACTGTAAAGGTCATTTTGGAGATGTTGCTTCCAATTTCGTGGGACTTTTACCCGACATTGAGATGAAATGACATCTCAAGCCCTGTCGCCCAATGAAACCAATAGGGTTTATAAGCTTTGCCTGGGCAGGCTTAGATCCTCTAAGCGGTTTACCAGTACTCGTGTGCGGGTCGGTTTCAGCTCTGCGTGGAAGCATCATGCAGCCCATATATTTCTTCAAACCCCGATGGGCGGGGGCCCTGCTCATTGAGGCGATTCTAATTATATCACAAAACATTGCTATCGTAAACATATACATCCTTAATTCCTCTCTATAATGCCTCATGGCCTGTTGTTATGATTTACGCACACCAGTTCGAACTATCCCTATCTCCAACAAATATTAACGATCATAACGCTGTTTGTTTGAGTTAAACGGCACAACCAACACTGTTTATGTCATATCAAGCAATTCATTTGCTGGTCGCGGTAGTGGATGCGCATATGATCGGTGATGTTAGAAACCTGTTTGGTCGGTTACAGGTTTTCGTGGAGATAGATGATGAAATATCATTTTTATGGTCATTCTCTTCATCCCGCTAATTCAGGAAGGGCAGTTGTGCGTTTCTTGCAAAAGTATTTGCACTGTTATGATTAACCGCTCATGTATAAGCCTGCCCAGGAAAAGTGTTGTAGGTTAACTCACTGGCTTTATATAACCTAAATAATGTTGACAGGGTCGTTAAACTAAAAACATACCAACCAAACCTAACCGCGGTTAATCAATACAGTGCACACCCGACAAGTGTTCTTCTTGAATTAGGAAAAGGGAGAGAATTATCAGGTATTATTTAAGTTCTTTACCTGTTATATTGATACTTTTTACTCTGTCAATAAGTAACTATACCAACCTCCGGGAAATCCCAGCAGCTATCCTTTAGATGGCTGTAGATATGCAAATCGGACGTAAAGCTACAAAATACACAAACATGTATTTGCCCACACCATTCTGCTCAAGAGTCCAATATGTGCCCAGAAATGTTGTGCAAGGATTTTGGCATTGCGCATGCGCAGATGATCGTTTTAGTGTTTGAGATGAAAGATCATGTTCATTGAACATCGGAACTCACTTCTCATGATATTGCACTCAAATCGAGGCTTTAATTTGTGAAATTCTCAGATTATCTCCCTTTCGATAAAAATAAAGCAATTTTCAAACTGTTATCATTTCAATACCTGTCATTCATTTTTTTTTTTTTTTTTTGCAATTTATTTTGCTTACGGAGCTGTTAACCATGTTGAAAATTCATGTGGTTTGCAGCACTACCGAATGCTTTATATGTCTTTATTTCTACTTTTTTTCTACGGATTTTCAGTTGAAAGCACAACTTCAAATTTACGTGGTCGCCTGTTTCACTTAGCAAATAGAATTAAAGTCCTAATTTTGTGTGAATAGACACACAGGGTATCCAATGAAATGTAATATGTATCAAATTTTAGAAATCATATTCTAAGTGTAATTTTTATGGTGTTAAACTGTTGGCTTCTTTTAATGATTTATTATGCGAAAGTGATACAGTGACCCCAGGGTGTTTATAGCCCACGATGGCTAGTTTACATAAACAAAAAAAAAAAAAAAAAAAAATAGAAATAATGCTCTAACTAAAACAAAACAAAGTTTGTGTATTTTTTATATAGTAACTATGGTAATAGAAACAATTTTATATGTAGGAAAATTTTTGACCGAGTATATTAAAGTTAGAACAGATGCCTGTTTATAATAAGTATAATAGTTAACTTAACAGTTATACATATATGTGCTTTGCATATTATGAGTACCGTGACGGTCTGAAGGTTGTTTGGACAAAGAGACATCGGCAAACAGTGTAGTCCCAGATCAGATAATCTGGTCAGGACCTCCAATGTTTGGCCTTGTCGGTAACTTCATTGGCTATCCTTAGGTAGAGGACATGCAATGATTAATTTCAACTTATAGGATGATTACAGCAGCATTGGTTGGGTGTCCGATGCATAAAAGGAAAGTTACGGTATCATAACTTGGAATAATACACATTTCACATTTTGGTTTTGTTTAGTATATTTGTATTCTCCCAGTTATGAACATATGGATTCATATTTGTAGACCATTGGACCCACATGAAGATATAAATGCATGTTAGACTCATGTATATGTTATTTTGTATACTAAACTCCGTTCAGAAAATCTGAATCATCGATTTTTCCGTTTCTCGCGTTTAATACCCATTGTAGCCCATACATCACTATGGGAAAGTTTTAGACCTCACCCTCCGCCGATTTCTCCAGCAAGCCGTATGCCTCAACGATAGCCAGGAAAGGCTGTGGTTATTTGGAGAAAATTGCAAAATCTAAATTTTCTTTCACAGACTAAGAAATTCTGACAGAATCGACACACCCTTTTAAACCATATATAGTAGTGGTTACTGCTCTTGTAAATTACAAGGGCGTATGTGTTTTATTTGCACGATCACTTCATGGAAAATCATTAGCTGTGACACCATATCGGATATCGGTATAATTCTTTTTTGACCACTGTTGACAGCACATCGCGCTAGTGGCTCTCCGTTCCTAGAGAGCGAGCCTCTTTCTAGCCATTCGAATGTAAGGTGTGTCATAACTGCCTATCTATTTATAAAGTGCATCACATGGATTTGAATATGTATTATTTTACACGACAATCATCATCAAATGAACTTAGTCTGTGGTCTCATTTCTTTATTTTGCAATTTTCTCCAAATAATCACAGCCATTCCTGACTGTCGCAGAGGCATACGACTTGACTTGCTGGAGAAGTCGGCGGAGGGTCAGGTCTAAAACTTTCCCATAGAGATGCATGGGTTAAAATTAGTATTAAACGCAAGAAACGAAAAAATCGATGATTCAGATTTTTACACATGAGCATGTTTTTCTTTAAGTAGAAATAAAGACATATTAAGAATCAGAAATATTTTTCTCCAAATGTGGTCGACCAAAGCTATGTAGAGATACTGTTCACAGACGATTAGCTAGCTCATAGCCTCCATTAAACCCATCATATCTTCCAGCTATTAAATCGAATCACCTCCTAATAGAAAGAGACTTTCGTCCAATCTATTGACTGGGATCAATTTAATTAAGCAGTCATCTGGCAAATTTTCTATTGATGTTATTATAGAATAAACTGTCCCAAGAGTACTAGACCAGAGAAAAAAGATGGGAAATTAACTCTTGGAGCAATGTATCTAAAAATAATAGAAACAATTATTGACTTAGCATTTCTGAATAGACGAATTTGCCGCCCCGGATGTCTTAAACTAAAACGGTCTTTCATATCCTAAAACCATGTCGCATGACCATTTAAAGGGAATGAGAACAACTGGCACATTTTCCGCCATTTTTCAAAGGGAGACAACTATCGGGACTTCCTGTTCACTTTTCTATAAGCCCTGTCCCACTGAAAAGGGGATCTACTCTCAAAGGAACGAATTTGCTCCACAGGAGCAAATTCGTTCCTTTAAGAGTTGACCCCTATTGACCAGGGATACAAAAATACTTTTGCAGGAGTTGCCTCCCCTGAATATCAATTTCTCTTAAACTATACGTTAATCAACCCACTTAAACCCAAATTTCAATGGCTCGGACACATTTGGCATTGAGATAACACACCCGTGTGACATAGTACATTATTTCATATCTATAAAATGGTTACTTTTTTCATGAACGTTTGCAAAATTCTTCTTATTTATATTCCAAACATAGATTGTTGGTGCTCGTTAGAACCACCTTATTGAGGCGATTCTAATGAGTAAGTCAGAGCAGAAATAAGAAAAATAATCTATACCTCTGTAAACCCCAGTTTTTTCTATATCAAGTAAGCTTTAGATGGGTGTTCATTACACGGACTTGTTAAAAAATTTGTTTGAGACAAGGGTAGTCCGAGCCATTGAAGGCTGATCATAGCGCCAGGCATTGAGGCATAATTTGGGTATCGTTTCGATTTTTCTTTAGAATAAATATATGTCGCGTGTATACTCATTAGAATCGCCCCGTCGAGGCGATTCTAATGAGTACACACAACATACATATTCAAGATAAGAAAACTCTCCCAAAAGTACTACAGTTATATCAATATCAGCAGTTATTGGTATGTTTCCTAGGGACTCAAGAACGGGTTCGAAACAGCCATGGTAAACGTTGGTGTTCGGGTCATCGAAGTTTCACTTATGCATGTGTTCCACGTTGGAAAGACATTGCTCTTGAACACAGTGCACTGTGCGGCTCGGAATTGATCAAACTTCAAGACAAGGGCCACAAGACGGCCACTCTTGGAGAACCATTTCTGTTCTTTGACTAACTTACAGACCCCGGTGACGCTTACGCGCACATTTCGAATCATTCAGAACAAAGTAGATGTAGACCAATGTCGCCAACTGTATCAAAGCTGGAAAGCTGCAACTTTTTTTTCACACTGATGGCGACTGCCAGCAACAGGTAAAGCAGGGGCAGTAACTGGTGACTGAATGTCATGTCTACCAAATATCAAAACCATATGTACTTATTGAACATTACCAAAGTCGTTAAAAATGGTACTAGCTGCTCCTCGCTTGGCCCTCTGATTTACGGGGTAGAGCTAGGACTGGTCGACCCAGTGTCAGGATAATGTGACTGGGTGTGGTATCATGTAATGTGTCTGGGACATGATACTTCAGTGAGGCAGCACTATAAAAGTGAGCATTGAGCTCCCTGTCGCAACCAGACACCGTCGTGATATGACTGAAAAATTGTTGAAAGCGACGTTAAACCCGAATTCACACACACACACACACACTTATTGAACACTATGTCAAATTCATCTTCATTCTACTGTATTTTAAGTATGCCAATGACAATGCCAAATAACTCCATAATTTGGAAATAATGTTGCGTTCAATAGAGTTTTTTTTTCTGGAATAGGTTTTTAAAATATCATCTATCTAATTCAATGTGTTTTGAGTACCGTTGTGTCCTGATATTAGCGTGTCTCAGTTATTTAAAAGTTGGGGAACACAAAGACAACTGGGATTTAAAGCAAGGAATAACACAAGTTATCACCCCCCCCCCCACACACACACACACACACACTAAAACAGCCAGATGAGTCCCCAAAATTTACAATGCTTGAAAATTAGTGAGAAAAAAAATCTGTAAACAGACTAGAAGACTTTGTTTGAAATGATGTAACGCATAATTCCATTAATCCTTTTAACCATGTTGACCGATACTGATACGTATGTAAACAGTGTAGATCCAGATGAGATGCTCGAACCATCTCATCTGGGTCTACACTGCTTGCCATCAAGTTAATGATAAATGGCTAAATCCCTAGTAACAAAAATGGACGGGTTCACATTCAAAGATGACAGAGCCCACTTCAAAAACGGGGGGTGTGAGGGCTACATGGTATGGCATAATAGCTGGTATTCTGCGCCATCTGTCAAAGCGATTGTTACAAAATAAATAAAAATTGACAAGTATGGCCAATTCCTTAATAAAATCGCGACACATCATATCACTCATCCATAACTCTGCCTGGTTATATAAAATGAGATTTGATGTTTGTTGTTAAATTCCTTTAGTAATGTCTTTGAAAACACAATTTGCATTCTCTTGGCGTCCTATTCATTCTATCGTCTCCTGAGGCCACAGAGGAAAGTCCCATGCTTTCTTGCGCATGTCTTTAACCCTTTTAGTACCACATGGAATCTTCCTCCTAAAATATAGCATGAGTCCATTTCAAATTTAGGGGTGTCAGGTTGTGTTTTCTTCAAAATTTATTAGGAAAATGGCTGAACTTTTTGCAAACAGTGTAGGCCCTGATCAGACGCCGCGTTCTGCGGCGTCTGATCTGGGCCTGCACTGTTTGCCAAGGTACGTACCCCTTTAGGGGTTTCTGTTACTGAATGGATTAATAATAATTAGGTCACCAAACTGTCCACAAAACGCATGTTTCATGAACCAAGCAATAGTTAAATACAGGAATCTCATCGCCTTTGAAAAGGTAAATCGGTGGTTTTACGGTCTCGGTCTGGACATTTCAAAAACATATCTATATTGTTTTGACCCCCTTAAACCCCACTTTTATACAGTAAAACCGGTGTTGACAGAGGTATACATATTCTTTTTTTATTATTTCTGCTGAAAAACATAGATTATGGGTACACAGTGGAACCGACTCGCCGAGGCGGTTCAGCATGATTGTTGGTTCTCATTAGCGAGCTCCCACAATCTATGTTTTGAGAAGAAATAAGAAAAATATCACAAGTTTTCACCTCAATACTTTTTTCTGCGGAAAACTTTACAATGTATTTGTGTAGGCGAACAACGTTTAACAGCGACTCCCCTTCCGCTGATTCAAGAAGGGCAGTTGTCAGTTTCTGGCGAAAGAATGTGCACTGTACTGGTTAACCGCTTACGTTTTAGCCTGCCCAGGAAAAGGGTGCATGTGTAAACCGAACGACTAAAAGTGACCTAAAATAGTGTTGACTGGGCCGTTAAACTCCAATACAAGCATACAAATTAACAGTGACCCGTAAGCTGAGCCGTACAACTAATTTAGACCTCATAACGCCCCCGCCCACCGGGGCTTGAAGAAATAGATGGGCTGCATGACGCTTCCACGCAGAGCTGAAACCGGCCGCACACGAGTACTAGTAAACCGCTTAGAGGATCTAAGCCAGCCCAGGCAAAGTGGTGCTAGTCGTCCATGCTTATAATCTATATTGGTTTCATTGGGCGACAGGGTTTGAGATGTCATTTCATCTCAGTGTTGGGTAAAAGTCCCACAAAATTGGAAGCAACGTCTCCAAATTGACCTATACAGTGTTGACGGGGACGATAAACCTCAAATTAAAAAAATAGGACATATAAGCGACGTTTTTTCCAAATGACACTCATCAAAAAATTATCCCCATTCATATGCATTTATCCACTTGTTTTGTTAAAGAATTGTTGTATTGCACATTGCGCTGCGTAAAATCAAATGCCAGCCAATGGAAAGTGTCGTTACATGATGACGTCGGGTTTCCGATAGTTTTCTTGAGGTTTAACGTATGATATAATATGATGTAAATGTAAGTAATAACAAGAAATATCTTTAAAAAGATATGCGGCGTAGATTTAATTGGAAGGTTGCTTAGAAACCAGTGCTTCAGCTGAAGTGCACGACCCGCCGGATGCTTTTAGCTTTATGAGTGTTACCATATATGGGTATGGCGGCCATTTTGGTCATGTGACCTGGACCTACAACGGTTCCCCCAATAAATGCGCCTTATCGTAAGGAGCAAAAATATATCTAATACTTTAGTACTGTATTCTGAATCGTTTGCAGCATAAAATGAATTCTCACTTTTCCAATACACAAGCATATGTGTCAAAGTTTGACCTAGGCACAAAGAAGGTCAAGGTCAACCCAGGGTCACCATTTTAGCAATTTATGATGGGCCTACGTCCCAGATGTTATTTATCCAGTTTCGTGGAAATATGCCAAGTGTTTCTGGAGAAGACTATCTTGAAGGGTTTTTACCATATATGGCTTGGCGGCCATTTTGGTTATGGGACCTGGACCCCATGAGCAAATTTTGGTTTCCTCCATCCCATAGAGGCTCCATATGAAATTTGACTTTAATCGGCCCTACGGTTTCCGAGGAGAAGCAGTTCGAAAATTTTCACATTTTCGCCTCGGCGAGGCTATACTTAAATGGAATGTAATATTTTGCAAGTTCATTGGTTAGACCTCATTGATACTATCAGTATGCCAAAACTTGTTTAAATATTCCAAGCGGTTAAGTCACTATCACCAATTTTCACAAACGGGTCACGGACGGACAGACAGACAGACCATATATGGCTTGGCGGCCATTTGGGTCATGTGACCTGGACCCCATGAGCAAATTTTGGTTTCCCCCATCCCATAGAGGCTCCATATGAAATTTGACTTCAATCGGCCCAACGGTTTCCGAGGAGAAGCAGTTCGAAAATTTTCACATTTTTCGCCTCGGCGAGGCTATACTAAATGGAATGAAATATTTTGTAAGTTCATTGGTTAGATCTCATTGATATCTATCAGTATGCCAAAAATTGTTTAAATATTCCAAGCGGTTAAGTCACTATCACCAATTTTCACAAACGGGTTACGGACGGACAGACTGACTGAGAGAATGACACGGTGATTTTAGGGCACTCTTAGAAAATCAACCGACTTCAGTCGGTCGCTTTTTCTGCGGGTCGTGCAATATGAGCTACAATAGTGACAGCAACAATTGTCTAGCTATGAACTGGTTTACTGTATTCAAACAATTCAGATGTCACGCGAGGAAAAATAGCTTTGCAGAGGGCGGTGTCCCGCCTGTTTGAGCTTAGGTCAATGTAAAAGGTCAAGGTTAAAACATGACCTCATTTCAAGAGCATATGATCTCAAGTATATGCACAACAAATAAGAAAACGTTATCATTTACTGTTTTTGAACACAAATTCTAGGGTTAACATTTAGGGTTGTCGCTATGGTGAACGTAAACGCATGGGCGGACGAACAAACGGACGAGCAGACAAACGGACGGAAACTTGATCTTATGTGCACCTAATTAAAACTCAAATTACACTTATTCCTTTTCAGAATTTATATAACATTAATGATATTCGAAAATGTCCATTTTGTGTTAAAATGGAGGACATAAAGTATGCTGAAGACAAATGATACACTGCAACTTTTATTTAGCATATATTGTAAATTAAACATCTGTCAATTTGTAATGCATGTTTTTGTCATGCTATATCTCTTTATTGGTTTCATTGGGCAACAGGGCTTGGGGTGTCATTTCATCTCAATGTCGGGTAAAAGTCCCACAAACTTGGAAGCAACGTCTCCAAAATGACCTACACAGTGTTGATGGGGACGTTAAACCTCAAATCAAACAAACAATTCCTTTCGCAGAAAATGGTTCCTTTCGCTATATAGACCAACCACGTGAAATTAGGTCAAAATAGCTATTCACCACCGCAGTTACAGAATTCACAAGAAACACAATTATACATATGACGTATGGTCATCAAAGGACAAGACGGTGAGCAAGCCGAAACTGTATGTATTTTTCATTCATGCCTCACATAAAAAACGAAACATTTTCAGTAAACTGTCGTATTTTTGAGTAGATTTATTTATGCAAATCATTGACCAATGAAATGGTCATCTCCTTGGACATGTGGTTTTATTGACCAATGGAATAACGAAAAATGTAGGACAAAAGCAAAACCATAACGGCTACGACGTAAAAAATGTTATTTGTTTCACGTTCATCGAATTATGAACAACACCATGTTTACTTTATGTCTTCTCATTGGATGTGGCGATTCTAATGACGTCGCATTTAACCAGGTTATCCATTAGAATGCATTTTGGCGCATTTGTAATTGAACAACATACATGTAAACGTCTTTGAAAGGTTCGAGTTTTCCTTACTTTAAGTATTTTAATAGCTGGCTGGACAAGAACGTATGATGCTTTCTTCAGCATGTTATTTACAAGTCAACCTCACACCCCAAATTGTATTTTGTATGTTCATCTCAGTTCCACTCAAGGAACCAATTCGAGTCAATTCAATATAAGATACAAATTCAAACTCGGAATTATAAAAACACATATAACGTTTTTCTTTTCGTCGTGTACAAAGAGATCCTGTTCTTATGTAATAAATTACCGTAATGATCATAAATAATGGGACAGACAGGCCTATGTAAACAGGGCAGACCCAGATCAGACTGCCCCTGAAGGAGCAGTCTGATCAGGGTCTACACTGTTTGCCATTCCGTCTGCTAATATTAGACTCCTTGCTGGATCGTGAAACTTTGTTATAATCTATGGAGAATTATAGCAAGTTCTCAAGGTGTCCAATTTGTTAGGATTTTTACGGTAAATTCTAACTAGCTCATGAAAAGGGGTATTTTAGCATAGGCGACCAGCAAAGGCTCAGGCGAGACTGCGCCTTTGCTGCTAGAAGACATGCGCAGTCTCGCCTGAGCCTTTGGTGCAAGAAGACATGCGCAGTCTCGCCAGCACCTTTGCTGCTAGAAGACATGCGCCTTTGCTGCTAGAAGACATAAAAAATAAACCTTGAGTTAGATTTATGCAAAAAGCAATGCATCTAGCCGTATTATTTGGCTACGCATGCGCAAGGGGAGAATGCCAAGGACCCCTTTTCCGTGCGTCGGCTTATTTATTTTTCTATTATTTGAAACTGGCGTTCAGCGAAAAATGTTAGGAAATACAACACATTTGACTAGCAGGCGAGTATATGTGTGTTTTTCAAGATGGATGAGACAGTTTAACTGGTCTGATTGCAATCCAACTTAAAGCAGACCCGTTTCCTCGCTGATGCCTGGCTTCTGTGGCCTCCGTATAATTTAAAGCGTTTTAATCGGTATCATCAGCGTAAATTTACAGCTTGATAGCATAATATGATTGAATAGACAAATCGTATTGATTCCGGGCCTGCTTAAACTAACAGATGTCTCATAATGTCAACTCAAATTACGGACAATTTCGCAAGGGCGGGGCTAAATAACGTAACGAAATCGTTGGAAGCGTTCGGACGGCTTGTTCTTCAGACAATGAGTTTAGCTTACTTAATATGCGTTGATGACAAATACTGGAATATAGGGCCACAGAACAGTAATATTTTCTCAGAAATTGGTTTAGTTTCTGTTCAAGACTTTACTGGAAAGTTTTATATACCACTGAAAGATATGAGATTATGACAGACCCGTTCCTTCGATTATATTAAGAATTTCTCTGTGTACCAATAGTGTATATATTAATGAATTTTTATTTAAGGAGTAATTATTTGTTTTTTGTATTAAAAATCAAAGAACTGGATGAAACTGGCTTTCTTGGACTAAAAGCCGTGAGCTGCAGAGAAACAGTTTAACAACATTCTTTTACAAACAATACCAGAGAAACTAGTGAAAATACTTATATGATGGAAGTTACGGGAAAAAGCACCGACGGAAATGAAACGATTTGTAAGTCAATTAATGATCAGTTAGACGAAGAGGACGATACTAATACAAAAGACAATAACGTTCAACTATTTAGACTTGCTGACATAAATAAGCATGACATAAGTGAGAATTCCGAACAGAAAAGGTGCAAAAATTTACGCTTTGGTATTGATTTTATTCTGAAAGACAGTGAAACTTTCAACAGAAACGTTTCATTAAACTTAACTGAGAAAGTCTCAGACAATTCTGGCTTAGAACATGACATTGTTGATAAAGACACTGATCACTCTGACGTAGAAAATGACATAAATACAGACAATGAGTGTGAAGGAAATGACGTCATCGCATCTCGTTCTAGTATGTCTGTATTTGGATTACCTCCTCAACTCTCAGTATTCCTACGCTCACAAAATGGAACACCTCTTGGAACAGACCCACGCCTGTTCTCAGCGACACTTCAGATGGGGGCAGTGGGTTTACAATGGTCCGCAGTAAACGATGTTAGAAAAGACAGGTTTGGATGTAAGTAAGGAGATGTTATTTTCCCATTATGATAGAAACATGCACATGAGAAATATTGCTGTGTCCCATGGCTATGAGAATGACCTCCATTGTCTTTTGTTAGGATAAAACACAAGATGAGATAAAACATCATGTGAGATAAATGTATGTGAGATTATGCTTTCGGCCATGACTTTTTCTGATGATTTTCAACATTCTACTAAAAAAAAAAAAAGATTGTGGGTGCTCGTTAGAACCGCCCCATTTGTATGTTTTTGAGCCAAACAAAGGAAAATGTGAATTTGTAATGTATGTCCTTATTTCTAGTGGGGCTGACAAAAGGTATTGATTGCAAGGACCTGTAAACGTGAAGCTGGCTTGATCGCCGTTTGTCTCTGTGCATTGGATTCGAACTTCACTGTGGTCAAGTTCTGCTATGCATGTACTCCCGTTTTTCTCCACTTCTAATCTCTGATAATTATTGTCTCAAATAGGTACATATAAGGTATTGATAAAATTATCGAAAAATCCAACTGATAGAAAATTAAAATGTTCGACACTCATCACCAAAACACGCCTCTATAATTTTGACCCCCTTGAACCCCACTTTTATATAGTAAAATTGGGGTTTCCGGGGGTATACCTTATTTTTCTTATTTCTGCTCTAAAATATAGATTGTGGGTACTCGTTAGAACCGCCTCGATGAGGCGGTTCTAACGAGTGCCCACAATCTATATTTTGAGCAGAAATAAGAAAAATATCACAATTTTTCATAAAATTTTCATTTTTTTTCGGCGATAAAGGTGGCAATGTATTTGTATAGGCGTGTTTGCGTAATGTCTCTTATTTCTTCAGCAGCCTTATTCTGGTATTATGGTTTATCAAAACAACACTGACAGTAATAATAATGATGACGACGATGATTTAAATGACGATAAATATGATAAATGATAATAATGATAAGAAAATAATAATTATTTACAATTATCATATTGAAATAATCTTTCTGTGTGCGGTTTACATGATATTTATTTACGAAGTGATAAGTATTCAAGCCAAAAATGAGTCTATACCTGTATTAAATAAAAACTACTTTCAGCATAATGCTCGCTTTCATCGTTCTTTACAGACCAAAAATATTATGTTTTTTTTTTCTAAGCTTTCGATGCTTAAAATACGTGTACATTGTTTCGTGGAGATTGATTACGGTCATTCTCTACCTTCCGCTGATTCAAGAAGGGCAGTTGTCAGTTTCTGACGAAAGAATGTGCACTGTACTCGTTAAGTCCATCGCCCCCGCCCATCGGGGCTTTTAGAAATATATGGGCTGCATGATGCTTCCACGCAGAGCTGAAACCGACCCGCACACGAGTACTGGTAAACCGCATAGAGGATCTAAGCCTGCCCAGACAAAGCGGTGCGAGTCGGCCTGTCCATGCTTATAAACCCTATTGGTTTCATTGGGCGGCAGGGCTTGAGATATCATTTAATCTCAATGCCGGGTAAAAGTCCCACAAAATTGGAATCAACGTCTCCAAAATGACCTTTACATTGTTGACGGGGACGTTAAACCTCAAATCAAACAAACACACAAAAACAAGCTTGTCCAGGAAAAGTGTGGATAGGTAAACACCGGTTCAAGAATGACCTAAATAGTGTTGACTGGGCTGTTAAACTCAAATACAAACAAACAAAGGTTTTCGAGCAGGAAAATAATAGCAATCTCAAACCCAGTTTGAATTATATTTTTCAGTATTTTCATAATTTGATAATAACCAATAATGTGTCATTCAAAAAAAGAGCAATAAAAGAACAAGATCCCATGTTTTTTTTTTTTTTTTTCACGATACCATAACACATCAATTTGAAAATCTTGCGCAACAGAAAAAGAAATCCTGGAAATAACCCTGGGTTAGCCACGTAAAACCTACAAAGAAAAAAAAACCTTATCCTATCCAAGTTATCAAGATAAAAAATGAGAATTTTCATCTGTTTCACATACGCCGTAGTTAATTTTGACGTCACCGCACATACAGTGACGTCAATAACGCCGCATTATTGTCTTCAAAATATGGCGGACGTCGGAAAAGCATAATAATAAAAAAATCCACTCTCATAAATGAATGTAGTCTGGCCCCAGACCCTTTCTTTTATTTCTTCTGTCTCTTTTTGGAAGGGACACAAACCTTGCATACCTTATGAAAATTTTCTTATTTCAGTCCCTTGGCTAGAAAGCAACAGGTAACTTGAGGTTGGATGGAAGGGGGTCATAGCAAAATAGATATAAAACAAAAACGACTGGAGCCAGTCTAAAATGAATGGTATACATGTATTCAAGAAACGAATCTTACATGGGTGTGAGGGGTAGATAAAAAAGATATCCGTCCCTAGGGATCACTCTTAGGCATTACTCAGCAAGCCTCGTCATGTCGGACAGTGACCCTCGGAACGGATTTTTATCTTATAGGCCCTGTAAATCTCAGTTTTCTCTATATAAAGTGGGATTCAGTGGGGTGTTCACTTGTTTACTAGAGGCATTAAGAACACTCGTGTGACATAGTGAATTCTTAATTTCGTTTATGGCCCCAAAAAGTTTTGATATTAAATTTTGTCTATTTTTTGCATTCAACATAGATCGCGGGGGCGAGTAGATAAACGAGTATCCACAGTCTATGGTCTTGGGCAAGTTAAGGAAAATAATAAATACCCCTGTAAACCCCACTTTCCTCCATATAAAGTGCGGTTCACATGGATATTCATATCACGGACTTGTCAACATAAAACTTTTTTCATGCTCAGATAAACTGTGCATAAAATTAGTAATGCCCAAATAATAATATAAAAATACAACCCAATATCTATTCAGATCTTTAACCTGCTTATAAACTGTTCGCGTTTCAAAATTGATGCGCAGGACAAATTTCATTTTCATGAAGGAAAAAAACAACAACAAAAAAACATTATCATAGCCCAGAATGAAATAAATATGTCCATTTCTTCCATATTTTTCTACAATACTAGATAGTCGGTGCTTGTTGGAAACGCCTCGGTGAGGCGGTACTGAAGAGTATTTTCATTCCATGTTTTAGTCAGCGATAGAAACAGTAAACTTACACCCCACCTTTTCCAAATATGGTGTTAATTAAATACTTTAAACTGACATTTCATGACAGCTAAAATAGAATTAAAAAATGATTATTACTAGTTTAAACTTTTTGATTCATGAAATTAACGTTCACTAATCGGCTTATTTATTTTTATTCTTTGCATAATATAGTCTTTGGGTCTTTAGGGTCTGCTGATTCATGTTTGTGTTTCTTTCCCTTTGGTGTCTCTGTAGGAGTAGGGTATATTTGCAACACACAACATGATGTCGCTCGTGGGAACAGTCGTACGCCGGAACAAAGTGTCCGTGGTGGGGACACTGGAAATTGCCAGTTGTAGATACAGAAAACCGTAAAATTTGGGTTATCTTTGCATATTAATTTAAATGTATCGTGTTCTATTCTCTTCATTTGGGTCAAGCGAATAACAGTCGTCGTTTATTAAAAGTTATTTATTTTTATGACTGTTTTGAAATTTGATAACGCCTCGCATTTTTGTTGAATAGTTGGCGTGTCATACTAAGTTATTTATAAGACTTTCAAGGGGCGTAACAAATCAAAACAAACAAACAAAAAAAAAAAAAAAAAAATCAACACTCTGCATATTTTGCAATAGTTTGGTTAATCACTTTAATTTTGATTAAAGGATTTCAATTAAAAAATACATAAAAATATGCCTAACATAAAGATTTATGAATCTATTCCAGTTTGTATTGGTGACAAAATATTTGCTGGTAATGAACCTTTTCATAGTTGAAATTATTTTGATACTAATAGTAAGTTGCGGTCCTCCGCGAACGGCCCCGCTAGGAGGGAACTAAAACTGACAGCACTAGGATACCAAGGGGAGATAAACGCGATTGCTTTGCTCAATCTAATGTCACAGGAAATGAGGGACGCGGTTTTCAATTTCTTTGAGAATACAAACTACCTGGGGAAAGCTAAGGGCGCAGACTAAAGTTATTGCACTGTTACGAGAGACACACCCCGTACGAGGTTACACACAAGCATGCCTGAAACCAAAACCGTTACAGACCCGATTTCAGAAACAATAAATGATTTAACCGCACCTTAGACGCTACCAACCAAAAAGGAGCGTAGTGATCAAAGGGCGGCCGTCTCACGGCAAAAAGGGGAACAAAGTCAACGGTAGGCACTGCGGTTTGCGGCCTCGGCTTTGCACTTTGGAGTGCCTAACGGTGACGGCGATCCCTGGATCACTGTGAGAAGACCATAACAGAACGGGGCATGGACCCACCACAAGGAAAATCCATAGCCCCGACCCACCCTCCAAAGGGGTGTGGCAAGCGAGAGGTTAAGACGAGGTGTAGCGTTGTGGTTGCGGCCCACTGGCTTTGCACTTATGAGCGCTGCACCAAAATCCTAGCTGATCGGGAGCCACACTGCCCGAAATAGGATCACACGAGAACACGCCGGAACTGGGCATGGATCCATCACAAGGAAAATCCATCGCCCGGCCTCTCCGGAGGGGGGAAGGCAAACGGGAAATCAGGACGAGATGTAACGCTGGGGTTTGCGGTCTTAGGACTTTGGCACTGAGCAGCGTTGCGTCAAAAATCCTGGCTGATCGAGAGCCACACAACCCAAAGGAGAACGGCACACCAACACACTAGCAAACAAAAGGCTCTCCTTCAGGAATGCACAGAGATTAGTGGGACAGAAATAAGAAACAATAGGCCTTATCACATCTCTTTGTTTTTCTTTTTTTTTCGCTTTCGAATAAAGGATGTACATTATAAGGTTACCCAAACGGAATGATCTGGGGGCCACAAAAGGACCCTTTTATAAACACCTGACTAGCAGAAAAATCACAGGAAGGCTCTCTCTAAGCACACATGGTATTGCTTCTGTCCCTCTCTTGACAAATGAATACGGTCCCTATAATAGTGCCTGTGGAGGCGGCCATCGCTGTACCAACTTTGCCTTCGGAAAATATGAAACGCTGTCCCACAAGTCAACATCATAGCTCGCCACGCGCATACCACCATGGCCGAAAAACCGAACCTCGCCTGGTACATCAAACAGCCCTCGGTACTGCCCTTGTCGTTTAACATAAGAATCACCAAAAGACAGCAAATCGCGCCATGACCGTAATTAAAACGGACGGTCAAGACGACCATATATTTATACAGATAAGGGAAATAAACTAACTAACTAGGGCATGACTTAGCGCGACCCTGAAGGAGGGCATCAACACACAACCACCCACGCAAAACTAAAACAACATACATCCACCCACGCAATGCTCAATTAGGTAGATAAAGCGATAGTTGTAGAATAGTTGTAGAGTAGGAATCCCGTAGAGAGGATAGTATAGGAAAAGAGAGATCAAAAATCTGGAGATAGAAGAAGAAGAAGAAGAGTTTAGTTCCCAAAAAGCGATTTCAAACATTGTTAACTGTAAATATGACACATAAAAACAAGATCGCATAGGAGTGCTCGACTGCGCACATGCGCAGGCGGACGCTTGTAAGCGACCTATGAATTTGTACTAACTGCATTGCTAACGAGATCGGCACACGATATCTCGGGCCCTCAAACGACTAGGTAGGAATACGATTCCTCCTATGGTGCCTTCCTTCAAGTAGGATGCGATAATGACATGTAAACATGGCGACTCAGAATGACCCACTTACGGTCCCACAGAATATGACATCCTACGTGGAGGAGGGCACCACATTTTCCTAACTTTAACAAAAAAATGCAGAAAAGGAGATTGACCTACTTCCACATCCTCCGCGATAGAGGTCACACACAAACTAAAATAAACACGAACTTGGGCCCGCAACGGCGGAGGCCGTCACACTATACTATATGTTGTATGTACATAATAAAAAAAATCACAAAATATAATCTACAAGCACAACCTTGCAGGTACAAAAACTGTCCTACCCAGCATAAGAGAGCGGGTGGGCTTGCCCCAAAACGGACAACACCATCTTTAAAGCACAAGAAAAACAAACACGACAGGTCCGTGGCGGGGCGAGCACATCCGCCCGCATATATACTCATTAAGCTGGGGGCACAGACCAAATAATGTAAAAATGTACATACGTTACAACAATATGCAAAAATCAAACAAAAAAAAAAAATAAAAAACAAAAATACCAATATCAAAATTGATACAAAAAGCGTAGACGACATCCATAGACATGGTGCTGGCGTGAGGGTGTAGATGCGGCTGAAGCTACAAGCTAGAAGAAAGAAATGGATGGACTCTACAATTTTGTTGTGCAAATAAGCACCACAAAATGGCTAAAAAACTTTGTCTCGAATCCCCTGATTGAATATAAGGTGCATAACACGTAACATGGAAACGTGTATAGCAATCTTTAGAAACGTCTTCCAAATCGCAATGAAACTTTCAAACAAAATTAACTGCTAAACGATCCCCTTAATGATAAGTTCAAACTCGGAGCCTACCCTGTTACACAAAACAACCCACACCCCTTTGCGGCAAACCGCAAAAACCCAAGGCACAGCACTGCTATAACTTAAACGCAGTGCAATCACGCAGCCAAACCTTTAGAATGGAGTTCCAAATTACTACAACTAAACTATGTTGCACAAAAACAAAGGCTCACATTGGAACTGTGCAACATATCCACAGCCCTTGAAATATGAAGCACGCCTAGCCCAGAAACTCCTACATTTAAAGATGCCCTTTAGCGACAGGACACATGTACTCCTGAAGCAAACGGGAAGACAAAATATAAGCCCCACCGAGACCTGGAAAGGTCACGGCACCGTTTCACAAACCTCTCAGGACGGAGCTCGGCGATTGGCTACAGGGCAAGGGGATGCCCGTGGGCTCGGAGACACCTGAGACCTGAGACGACAAACATGGACGGACGGGACTGGAGCCGAGCGATGGTCTCCCTGTTCACCGGCAACGGGGAATAGGGGTACCACCGAACGGCTACGGTGTAGTGCCAGCATGGATTCGTTCCCTGGGACCCCACCAGCTGACGACCCGCGGCACGGGGAAACTGGAAAACAACAACAATCCGCGAATGAAGTCACCTAACTCCCAATCGGCTAGCTGATAACTGTCAAGCAGACAGGAGTCAGCATATTGGCAGCCTAGGGAAAAGAGCAGTACCTCCAACTAATCCCAGCTGGCGAACTGGGGGTAGCCCCTATGTGCCCTTGGCGCCCGGTTACCTTAAAAACATCCGTCAGTCATCTATTTATTTTGCATCAGGACAAAGAAGAAGAACAACGTTTAATTCGAAGGGATGTTTTTTATTGTATCGTGATCCCAAATGTATATCAAAGGAGTCATTAAAATGTCCATTTAAAGAAGCATTTAACCCATCTAATTAAAAATCAGTTAGTCCTTACAAAAGAAACATTCTGACTAAAAGACAAAAATTATTCTATTGTGGAAGCAGGCTACAAACCGCATACAAATCCATGCACTTTCCACTTGTCTGGAGCAAAATAATCCGTAAACAAAATTTGCCGCATGACGTTAAATTAAACTTGAAATTTCTTCTGACGTAACGTCAACTTTCAACGTCATTTTCCACGTTTTACGCTGATACTCGTAACCGCTGATACTCGTTTTCAGCATTTCTTTTAGGGCTACTGATGAGGCCTTGATGGCCGAAACAAGCTTGTCTGGCCCAAACAACAAATGGATTCTGCTATTTTCGTTTTTGAATGCGTTCATGGTTCATGGTTCTCAAAGGGCATCCCTTTAAGCCTTATTTAATACACATGATTTAAAGCAAACTAGACATTTGAACAATTTCCTGCAATTGTTTTTAGCGATTGGTGGATTCCATACATGGATTCCTTTAATAGATTGTTCCCAGCAAGGACAATTTATATAAGTATGTTTAATAGACTGTTCCCACCAAGGACACTTTCTGTAGGTATGTTTTATAGACTGTTCCAAGCACAGACACTTCTGTAGGTATGTTTATAGACTGTTCCCAGCCCGGACAATTATATAGGTATGTTAAATAGACTGTTCCCACCAAGGACACTTTCGTAGTTATGGTTAGTAGACATTTTCCAGCACGGACACTTTCTAAAGCTTTCATTTAAAGACTGGTCCTAGCATGGACACTTTCTGTAGGTATATTTAAAAGACTGTTCCCACCACGGACACTTTCTGTAGTACGCTTCATAGTCTGTTCCCATCAAGGACACTTTCTGTAGGTATGTTTAATATATTGTTCCCAGCACGGATACTTCTGTTGGTATGTTTAATAGACTGTTTCCAACAAGGATACTTTCTATACGTATGTTTAATAAGAAGTTCCCACCAAGCACACTTTCTGTAGCTATGTTTAATAGACTGTTCCCAGCATGGACACTTTTTGTAGCTATGTTTAATAGGCTGTTTCAAGCACGGACACTTCTGTATATATATTTAATAGACTGTTTCCAACAAGGTCTCTTTCTATACGTATGTTTAATAAACTGTTCCCACCAAGGACACTTTCTGTAGCTATGTTTAATAGAATGTTCCCACCAAGGACACTTTCTGTAGCCATTTTAACAGACTGTTCCCACTAAGGACACTTTTTGTAGCTATGTTTAATAGGCTGTTTCCAGCACGGACACTTCTGTATATATGTTTAATAGACTGTTTCCAACAAGGACTCTTTCTATACGTATTTTTAATAAACTGTTCCCACCAAGGACACTTTCTGTAGCTATGTTTAATAGAATGTCCGCACCAAGGACACTTTCTGTAGCCGTTTTTAACAGACTGTTCCCACCAAGGACACTTCATGTAGCTATGTTTAATAGACTGTTCCCAGCATGGACACTTTTTGTAGTTATGTTTAATAGAATGTTCCCACCAAGGACACTTTCTGTAGACATTTTTAACAGACTGTTCCCATCAAGGACACTTCATGTAGCTATGTTTAATAGACTGTTCCCAGCATGGACACTTCATGTAGCTATGTTTAATAGACTGTTCCCAGCACGGACACTTTTTGTAGCTATGTTTAATAGAATGTTCCCACCAAGGACACTTTCTGTAGCCGTTTTTAACAGACTGTTCCCACCAAGGACACTTCATGTAGCTATGTTTAATAGACTGTTCCCAGCATGGACACTTTTTGTAGTTATGTTTAATAGAATGTTCCCACCAAGGACACTTTCTGTAGACATTTTTAACAGACTGTTCCCATCAAGGACACTTCATGTAGCTATGTTTAATAGACTGTTCCCAGCATGGACACTTCATGTAGCTATGTTTAATAGACTGTTCCCAGCACGGACACTTTTTGTAGCTATGTTTAATAGAATGTTCCCACCAAGGACACTTTCTGTAGCCGTTTTTAACAGACTGTTCCCACCAAGGACACTTCATGTAGCTATGTTTAATAGACTGTTCCCAGCATGGACACTTTTTGTAGCTATGTTTAATAGAATGTTCCCACCAAGGACACTTTCTGTAGCACTTTTTTAACAGACTGTTCCCACCAAGGACACTTCATGTAGCTATGTTTAATAGACTGTTCCCAGCATGGACACTTTTTGTAGTTATGTTTAATAGAATGTTCCCACCAAGGACACTTTCTGTAGACATTTTTAACAGACTGTTCCCACCAAGGACACTTCATGTAGCTATGTTTAATAGACTGTTCCCAGCATGGACACTTCATGTAGCTATGTTTAATAGACTGTTTCCAGCATGGACACTTTTTGTAGCTATGTTTAATAGAATGTTCCCACCAAGGACACTTTCTGTAGCCGTTTTGAACAGACTGTTCCCACCAAGGACACTTCATGTAGCTATGTTTAATAAACTGTTCCCAGCATGGACACTTTTTGTAGCTATGTTTAAAAGAATGTTCCCACCAAGGACACTTTCTGTAGTCATTTTTAACAGACTGTTCCCACCAAGGACACTTCATGTAGCTATGTTTAATAGACTGTTCCCAGCATGGACACTTTTTGTATCTATGTTTAATAGGCTGTTTCCAGCACGGACACTTCTGTATATATGTTTAATAGACTGTTTCCAACAAGGACTCTTTCTATACGTATGTTTAATAAACTGTTCCCACCAATGAAACTTTCTGTAGCTATGTTTAATAGAATGTCCCCACCAAGGACACTTTCTGAAGCCGTTTCTAACAATCTGTTCCCACCAAGGACACTTCATGTAGCTATGTTTAATGGACTGTTCCCAGCATGGACACTTTTTGTAACTATGTTTAATAGAATGTTCCCACCAAGGACACTTTCTGTAGCCATTTTTAACAGACTGTTCCCACCAAGGACACTTCATGTAGCTATGTTTAATAAACTGTTCCCAGCATGGACACTTTTTGTAGCTATGTTTAATAGGCTGTTTCCAGCACGGACACTTCTGTATATATGTTTAATAGACTGTTTCCAACAAGGTCTCTTTCTATACATATGTTTAATTAACTGTTCCCACCATGGACACTTTCTGTAGCTATGTTTAATAGAATGTTCCCACCAAGGACACTTTCTGTAGCCATTTTTTTACAGACCGTTCCCACTAAGGACACTTTTTGTAGCTATGTTTAATAGGCTGTTTCGAGCACGGACACTTCTGTATATATGTTTAATAGACTGTTTCCAACAAGGACTCTTTCTATACGTATGTTTAATAAACTGTTCCCACCAAGGACACTTTCTGTAGCTATGTTTAATAGAATGTCCCCACCAAGGACACTTTCTGTAGCCGTTTTTAACAGACTGTTCCCACCAAGGACACTTCATGTAGCTATGTTTAATAGACTGTTCCCAGCATGGACACTTTTTGTAGTTATGTTTAATAGAATGTTCCCACCAAGGACACTTTCTGTAGTCATTTTTAACAGACTGTTCCCACCAAGGACACTTCATGTAGCTATGTTTAATAGACTGTTCCCAGCATGGACACTTCATGTAGCTATGTTTAATAGACTGTTCCCAGCACGGACACTTATTTAGGTATGTTTAATAGACTGTTTCTATCACAGACACTTCTTTACGTATGTTTTATAAACTGTTCCTAGCAAGGACGCTTTCTGTAGTTATGTTTAATAGACTTTTCCCAGCATGGACACTTCTTTAGGTATGTTTAATAGACTGTTCACACCAAGGACACTTTCTGTAGTTATGTTTGATAGACTGTTCCCAACACGGACACTTCTTTAGGTATTTTTAACGGACTGTTCCCACCAAGGACACTTCTGTAGGTATGCTTTATAGACTGTTCCCAGCACGGACACTTCTTTAGGTCTGTTTAATAGACTGTTCCCACCAAGGACACTTTCTGTAGTTATGTTTAATAGACTGTTCCCGACAAGGACACTTTCTCTTGCTACGACGGACACTGCTGTAGGTATGTTTAATAGACGGTTCCCATCACAGACACTGCTGTAGTTATGTGTAGGAGAAAGTCCAAAAAAGTGTACATTCCTGAAAACGGAGATGAGGCCATCCATAAAAAAATGTTTGCTTGCTGTCCCCCGAACAACCCACTATTTTTCACCCAGACTCCAAAAATTTTATTGAGATCTGGTAAGATTATTTTTTTGAGCACAAACTTTTTTACTAAGAAAAATCTTAAGGATTCAATGTTTATGTTCCCACCAAGGACACTTTCTGCAGCTCTGTTTAATAGACTGCTCCAAGCATGGACACTTACTGTTGCTATGGTTAATAGACTGTTCCCACCAAGAACACTTTCTGTAGCTATGTTTGATAGAATGTTCCCACCAAGGACACTTTTTGTAGTTTTTATCTCACCTGAGCCGAAAGCTCATTGGTGAACTTATAGGGTGGTCAGAGTTTGTCTGTCGTGTGCCTGTGTGTCCACATTTTTAAATGTCTTCTCCTCTGGAACCGCTGGGCTGACTGACGTCAGGTGAGCGATTCAGGACCAATGGTCCTGTGGTGTTTAATAGACTATTCCCAGCACGGACACTTCTTAAAGTATGTTTAATAGACTGTTCCAAGCACGGACGCTTATTTAGGTATGTTTAATAGACTGTTCCCACCATAGACACTTCTTTAGGTATCTTTAATAGACTGTTCCTACCAAGGACACTTTCTGTAGTTATGTTTAATAGACTGCTCCCAGCACGGATACTTCTTTAGGTATGTTTAATAGACTGTTCCCACCAAGGACACTTTCTGTAGTTATGTTTAATAGACTGTTCCCAACACGGACACTTCTTTAGGTATTTTTAATGGACTGTTCCCACCAAGGACACTTCTTTAGGTATGCTTTATAGACTGTTCCCAGCACGGACACTTCTTTAGGTCTGTTTAATAGACTGTTCCCACCAAGGGCACTTTCTGTAGTTATGTTTAATAGACTGTTCCCGACAAGGACACTTTCTCTTCCTACGACGGAGACTGCTGTAGGTATGTTTAATAGACGGTTCCAAGTTTGATCCAATTCTGTTCATCCATTAAAGAGAATCAGCAGTTTAAAATTTTTCATGATGTCGGCCATTATCACCTAGTTATGCATTGGAGTGGAACCATTTGAATAAATCTGATACAGGTTGATGTAAGGATCTTTCTGACCAAGTTTGATCAAATTCCGTTCAGCCATTAATGAGAATCAGCAATTTTATGTTTTTCACGATGTCAGCCATTATGACCTACTTATGCATCGGAGTGGAACCATTCGAATAAATCTGATACAGGTTGATGTAAGGATGCTTCTGACCATGTCTAATCAAATTCTGTTCATCCATTCACGAGAATCAGCGGTTTGAAGTTTTCCCGATATCGACCATTTTGACCTACTTATGCATCGGAGTGGAACCATTTGAATATATCTAATACTGGTTGATGCATGGATGCTTCTGACCATGTCTGATCAAATCCCTTTCACCAGTTCACGAGAATTAGCAGTTTGAAGTTTTTCCATTATGACCTACTTATGCATCGAGGCGGAACCATTTGAACAAATCTGAGAAATGCTGATATCAGAATGCTTCAGATCAAGTTTGGTCAAAATCTGAGCATTGGTTTTCGAGGAGATGCCATTTGAACAAAATATATGTGTTAAATATAAAGTAGGTCACCGTGACCTAATTCCACTACAGAGTTTTTGTATATAAATTTGAGAACAAAGTGCCCATCGAAGCTCAATACCAAAAATCAGCCAATTATACCATGCGGTTCTAGAGAAAAGTCGATTTAGTTGTTTTTGCTATTTTTAGTAACGGCGGCCATCTTGGATTGTCGACCCGGATAATTTTCGCAAACTTGTAAGTCTCGAGTCTGATCATGCTGCATATAAATTTTGAGAGTCGTAGGTGCAATGGTTTCGGAGAAGAAATCGTTTGAACAAGTGTTTACGGACGACGGACGGACGGACGGACAGACAAAAAGTGATCACAATAGCTACACTTAGACTTCGTCTCAGTGAGCTAAAAATAACAAAACAACTAAATTGACTTAGTATCCGAAAAAGCTTGGTATAGTTGACTCAAAATTGGTATGAGACATCGTTGGGACCTTGGTTCTCAAGATTATTCATATCATCCAAATCTGTAGTGAAATTAGGTCACAGTGACATAGTTTGTATTTACGAAGTGTATTTTGTTCAAACAACAGCTCTTCAAAAACTAATGTCCAAACTTGACCTGAAGCATCCTGGCATCAACCTTTCTGTTTTATTCAAATGAGCCCTCTCCAATGAATAAGTAGGTCATTATGGCCGCCATCTTGAAATAACTTTACATGGCTTTTTCTCATGAACAGATCAAACTTGGTCAGAAGCATCCTTATTTGGACCAGTCTCAAATTTATGCAAATGGTTCACTTTACTGCATAAGTAGGTCAAAATGGCTGTCACCTTGAAAAAAATAAAATGGCCTTTTCTCATGAACAGATAAACAGAATTTGATGAAACTTGGTCAGAAGCATCCATATAATTATGGACCAGTCTCAAATTTATGCAAATTTATCCAGTGCATAAGTAGGTTAAAATGGCTGACATCATAAAAAACTTCAAACAACTTCTCATGAACCTTTGATTGGAATTTGATCAAACTTGGTCATTAGCATCCTGACATTCATCTTTCTCAGATTTGTTCAAATGTTTCTGCTCCAGTTCATAAGCAGGTCATATTATGGCTGACAAGGTGGAAATTTTCAAACGGATTTTTCTCATGGATTTTGATCACACTCGGTCAGATACATCCTGACATCGACCTTGTTCAGATTCGTTCACCTGGTTCCACTATGTAGGTCATAATGGCCAATTGCGGAAAACTTCAAATTGTTTATTCTGAGGAAGTGTTGAACAGACTTGTACTCAGGTTAGCGATACAGGGCCATAATGGTCCTCTTGTTGTTTTTTATTGCACCCCTTACTCTTTTAGTGCAGTTTGGTCACGAAACAGTGACAGAATTAATGGAACACCCTATAGACTATATTATATTCTTGTTCCTTATGACAAACCACATATACTGACATAGATCTTGGTTCCCAATGGGTCACCCGTGGGCATGTCCTACCCCTTCATTTCATAAAATGTGCAATAACTCGGAAACTGCGTATGATCCCCACCCATAAACAATGTATTCTTGTTTCTTATGGTAAGATGCATTTAACGACATTGACCTTGGATACACCGGGATCCCCTGGGGCATGACCCACCCCTCTTATCATGAAAGTCCTTATATAAGAAACCGTTCGGATCCTCAACCTTAAATCATATATTCTCCTGTTCCTTAAGACGCATTCATTGACACGGACCTTAGGTCCCTCTGGGCTCTTCCGAGCCTGATCAGCCTGGCAGAGGGCATGCCTATCCTTTCTCCAAACAATGCGTTCTCTCGGAGTCAGAAAATGTTGCGATATTGTGGGCGGGATTTAGCCCGTTGTTTTATTGTTTTACAACTTCATGTCCATACGTGCTAACATGAAGCACAAAAAAGCAAAACTACAAATGGCATTTGCACTCTGTCAATGTTAAACGTCGAATAGCACGTAATACAGGCTACAGTATTTAATTGCAACACGCAACACTATGACCTTGTCCGGAACAGTCCTTCGTGGGCGCCCACTGTCCGTGTTGGAGACATTGCAGTTACACTTATAGAATATCAACATTGCAGCCTGAATCGCTCACCTGACGTCAATCATTGATATGAGGCATTGTTGATATAAGGCATCGTTAATATGAGGCATCGTTGATATAAGACAACGGTGATACGAGGCATCAGTGATATGAGGCATCAGTGATATGAGGCAGTGATGATATGGATGATGAGTATAGAATGATGTAAAGGGGTTTATGTGTCCCCTACCCCTGTTACTACATTTTATTCGGCGGTGAGCAGCTATAGATGTAATCGCCACGGTATAACACAGAGGCAAAAAATGGTTGGTGAAACACTCATTACTGTGAATATACTGGTTAATGTAAAGTTTATATAAAACATTATGGTGCCATAAACACTCATCAGGTCCTTATCATCAACAGGAAGGGAGAAAGAACATTATGTTAAGTATTTGAGGGTGTGAATGAGTGTGTGTACTTCATGTGTAATTCAAGTGTGATTCAAGTGTATTCCACTTGTATTAAGACAGAAATTTAATTGGGCCCAGACTAATTTTCATTCTGTCTTAACCTAAGTGGAATAGATTGCGAGTCAACTGTCCCTTTAAGTTTGTCTTTGTAAAATTATGTAACCAGTGTTGTTTATAAATATTAGACTTATTCCATATAAATATTGTAAAGGATTCTAAGTATCTTAGAATTTCCTTTGCGTTAGTGCCCCACAAGTGGACATAGATTCGAGGTTCCCTCGTGTTGTCCCGTCACATATACGTTTTGCCAGCCCCCGACATATGAAACAAGTGTCTTTGGTGGGAACAGTGTATTGAACATAGCTTCAGAAACCGTCCGTGCTGGGAACAGTCTATTAAACATACCTACAGAAATGTACGTGATGGGAACAGTCTATAAATCATGGCTCCAGTGGGTTTCCGTGATGGGAACAATCTACCTGACATAGGTTCAGACAGTGTCCTTGGTGGGAACAGTCTATTAAACATACCTACAGGAGTGTCCGTCCGTCTATTGAACATACCTTCAGAAGTGTCCGTGCTGCGAAGAGACTAATATTCATAGCTACAGAAAGTATCCTTGTCGGGAACAGTCTATTAAACATAATTACAGAAAGTGTCCTTGGTGCCAACAGTCTATTAAACATGGCTACAGAAAGTGTCCTTGGTGGGAACAGTTTATTAAACATACGTATAGAAAGAGTCCTTGTTGGAAATAGTCTATTAAACATATATACAGAAGTTTCCTAGCTGGAAACAGCCTATTAAACATAGCTACAAAAGGTGTCCATGCTGGGAACAGTCTATTAAACATAGCTACATGAAGTGTCCTTGGTGGGAACAGTCTGTTAAAAACGGCTACAGAAAGAGTCCTTGGTGGGGACATTCTATTAAACATAGCTACAGAAAGTGTCCTTGGTGGGAACAGTTATTAAACATACGTATAGAAAGAGTCCTTGTTGGAAACAGTCTATTAAACATATACACAGACGTGTCCGTGCTGGAAACAGCCTATTTAACATAGCTACAAAAAGTGTCCATGCTGGGAACAGTCTATTAAACATAGCTACATGAAGTGTCATTTGTGGGAACAGTCTGTTAAAAACGGCTACAGAAAGTGTCCTTGTTGGGGACATTCTATTAAACATAGCTACAGAAAGTGTCCTTGGTGGGAACAGTTTATTAAACATACGTATAGAAAGAGTCCTTGTTGGAAACAGTCTATTAAACATATACACAGAAGTGTCCGTGCTGGAAACAGCCTATTTAACATAGCTACAAAAAGTGTCCATGCTGGGAACAGTCTATTAAACATAGCTACATGAAGTGTCCTTTGTGGGAACAGTCTGTTAAAAACGGCTACAGAAAGTGTCCTTGGTGGGGACATTCTATTAAACATAGCTACAGAAAGTGTCCTTGGTGGGAACAGTTTATTAAACATACGTATAGAAAGAGTCCTTGTTGGAAACAGTCTATTAAACATATACACAGAAGTGTCCGTGCTGGAAACAGCCTATTAAACATAGCTACAAAAAGTGTCCATGCTGGGAACAGTCTATTAAACATAGCTACATGAAGTGTCCTTGGTGGGAACAATCTGTTAAAAATGGCTTCAGAAAGTGTCCTTGGTGGGAACATTCTATTAAACATAGCTACAAAAAAGTGTCCATGCTGGGAACATTCTATTATACATAGCTACATGAAGTGTCCTTGGTGGGAACAGTCTGTTAAAAACGGCTACAGAAAGTGTCCTTGGTGGGGACATTCTATTAAACATAGCTACAGAAAGTGTCCTTGGTGGGAACAGTTTATTAAACATACGTATAGAAAGAGTCCTTGTTGGAAACAGTCTATTAAACATATACACAGAAGTGTCCGTGCTGGAAACAGCCTATTAAACATAGCTACAAAAAGTGTCCATGCTGGGAACAGTCTATTAAACATAGCTACATGAAGTGTCCTTGGTGGGAACAATCTGTTAAAAATGGCTTCAGAAAGTGTCCTTGGTGGGAACATTCTATTAAACATAGCTACAAAAAGTGTCCATGCTGGGAACATTCTATTATACATAGCTACATGAAGTGTCCTTGGTGGGAACAGTCTGTTAAAAACGGCTACAGAAAGTGTCCTTGGTGGGGACATTCTATTAAACATAGCTACAGAAAGTGTCCTTTGTGGGAACAGTTTATTAAACATACGTATAGAAAGAGTCCTTGTTTGAAACAGTCTATTAAACATATATACAGAAGTGTCCGTGCTGGAAACAGCCTATTTAACATAGCTACAAAAAGTGTCCATGCTGGGAACAGTCTATTAAACATAGCTACATGAAGTGTCCTTTGTAGGAAGAGTCTGTTAAAAACGGCTACAGAAAGTGTCCTTGGTGGGAACATTCTATTAAACATAGCTACAGAAAGTGTCCTTGGTGGGAACAGTTTATTAAACATACGTATAGAAAGAGTCCTTGTTGGAAACAGTCTATTAAACATATACACAGAAGTGTCCGTGCTGGAAACAGCCTATTAAACATAGCTACAAAAAGTGTCCATGCTGGGAACAGTCTATTAAACATAGCTACATGAAGTGTCCTTGGTGGGAACAGTCTGTTAAAAACGGCTACAGAAAGTGTCCTTGATGGGGACATTCTACTAACATAGCTACAGAAAGTGTCCTTGGTGGGAACAGTTTATTAAACATACGTATAGAAAGAGTCCTTGTTGGAAACAGTCTATTAAACATATATACAGAAGTGTCCGTGCTGGAAACAGCCTATTAAACATAGCTACAAAAAGTGTCCATGCTGGGAACAGTCTATTAAACATAGCTACATGAAGTGTCCTTGGTGGGAACAGTCTGTTAAAAATGGCTACAGAAAGTGTCCTTGGTGGGAACATTCTATTAAACATAGCTACAAAAAGTGTCTATGCTGGGAACATTCTATTAAACATAGCTACATGAAGTGTCCTTGGTGGGAACAGTCTGTTAAAAACGGCTACAGAAAGTGTCCTTGGATGGAACATTCTATTAAGCATAGCTACAGAAAGTGTCCTTGGTGGGAACAGTTTATTAAACATACGTATAGAAAAAGTCCTTGTTAGAAACAGTCTATTAAACATATATACAGAAGTGTCCGTGCTGGAAACAGCCTATTAAACATAGCTACAAAAAGTGTCCATGCTGGGAACAGTCTATTAAACATAGCTACCTGACATAGGTTCAGACAGTTTCCTTGGTGGGAAAAGTCTATTAAACATACCTACAGGAGTGTCCGTCCGTCTATTGAACATACCTTCAGAAGTGTCCGTGCTGCGAAGAGACTAATATTCATAGCTACAGAAAGTATCCTTGTCGGGAACAGTCTATTAAACATAATTACAGAAAGTGTCCTTGGTGCCAACAGTCTATTAAACATGGCTACAGAAAGTGTCCTTGGTGGGGACATTCTATTAAACATAGCTACAGAAAGTGTCCTTGGTGGGAACAGTTTATTAAACATACGTATAGAAAGAGTCCTTGTTGGAAATAGTCTATTAAACATATATACAGAAGTGTCCTAGCTGGAAACAGCCTATTAAACATAGCTACAAAAGGTGTCCATGCTGGGAACAGTCTATTAAACATAGCTACATGAAGTGTCCTTGGTGGGAACAGTCTGTTAAAAACGGCTACAGAAAGAGTCCTTGGTGGGGACATTCTATTAAACATAGCTACAGAAAGTGTCCTTGGTGGGAACAGTTTATTAAACATACGTATAGAAAGAGTCCTTGTTGGAAACAGTCTATTAAACATATACACAGACGTGTCCGTGCTGGAAACAGCCTATTTAACATAGCTACAAAAAGTGTCCATGCTGGGAACAGTCTATTAAACATAGCTACATGAAGTGTCCTTTGTGGGAACAGTCTGTTAAAAACGGCTACAGAAAGTGTCCTTGTTGGGGACATTCTATTAAACATAGCTACAGAAAGTGTCCTTGGTGGGAACAGTTTATTAAACATACGTATAGAAAGAGTCCTTGTTGGAAACAGTCTATTAAACATATATACAGAAGTGTCAGTGCTGGAAACAGCCTATTTAACATAGCTACAAAAAGTGTCCATGCTGGGAACAGTCTATTAAACATAGCTACATGAAGTGTCCTTGGTTGGAACAGTCAGTTAAACATGGCTACAGAAAGTGTCCTTGGTGGGATTATTCTCTTAAACATAGCTACAAAAAGTGTCCATGCTGGGAACATTCTATTAAACATAGCTACATGAAGTGTCCTTGGTGGGAACAGTCTGTAAAAAACAGCTACAGAAAGTGTCCTTGGTGGGGACAGTCTATTAAACATAGCTACAGAAAGTGTCCTTGGTGGGAACAGTTTATTATACATACGTATAGAAAGAGTCCTTGTTAGAAACAGTCTATTAAACATATATACAGAAGTGTCCGTGCTGGAAGCAGCCTATTAAACATACCTACAAAAAGTGTCCATGCTGGGAACAGTCTATTAAACATAGCTACATGAAGTGTCCTTGGTGGGAACAGTCTGTTAAAAACGGCTACAGAAAGTGTCCTTGGTGGGGACATTCTATTAAACATAGCTACAGAAAGTGTCCTTGGTGGGAACAGTTTATTAAATATACGTATAGAAAGAGTCCTTGTTGGAAACAGTCTATTAAACATATATACAGAAGTGTCCGTGCTGGAAACAGCCTATTAAACATAGCTACAAAAAGTGTCCATGCTGGGAACAGTCTATTAAACATAGCTACATGAAGTGTCCTTGGTGGGAACAATCTGTTATAAATGGCTACAGAAAGTGTCCTTGGTGGGAACATTCTATTAAACATAGCTACAGAAAGTGTCCTTGGTGAGAATAGTCTATTAAACATAGCAACAGTAAGTGTCCATGCTTGGAACAGTCTATTAAACATAGCTACAGAAAGTGTGCTTGGTGGGAACTTCTTATTAAACATACGTATAGAAAGAGTCCTTGTTGGAAACAGTCTATTAAACATATACACAGACGTGTCCGTGCTGGAAACAGCCTATTTAACATAGCTACAAAAAGTGTCCATGCTGGGAACAGTCCATTAAACATAGCTACATGAAGTGTCCTTTGTGGGAACAGTCTGTTAAAAACGGCTACAGAAAGTGTCCTTGTTGGGGACATTCTATTAAACATAGCTACAGAAAGTGTCCTTGGTGGGAACAGTTTATTAAACATACGTATAGAAAGAGTCCTTGTTGGAAACAGTCTATTAAACATATATACAGAAGTGTCAGTGCTGGAAACAGCCTATTTAACATAGCTACAAAAAGTGTCCATGCTGGGAACAGTCTATTAAACATAGCTACATGAAGTGTCCTTGGTTGGAACAGTCAGTTAAACATGGCTACAGAAAGTGTCCTTGGTGGGATTATTCTATTAAACATAGCTACAAAAAGTGTCCATGCTGGGAACATTCTATTAAACATAGCTACATGAAGTGTCCTTGGTGGGAACAGTCTGTAAAAAACAGCTACAGAAAGTGTCCTTGGTGGGGACAGTCTATTAAACATAGCTACAGAAAGTGTCCTTGGTGGGAACAGTTTATTATACATACGTATAGAAAGAGTCCTTGTTAGAAACAGTCTATTAAACATATATACAGAAGTGTCCGTGCTGGAAGCAGCCTATTAAACATACCTACAAAAAGTGTCCATGCTGGGAACAGTCTATTAAACATAGCTACATGAAGTGTCCTTGGTGGGAACAGTCTGTTAAAAACGGCTACAGAAAGTGTCCTTGGTGGGGACATTCTATTAAACATAGCTACAGAAAGTGTCCGTGGTGGGAACAGTTTATTAAATATACGTATAGAAAGAGTCCTTGTTGGAAACAGTCTATTAAACATATATACAGAAGTGTCCGTGCTGGAAACAGCCTATTAAACATAGCTACAAAAAGTGTCCATGCTGGGAACAGTCTATTAAACATAGCTACATGAAGTGTCCTTGGTGGGAACAATCTGTTATAAATGGCTACAGAAAGTGTCCTTGGTGGGAACATTCTATTAAACATAGCTACAGAAAGTGTCCTTGGTGAGAATAGTCTATTAAACATAGCAACAGTAAGTGTCCATGCTTTGAACAGTCTATTAAACATAGCTACAGAAAGTGTGCTTGGTGGGAACTTCTTATTAAACATACGTATAGAAAGTGTCCTTGTTGGAAACAGTCTATTAAACATACCAACAGAAGTATCCGTGCTGCAAACAATCTATTAAAATACCTTCAGAAAGTGTCCTTGTTGTGAACAGTCTATTAACCATATCTACAGAAATGTCCGTGCTGGGAACAATCTATCAAACATACCTACAGAAAGTGTCCTTGATGGGAACAGTCTATTAAACATAGCTACAGAAAGTGTCCGTGCTGGGAACAGACTATGAAGCGTACTACAGAAAGTGTCCGTGGTGGGAACAGTCTTTTAAATATACCTACAGAAAGTGTCCATGCTGGGACCAGTCTTTTAATGAAAGCTTTAGAAAGTGTCCGTGCTGGAAAATGTCTACTAACCATAACTACGAAAAGTGTCCTTGGTGGGAACAGTCTATTTAACATACCTATATAATTGTCCGGGCTGGGAACAGTCTATAAACATACCTACAGAAGTGTCTTTGTTTGGAACAGTCTATAAAACATACCTACAGAAAGTGTCCTTGGTGGGAACAGTCTATTAAACATACCTATATAAATTGTCCTTGCTGGGAACAATCTATTAAAGGAGTCCATGTATAGAATCCACCAATCGCTAAAAACAATTGCAGGAAATTGTTCAAATGTCTAGTTTGCTTTAAATCATGTGTATTAAATAAGGCTAAAAGGGATGCCCTTTGAGAACCATGAACGCATTCAAAAACGAAAATAGCAGAATCCATTTGTTGTTTGGGCCAGACAAGCTTGCTTCGGCCATCAAGGCCTCATCAGTAGCCCTAAAAGAAATGCTGAAAACGAGTATCAGCGGTTACCAGTATCAGCGTAAAACGCGGAAAATGACGTTGAAAGTTGACGTTTCGTCAGAAGAAATTTCCAGTTTAATTTAACGTCATGCGGCAAATTTTGATTACGGATTATTTTGCTCCAGACAAGTGGAAAGTGTATGGATTTGTATGCGGTTTGTAGCCTGCTTCCACAATAGAATAATTTTTGTCTTTTAGTCAGAATGTTTCTTTTGTAAGGACTAATTGATTCTTAATTAGCTGGGTTAAATGCTTCTTTAAATGGACATTTTACTGACTCCTTTGATATTCATTTGGGATCACGATACAATTAAAAACATCCCTTCGAATTCAACGTTGTTCTTCTTCTTTGTCCTGATGCAAAATAAATAGATGACTTGACGGATGTTTTAAGGTAACCGGGCGTCAAGGGCACATAGGGGCTACCCCCAGTTCGCCAGCTGGGATTAGTTGGTCTTCTCCCTAGGCTGCCAATATGCTGACTCCTGTATGCTTGACAGTTATCAGCTAGCCGATTGGGAGTTAGGTGACTTCTTTCGCGGAGGACCGCAACTTACTATTAGTATCAAAATAATTTCAACTATGAAAAGGTTTATTACCAGCAAATATTTTGTCACCAATACAAACTGGAATAGATTCATAAAACTTTATGTTAGGCATATTTTAATGTATTTTTTAATTGAAATCCTTTAATCAAAATTAAAGTGATTAACCAAACTATTGCAAAATATGCAGAGTGTTGATTTTTTTGTTTGTTTTGATTTGTTACGCCCCTTGAAAGTCTTATAAATAACGTAGTATGACACGCCAACTATTCAACAGAAATGCAATGTCTTCAACACGGACAGTGTGCCCACGAAGGACTGTTCCGGACAAGGTCATAGTGTTGCGTGTTGCAATTATATACTGTAGGCTCTGATTGGAGTTGTGGGTTAATTGTATCGATTCCTGATCATTGCCTTCACTTCTATTTTGATATGCAGCAAATACGCACACACGAGTTTAGGGTAAAAACGAGATTTGCGTCTTTGTCATTCCGCAACATATCCCTGGTCAATGAAATCAAGATAATCGATCATACCTGGATACTGATTCATAGCATCAAAGTTGAATCAACGTTAAAAAGGCGTTTCAACGTTGAGTCAGTGATGAGTCAACGCTGTGTGCCTGCTGTGAAAGGCGTCTTGCAGGGAAATACCACCACAACCGACACCACCCCGCCGCCGCCACCTCTGCTATCGCCACCACAAGTATCGTGTGTTATACTCCGAACACGTGCGCATTCGCGAAGCATGTGGTAGTTATAGTGTAGGAGCGACTTCAACAGTCTTTTATGGCGAGCTTTTCTTTCAGTCCTCTGTGCCTGCTGTGTTTCATTGTAAGTTTTACAAAAATGCTAGTGCTCTAAGCAAATGAATAGGCAACGACACAAACAAAGCCAAAGGCATCATACTAAAACTCATTCAGGGAATGCTGCTACTTTACGTCTTCTTGTGGCCCTATCGGGCTACCAGTGTCGGACTGTTGCCTTCTTACAACCCCAACCCCCCTGTGCGGACTCTCGATTTGAGGGACCTTGCAGATGAACATATGACCGGGGAGACGTAAAGCACCCTCACCACAATAACAGAACAGAACAGGTACGCGATGACCGGGTCAGGTTGAACACTGCTGCCATATGTACGTGTATGGCTAGTTTCACTGTAGCTCATATTTGACACATAGAATCTCCTACTTTATTGCTTGGGAAAGGTCCACTTCCGATTTATGGTGTGTCAGGTTATTTTCATTTATTTTCATCACGTTGGTAAGTCCGTGAAATGAACACCCCTCTAAACCTATCTTTATACAGAGAAAACGGGTTTACGTATCATTATTTTTCTCATTTTTGTTTTTGCTCAAAAACATACATTGCAGGTACTCTTTACAGCAGCTCTAACGAGCATCTACATTGTGTTTTCGTAATGGCAAATTTTACAAATTCTCTTGCACTTCAAGCAAGCAGGGAATATCCGGATCTATGACGATGTCGATGTTATTTGCTAATGTATCAATTGGGGCTCTTGATATATACAGTGAAATTCTGCTATTAAGACCACCTAAAATTAAGACTAATTCTGCTTTTATAAGCTTATTGAGAAGGGTGCAGTCTTTCTCTCTCTCTTCGTGTTTTCTGCATACAATGTCCTTTATTCAGGGACCACCTTTGAGACGGTTCAAAAGTGGTCGTATAGAACATTTTGTTTTAATTTTAAATTACTAATTAGGCCATAATTGTTGACTATTACAAAGTTATGTATGACTAACAACGGACTCATCTTCATATAAATATCATTTAACAAGGAATCTTTCAAATCCCAAATGTATTTATTTACTATTCCAAACAGATCTTCCTTCATAAATATTCATAACTATTTTCTCGTTAACAATTGCTGCTTAACGCAGTCACGACATGTTTAAACCATGATATGCTCCATATTAGCATTTTAATTTCGACCTTTAAATTTGAATGTTTACATCACGTTACGTTAATGAAGACAGAGAGGGCATTTTTGGAATATATCAGAAACAAGAAAAGATATGGCACAAGTACCATATCAAGTGACTCGATTGTGACTGCATTGTACCATTTCGGAATGAAACAGGCAATGATCTCTCATTATTAAAGCCGTTTAGTTATAATCTTATAAAATAATCTTATATAATGGAATTACATGAATACTGAATTTGCTGTATCAAATTCCGAGTGTACATTTTTGTTCTTTTTTGTTGAAATCCATAGATTGAATATCTAAATTGACAGAGACACCTGTGTTGAATTTAACAATGTATATTTCACCATAATTGATTAGTGAGCACAGCCTTAGCGAAATTATAAACCGACAAACACAATTAGCAAAAGGACAGGTCTTCTTTTAGACTGGCTCCAGTCGTTTTTGTTTTATATCCATCTCTCTCATTCTCTTTACATTATTTAATCCTGTTCCTCTTTAATCCAATTTCAAGTTACCTTTCTAGCCAAGGGACTGAAGTAAAACAAAATTCTATAAGCCATGCAAGCTTTATGTCCATTCCAGAAAAAAAGAAACCGAAAGAGAGAAGAAGTAAATAAAGGGTCTGGAGCCAGACTAGTCTTCTTTATGAAACACAACTTCTTGCACACCAGACAAGGAAATCCGCGATTTTACCCTGGGATAGAAATTTATGTTCTGACCCTGATGTTCCAACCCAGGCGACTCACATAAATGCGCTTCATTTCTATGCAACTGTCGGAACTACTTCCGCACTACTTTTATTTTGTAAACAATATACATGTGCGAGCTGTCAAAACTAACCGGAGGTGTTGTGCAAGAAAAAGAATCCAATATGGGGTTCTGTTGTAGATGGGCGTTTCCAACCCTCGGGATGACCATGCTGAGCGGAACCTCGGCGGAGCCTCGGTTCCGCTCAGCAGGGTCATCCCTCGGGTTGGAAACGCTCATATACAACAGAACCCTATATAAGATTCTTATATTCCCAAAACGCCGATGGTACTGAGTCCACTGTGTTCCTTACGTACACTTATAATATCCGTCAAATGATCTTTTAATATTGTATCCAAAATAATCAGAACCAATCTTATTTTTTCCAAAAAGTGTCTATAAAAAACTTTTAATTGTTGCCAACAAAAATATGACATACAAATCCTTTTCTCTTATTTAACTGTAAGAAAAATACAGTTTTATTAATAGATCATGTAAGCAACGCGTGTTAGAATTAAAGGTATTGAAGAATAATATTAATGACCTTAATGAGTTAAGTCAATCAAAAGTTCGACTCACAAAAAAAAAAAAATCGTCCCTTATGATGAAAACATCAGAATTTGCACGGATGTGATTACACTCGAGAAAATTCCTATCTTCACGAGGACGCATTCGTGAAATTATTACTATGATTATTATTCTTGTTATATTTATTATTATTATTATTATAATAATTATTATTATAATCATTTTTTTTAGCATACGAGATGATACATTTTTGTATTTACCGGAAAAAAAGTTTCACTTTGTTTTAAACTTTATATGAAAGAAGTAGGGCAGTAACATCGAATTTTTCACACATACTCGTATTCTTTCAGGTTTGAAAAGGGATCAATTTATAAGACGCATGACGTTATACTTTTTTTCTATTGCTAGCTGCTGCAACAAACATAGGTTGAGGCGGTTTTAATGGATACACATGCACAATATGAAATCTACGGAATCCTGGAAGGGACATGCAGTTTATTTTAATATGTTGTGCGAACAGGATTATATCTTGTGTGCACAAGATATTATCTTGTGCGAACAACATATTATCTTGTGAGCACAAGTAATTATTTTGTGCGCACAAGATAATATCCTGTTCGCACAACTTAATATCTTGTGCGCACAAGATACTATCTTGTTTGCACAACATAGATCTTGTGCAGACAACATTATATCCTGTACGCCCAACTTATTATCTTATTCGCACGACATAATGTCTTGCTTGTTTGTTTGATTTTAGGTTTAACGTCCCCGTCAACACTGTATAGGAACAAGATATTATCTAGTGCGCATAAGTTATTATCTTGTTCGCACAACACATTATCTTGTTCGCACAACATATTATCTTGTTTGCACAACATAGATCTTGTACAGACAACATAATATATTGTGTGCACAAGTTATTATGTTGTTTGCATAACTTAATACCTTGTGCGTACAACATAATTTCTTGTGCGCACAACATAATATCTTGTTCGCTTAACATTATTATCTCGTTAGCACAATTTAATCAGACGCATTAGATATTATGTTGTCCGCACAAGATCTATGTTGTGCAAACCAGATAATATCTTATTCGCACAGCTTAATACCTTGTTCACACAACATAGTACAAAAATGCTTCCCGGGTTCCGTACAAATCTGGAAAACCTGGCTAAAATATCCAAATATATGGATATCTGGATCTATTGGCTGATTTCTCTAGGGATTCCATTACGCAAACACCCCTATACAAATACATTGCCACTTTTATCGCCGAAAAAATGAAGATTTTAAGATAGAAAAATTGTGATATTTTTCTTATTTCTGCTCAAAATATAGATTGTGGGCACTCGTTAGAACCGCCTCATCGAGGCGGTTCTAACGAGTACCCACAATCTAAAATCGGTTCTAACGAGTACCCACAATCTATATTTTAGAGCAGGAATAAGAAAAATAAGGTATACCCCCTGAAACCCCAGTTTTACTATATTAAAATGGGGTTCAAGGGAGTCAAATTATATAGGCGTGTTTTCGTGATGCAAAAACGAGTTCGGATTTGACTAGGTAAACGAGCTATTCGTGTGCGAGTTACCGAAATATCTCTGTTTCAGTCATTAGAAGAATTGGGCACCCCTACCAGAACAGAACGCCGCCAAAACGTAAAAAGCCACGAACGTCATTTACACGTACGCAGATCATGGAGCTGGAGAAACGCTTTGAACACCAAAAATACCTAGCGTCAACGGAACGTTCTACACTGGCAAAGACGTTGAAAATGACAGACGCACAAGTGAAAACGTGGTTTCAAAACAGGAGAACAAAGTGGAGGTAACCAATGGCATTTGATTTTATAACGATAACACATTCGTGCGATTTCACATCTCCAAAACTATTAATTGTCTCATAACTCGAAACATAGGTTGTAGGTGCTCGTTAGAACCGCCTAATTGAGGCGGTTCTAACGAGAACCTACATCCTATGTCTTGGAGCAGAAATAAGAAAAATACCCATGTAAATCCCGAGTTTTATCTATTTTAGGTTGGTCTACAAAGGTGTTCATTACACGGACTTGTTAACATGATATTATTTTACATTTTACTCGTATCTTACGAGGGCTGTTTGATATGTTGTGACCCCCGTATTGAAGGAAGTACGCAGGGATGTTCTTTTTAAGTCTTACTATTCTCTGACTATATAGGGCCATGTACCCAAGGACTGGTCTCATTTGGTCGGTTTATATCGAAGAGGTAGCACTCTAAAGTAAACAAGACAAGCAGCTTTTGCAAAATAGACAAAATTGGTGAAAGAGCAGTGATCCAATATTTGCATAAAAAAGTTTAACACCTGAGGCAATCCATAATGATATGGTAGCAACACTAGGCAAAGATGCCCCTTCATATACTACAGTGAAAAGGTGGGTGATGGAATTTAAGCGCGGCAAACAGAATCTTGAGGATGACCCTTGCCAATGATGCAACCCCAGAAATGGTCAGTAAAATCCATGTTATGACTGACAAACGAGTCACAGAAAGATATATATAGCCAGTAGAGTTGGCATTTCACAGGAAGGAGTACATTCCATTCTGACAGAGGGTCTTGTAATGAGAAAGCTTTCTGTCCGATGGGTACCAAAACCAGAAGCACACCAGGCGCACATTATCGCGTGCAAATCTTAACCTTTTTGAGGAAGATCCTGCCAACTTTCTTCAGAGATTTGTCACTATGGAACATGGGTCCATCATTTTACCCCAGAGGCTAAACAACAATCGAAACAATGGAAGTACCCTGTCTCACCCCCGCCAAAGAAGGCAAAGACAGTTTCATCAGCTGGGAAGGTTATGGCCTCGGTTTTCTTGGATGCAGATGGTATTTTGCTGATAGATTATCTCCAAAAGGGACAAACAATCAATGGCACATACTATGCTTCACTTCTGACGCAGTTACAGGAAAATATTAAACTTAAGCAACGCGATAAAGCCACTAAAGTTGTGTTTTTCCATCAGGACTATGCTTCTGTTCACAAGTCTGTCATTGCTATGGCTGCCATTCACGGTTGTGGCTTTAAATTGCTTGAGCAACCGCCTTATTCACCTGATCTCGCTCCACCAGACTTTCATTTTTTTCCAAAAATGAAAACGGCTATTTCAGGCACCCACTTTCAGTCCGATGTAAACGTCATATATGCATGCAATGGATGATTTTCTGAACAGCCAAGAAAAGGAGTTCTATAAAAGTGGAATTGAGGCCTTTAAACACCACTGGCAAAAGTGTATAGATACTGAATGGGATTATGTTGAAAAATACTTGTAATACAATATGTCCGACAAAATTCAAATCCTTCAACATGAGGCTCACAACATATCAATCTTCCTTTAGAAAAGTTAGTGTTGTATCACATTAACAAGTCAATATAATGCATACCCTTCTAAAACGTATTTTATATATGGAAAAGTAAGGTTTACTAGGTTTTACAGTTTTGCTTATTATTTCTACCATAAATGTATGTTGTTGGCAGTTGCTATTACCCCCTTATTGGGTTCGTTCTAACGGTATTTGAAACAAAAAAAAAAAAGAAAGAAAAACAAAAAACATAATGGAAATAAAATAAAAGTGAAAATAAAAGAAAGAATAAAAAATAACACACATTTTCAGCAGAAGAGTTATTATATTATAATTAGCTTTATGGATAGGAAATAAATCATCACATATGTATTATGAGCATTTGATAATATTTCGGCCACTTTCAATGTTGTTTTAGAGGCCTCTTTGGAGTAGTGATTACGCTACTCGCCTTGTAAACCAGGGTTCGCAGGATCGATCCCGGGCTTCTCCAGACTTCCAGATGAGTCTTTAAACCAAGTCCCGTCTCCGTATGACCATAGCTGTTGGTGGGACGTAAAACTCAAACACTCACTCACTTACTCACTCACTCACTCACTCACTCAATGATGGTTTTTGTTTTAATTTTACTTTGCACTAAGCGACAATGTGTGGTCCTTGGAGACATAATTCATAACGAAAGTTATGTAATGAATTGCTTCTTAAACTCTTGTCTAAGAGACAAGCCAAAGAAAACAGGCTTCACATTTACCGGACCCACGAGAGTACTGAAATTGTTTGCAGGCCCAGCAAATATTCTTTACGCAATCATACGTAGGGAAATTATTACGATACGATAGTGCACCAAAACGGTTATTTTCGGACGAAAATTGTGACATTTGGTTTTATTTATACTCCAAACATAAGTTGTGGGTGCACGTTACTAACTTGTACCCACAACCTATGTCTTTAAGTAGGAATACGAAAATTACGTATACTGCTGTAAACTCCAGGTTTCTCTATATGATATAAAGTGGGGTTTAGAGGGGTGTTCATTACACGGTATTGTTAACCAAGTAAGCGCACAATTTTCCTCAGACATTTTAGCACAGCCAAGACTCAGATCAGCCTGTGCATCCCCAGTTTTCTCTAAGTGTATTAAATGAGTTCTGTGTCACACACAGTATAATGCCAAAACTATTCTCATAAGCCGCTTGCCAACTTGATGGTAAACGAACCATTTTGAAGTAGCCTAGCCACTAGGCGTTAAAATGATTAATATGGAATTTAAATCATCTTTTGCACTAGAATGAACAATGTATAAAAGTTTAGCTAGGCTAGTCTCTCTTGCTCAATTTTAACTATCCCAAGAGTTGAGATTCTACCAAATAGACTTGCCATTACTGAGAAGGTGATAATTTTTTAATGCAATAAAAATACCAAAAATGATCAGACTTTTATTATCAGACTATTTGCTAGTCTACATTTGAAGCTGCACCAAAGTATAGGTTGCGTAGTAATGCAGTTGAAATACACTCGGGCCATGCAGTTTATCCTTCCGAAACTAGTTCCGTCTGGCCATAATATACAGATACTTTATTAAAGTAATGGCTGTCATCTTTTACAAATATGATGCAAAACAGAGACCAGACGCAGAGTAAATCGAACTTAATTATGCCAGTTAATTTCATATCGCTTTATGCCCTTATCCACACAGACTTAATATAAGTTAATATCTTGTCCAATATGAACGATAAGATATTGGGCCATTTCTAGTGAAATTAATTTTGAACCTCTTGGGTCCAATACGAAGGTTTGAAATATCAAGGGGCGATGAATCAATGACTTAACGGAACAATTGAATAACAAATATTGATATACGTACATGTATAAAGGCACGTGTCCGATGTGAACCAAAATTTACATCTGCATGCTGGGTATTTTTCCTAGCAGACGAAATTGAAATATTTTCTTATCTTTTCTAGAAAACAGGATTAGACATTTCATGGAAATTGTAATTTACATGAGATATCAAGCTTGTTTTCTGAGAAGAATAAGAAAATATCATTAATTTATCGTCTGCGGAATTAGCCCAGAGATTGGTAAAGGATTGACCGACGAGAAAGCGTTTTACGAGTCTTAGAAGTTACATAAAAGAAACGAAAGGAAGCTTTAGGCCTAAAACGGGAGCCGTGTTTCCACTAAGCCGACCGACCCGGCTTCCGACCCACCGACTCTACTATTTTTATCAATAAAAGAGCAAAATAAAAATTAAAACACCGACCCTACAATTTTCAATTTCCGACCCCACCCAGTGTCGTCGTTGCACTTTCCCATAGCAGTTTCGCGTTTTAAGTACATTTTTTGTAGTTTTTTTGGCATTTAGAACCTTCCAATATACAGAGCTGACTTTTTTAGCATCTAAAATGAACTAATATATACAGTGCAAGTCTCAACATGACACTTTTATAAACACATACAAATTACAGGGTCGACCCTGTTTTATGCGGGAGAAAAAAAAATAAATAAAAAAGTTTCTCCTTCCCAGCAGGCACATGACGTAATTATGACGTCACATCAACGTCGTTACAACGGCTGGACGTTTATGCAACGTCACATCAACGTCGGTGCAACGTCATGACGTTGCACCGACGTTGATGTGACGTTGCCATAGCGACGTGTGCCTGCTGGGCTTCCTACCGACCAAAATTATTTTAGCATGTCCGTAGAAACACAGCTATTTTTACGCCTTGTTTGAGCTCAACTGCCATTTAAAGTACGCCTCGTGGATGTAAAGACTTGTCCTACATATAGCATATACATATAGCGCATAAAGCCATCTAATCAGGATCTGCAGTGTGTCATGAAGTTTGTGATTTAAAGGACTACAGTATGTCAAGTAATTTGATTAGTTGATAGTCAGCTATGTATATGGCTAAATTAATTTATTCAGCAGGATAAGGGTTAAACTGGTAACGAACCTCTCCACAGATTTTAGGCGGAAGATAATAGGTATTATTTTTTTTCGAATTTACACATATGGTGAAAGGAATCTTGAACTCTAAGTCTAATTCTATTTTAAGGGGTGTCTACTTGACTATGAGCACGTCTGGACAAACTCCACGACGCATACCGAGCGTCGGCGTCCACACATCATAATTCATCATATTCTTGATATTTGCCTTATTTTCCTTTGAAAACAGGACTTGGCATTTCATGCAAATGGTCTCATAGACTATTTGCAGGAAATGTCAAATCCTGTTTTCTGGGAAAAATAAAAAAAACTATTTCAAAGTGTTGTCTGCCGAAAAATACCCAGCATGCAGAGCGTAAAAGTGTTCCGTATAGCTCGGGTTTTTTGTTTGTTTGCATTGGAGTTTAACGGCGCATTCAACACTATTTAGGTCATTTTGAGCCGGTCAGTTTACCTATACAGATTTGTACTGGGCAGGTTTATACTTAAGCGGTTATCCAGTACAGTGCAGTCTTTCGCCAGAAACTGACAACTGCCCTACTTGAATCAGCGGAAGGGAGAGAATGACCGTAGAAAATAGTTCATGATCAATCTCCACGAAAGAATGTTGCCGATCCCAGCAGAAATCGGACCTGCGTCCTCCTGATCACCAGTCAGATGCATATATCTCAAGTTACACATTAAAACATCAATGACAGCGATACTTCGTTATCAACGGACGATTCGAAGTCGTTCTCGAGACGATTCTAATGAGTAAACACAACACACTATAATAGTTAATATTTTATAGAAGATAGACACGATATCCATACTTATACCCGTACCCTCAGTAGCTAGAACTAATGCTCTCTCGAACAAGTTTATGGTGCCAAGGGTGACGGTTCCGAAGTTCGACTGCATTTGTTTGTTTTACGTCCCCGTCAAAACTATTTAGGTCATTTTTGAGACGTTGCTTCCAATTTTGCGGGACTTTTACGCGACACTGACTCAAGTCCTACCACTCAATCAAACCAGTAGGGCTTATATTAAGGGACGTTCTTTGCCTGGGCAGGCTTAGATCTTCTGAGCGGTTACCAGTACTCGTGTTCAGTTGGTTTCAACTCTATGTCCAAACACATTGCAGCTCTACCTATTTGTCCAAGCCCCGATGGGCGGGGCCTTCGACCGTATTTGGTATGATGATAGGTACATTGTGTTGGTCCAAAGTTTTATTCAGCCTTTTAACTTCATATCCTGGGAATTTCTATGGCAAAGTTTTACGTAAACGTTGTTTCAAACACTATCATGGATACGTTTTAAGCTCACCAGAGCCAAAGGCTCCGGGGGAGCTTATAGGATAGGCAGTTGTCCGTCGTCGTCGTCGTCTGGCGTTAACATTTTCAAACGACATCTCCTCTGAAGCCACTGGGCCGATTGAGTCCAAATTTCATCTGTAGCATCCTTGGTTTGGGGGATTGAAAGTTTGTGTTTTTATGAAATTCGGCTTATTAGTTTGGTTGCTATGGCAACTTAGAGTTTCCATAGACTTATAATGGGGAAAATTGAAAAATGGCATTTACTGCTAAGCCGCTGCAGATATTTTGACAAAACTTTCATAGAAATATTCCTTAGGCAATCTACTATCTGCCATATGATTTTAGGCCTACTGCTCATTTGTATTCGTTGCCATGGAAACCAAAATGAAAAAAATAGAAAAAAAAAAATACTTAAAAAATCATCTCCTCAGAAACCGTATGCTCTATGAGGCGGAGAGTTTATGGAAATATTCACCATATTTGCCTTTACAGGTTTTGTGTTTTTTAAGAAATTCGGCTCTTTAGTTTGGTTGCTATGGCAACTTAGATTTTCCATAGACTTATAATGGGGAAAATTGAAAAATGGCATTAACTACAAAGCCTTTGCAGATATTTTGACAAAACTTTCATAGAAATGTTCCTTTAGCAAACTTCTCTCAGCCATATGCTTTCATGTCAACCTGGGGGTCCAGTAGGTTGTGCCGGGGCCATGCGCCGCCCCCAGTACTTCATAAAATGCCTTATATCTCAGAAACCTTACAGACCCCCACCCCTTAACCATATATAGTCTTGTTTCTATTGATAAGACGCATTCATTGACACCAACCTGGAGGTCCTCCGGGATGCGCCGAGGACATGCCCCACCCCCTCAACTTCATAAAAGGCCCAATATCTCGGAAACCATTCAGATCCCCACCCCTGAACCATATATACTCTTGTTCCTTATGATAAGACCCATTCAGTGACATCAAACTGGGGGTCCCCCGGGATGCGCCGAGGCCATGTCCCGCCCCTCCATTTCATAAAAGGCCCAATATCTCGGAAACCTTACAGATCCCCACCCCTAAACCATATATATTCTTGCTCCTAATGATAAGACACATTCATTGACCCCAAATTGGGGGTCTTCCGGGGTGCGCCGGAGCCATGCCCCACCCCTTCACTTCACAAAAGGCCATATATCTCAGAAACTTTTCAGATGCCTACCCCTAAACTATATATGTTATTGTTCATTATGATGAGACACATTCAGTGACACCAACCTGGGGGTCCCCAGGGATGTGCTGGGGCCATGCCCCACCCCCTCCATTTCATAATATCACAATATCTCGGAAACCTTACAGATCTCCACCCCTAAACCATATATATTCTTGTACCTTATGATAAGACACATTCATTGACACCAACCTGGGGATCTCCCTGGGCCTTGCCCCACCCCTGCACTTCACAAAATGCCTTTTATCTCAGAAACTGTTCAGAGCCCCACCCCTAAACCATATATATTCATCTTCCTTATGATAAGGCACATTCATTAACACCAGCTTGTGAGTCCCCGGGGCATGCCCGGGCCTTGCTCCACCGCTTGACTTCATTAAAAGCCACATATCTCAGAAATAGTTCAGATCCTCACCCCTAAACCATATATATTCTTGTTCCTTATGATAAGACTCATTCAGTCACACCAACTTGGGGGTCTCTTTGTGCTGAGGCAATGTGCCCCCGCCCTTCCACTTCATAAAAGGCCATATATTTCAGAAACCATTCAAATCCCCACCCCATATTCATATATGTTCTTGTTCCTTATTATTAGCACACCTACTGTAGGGGTGTCCGCAGGGGCCAGTCCTCTCCTTTCCAATTCACGAAAGGATATCTTGGATACCGTTCAGATTCCAACCCCTAAACCATATATATACTTGGTCCTTATGATAAGACACATTTACGGGCCTCCGTGGCCTAATGGATAAGAGCGCTGACTCTTAGTCATTAGGTCTCTCACCACCGTGGGTTCGAGCCTCGCTCGGGTCACGTGTGAGACGCCAAGTTCTGCAACGGAAGGTCAGGTGGTTTTTCTCCGGGTACTCCGGTTTTCGCCCACCTATGATTAACGATCGGCTCGATATGAGTGAAATAATCTTGAAAGGGCCGTAAAACCCAAACCAAAAAAAAAAAAAAAAAAAAAAAAAAAAAAAACACATTTAGGGACAACAATCTTGGGCTTTCCTGGGAACGACAGGGCATGCTCCAACCCCTCCACTTATATCTCCAGCCATGCAGATCCCCACTGCTAAACCCTATATATTCTTGTTCTTTGTGATAAGACACTTTTATTGATACCAACCAGGGCTCCATTGGGTCCATGCCCCACCCCCTCTACTTCATAAAAGGCCTAATGTTTCATATACTGAGTCCACATGGGTGCTCATTTGGATATGGGGGTTCTCTTGGCAGATTAAAATGATATCATGTTAAAATACATGGCTGCAATTGGGCAGTGCCCACCTGAGCTCTGGTGAGCATAGTGGCCCATGGGCCTCTTGTTTTAGTGCCCCATTATAAGTGAGAATTTTATATGAAAACTTCCCCTTCTTCTTCGTCATCTCCGTCTTCGTCTTTGAATCAATCAATCAGTCAATCAACCAATCAATCAATCAATCAATCAATCAAAAGATCACTCACTCCCTCACTAACTCACTCACTCACTCACTCACTCACACACTCACTCACACACACCCACTCACCCATTCTTTCACTCAAACAATCAATCAATCAATCAATCAATCGATCTATTCATGCATCAATCGGTCGATCGATCGATCGGTCGATCATCATCATAATCATCATCATCATCATCATCATCATCATCATCTTCATCATCAAAACAGAAGTAAAAGGCTCAGCTCTAAATCCTCTTTGATTCAGTACTTGGTATCTTAAATACAATATAATTATTTATTTTCAGGCGACAAACTGCTGAAGAGCGGGAATTAGAGAGACAAGCGGCCAGTCGTCTTCTGCTCAGCCTTGCGCCCGAGACTGCGCACAGGAAGTCGATAATGTACTCCCCTGATCGTGTCACGTGCCTTAGTCAGCTGCAGCGGTGGCAAGAGGATAGAAGTTCAGATAACTAACGATTGGAATTACACGTTCTGATAACTAATTACTGAAATCTCAACTTATTACTAACTATTGAAATCCCAACTGCATTCGCCAAGAATAAGATTATAAATTTCTTGTTCATTTTCCCCATCGCCTGCGATAGACTAGCGGGTACGTAACATGCATGCAACGTCGTATCGACGTCGATGCAACGTCGGAAGTTGCATCGACGTTGATGCGTCGTTGCTAAGTTGGCAGGTTAGGATTGGGATTGAGTATTCCATGGTGACAAAACTGGATTGATTTAATGCTTAACTTTTAAGATACCATGAAAACTGGGTTTGAAAATGTTGTCTGTTCATGTCGTATGCTGCAGTGTGGACCCTGACCAGTCCGATCTGTGTCAACAGTGTTTGCAAGTTACCAATTACGATAACTCGTCCGTACGACAAAGTGTATTTTTCACATCTCCAAAATGGCTACTTTTCTGATGATAATCCTTCATATTTTCCTTATAAATGCTCAAAACATAGGGTGTGGGTGCTCGTAAGAACCGCCTCATTGAGGCGGTTCTAACGAGTACCCACAACCTATGTCTTGGAGCAGAAATGAGAAAAATAATGAATACCCCCGAAAACCCCAGTTTTCTCTATATAAAGTGGGGATTAGGGGGTATTCATTTCACGGACTTGTTCACGTGATGAGCAGACGACAGAGCAGATGGTAATTGTTATGATTGGCATCTGGTCTACTGAAAAATCAATATTATATCAATATTATATTTGGACGTTTATCTCGAAGTATGAATAACATTAGGTCACGTGCAAAGAAAGTGAACCCCAAAAGTGTTCAAGTACTGTCCTAGCGACCCAAAGTTATTTTTAGCTCGTCTGATTTTTGAAAAAAAAACTTTCGAGCTATTGTCATCACTCCGGCGTCTGCGTTGTCGTCCTGCGTCGTCCTGCGTCGTCCTGCGTCGTTCCAAAAAAACTTAACCTTGGCTATAACTTAAAAAGTATTAGACCTAGCCTCGTGAAACTTCATACACACACTCATCATCACAAGAGCTACATTTTGACCAAGGACCATAACAACATTGTTGATTTTGGCTGAATTATCTCCCCTTTTCCAATTTTTTTCTGAAACACATTTTTTGCTCTCATTTTAATACTATTCACAACAGAGCCTTCAAACTTCACATGAATGTTCCTTGGGACAAGACCTTTTTAGTGATACCACACTTTTTGATCTGTGACCTTGACCTTTGAACTTTGACCTATTTTTCGAAAATTTAACCGAAAACCTTAACCTTGACCATATTTCCAAAAGTATTTGGCCTACCTTCATGAAACTTCATACACATACTCACCATCACAAGAGCTACATTCCCTACAAGTTTTATAACTCCATCTTGCAATTTGATTGAATTATCTCCCCTTTTCTCTCCGTTTTTTTTTTAAATTGTTTTTGTCTCTTATTTCAATACTATTCACAACAGAGCCTTCCAACTTCACATGAATGTTCCTTGGGACAAGACCTTTTCAGCCATACCACGCTTTTTGACCTGTGACCTTGACCTTTGAACTTTGACCTATTTTTCGAAAAATTAACCAAAAAACTTAACCTTTACCATATTTCCAAAAGTATTTGGCCTACCTTCATGAAACTTCATACACATACTCACCATCACAAGAGCTACATTCCCTACAAGTTTTATAACTCCATCTTGCAATTTGATTTGACTTAGAACTTTTGTTTTCTAAAAGAAACTGCAGACGAGCGTTGGCACCCGCTTGCGGTGCTCTTGTTATTGATAATTCGCTAACACCGGGACATGAGTTGTTCAAAACTGACGTCGTTAGGTAACCCATAAAATTCCAACCACGACAATGGTCGTCTGCTTTGTGGTCTTCTGGTTACTTTAAACGTCATTTTTGCAAACAATGTGGACCCATATCAGATTGCTTGGGTCCACACTGTTTGCCTGTATGCAAAAATATTTTTAAAACGTTTGTAAAAAAAAAAAAAAAAAAAAAAAAAAATCAGCTGACGACATAAGCAGACGACATTTTCAGATGTAGTTTTTCTCGGCGTCTTAATGGTTAAATAATAAGGGTTTGATAATTAAATATGGCATATCGTACATATGGACTAAGATTTTGCTGATAAATTGTGAGTATTTTTTGCATTTGTAAAAAACTACTCAAATTTTAGCAGCAAAAATACCAGAGTGTAAGATATTGTACTTACTGGAATTATTAAAAATTTAACCACTAACGATCTTGATTTGCACAAATGGGTACAGAAGAAAAGATCCACTACATGTGTATCCTTATTTATTAGCAGTATAATGATTGATCTGGCATCACCTAAAGCTGAAAAAAGAAGCATTTATACGCAGTTTCTCGCTGTTAACGACCGAAGAGCGTCGTCGACGTAATATTGTCGCCAATGTTGATAACCAAGGTTTATTTTGACGCCACTACATGGTCGTGTAACGTAGTGTGCGGACTAAATGTATTTTTCCACTGTAAAGTCTGATGTAAACCTATAGAAAACAATGTAGTTCATACTTCCATGAGCGCATCGAGTCGCATGATTTTCAGTGACGTCATGTGACGCCAGTCTAAACGATTAGTCTATGAGGCCGATGGTGACGTCAACACTGTTCAGCTGTTTGTAAAAAAACTGTGTGTAAATAGTTTTCAGCTTTAAAAGTTTGCCCTATTAGCATTTTTTTCGCCTAGTGATGTGGGGCAAAGAATGTAAATATAAAAAAAAATAAACTTATCTTTTCAACTTTTCATGAAAGTATGAACGACCATGATCAGGTCGCTAGCATAGTTTACATGAACCCCTTAGGGGCTCATTTACTTTGCACGTGACCCACTGCGTTCATACTTTCATGAACAGCAGAAAAATAAAATTCATTTCTTAAATGAATGTATTTTAAACGTTCATTGAAATATGAACAACACCGTATCACAAGCTAAGTGAACGCCGGCAAATGCTAACTTTGTTCGTAATCCAATGTTGCTCATTCTTCGATGGACGTTAACCCAGCAGGGACATGACATAATTGCGACGTCGCTTTAACGTCGGTGCAACGTCATGACGTTTATGCAACGTCACATCTACGTCGGTGCAACGCCATAGTGACGTGTGCCTGCTGGGAAGTAACTTACCTGTATTACGTATATTTATATTATTTCATGAAAAATCAGATTTAGGGCCAAAATTAAAGCAAGAAAACAATTGAATACCGTTTTCCTATAAAGGAGAATTAGAACACACGGCAGATTTTCCGCCATTGTTTAAGAGAGACAACTTTCAGGACTTCCTGTTCACTTTTCTACAAGCCGTATCGCACTGAAAAAGGGGTTTACTCTTAAAGGAAAGAAATTCTTTCCTTTAAGAGGTAACCCTTGATTGACATGGAGAAAAAATACTTTTGCAGGAGTTGCCTCCCCTGAATGTTTTCCCATTCTCCTTAACAGTTGACCAACGTGGTTGACGTTATAGCGTCGCCAACGTGGACAGAATCATATTGAAGTGTATAGTTAGGTTGAGCTATCGTTTGTACCTGCCTTTGGAATGATCTATTAACAAAAAGGTAAACCAAGTCAGCCGATTGTGTGAATTCAACTGTAACACAAACAAAGCTGTGGCGTATCTGGCCATTTGGTCCGCTTGCAGAAAGCAACACCTGAATAGCTCCGCCTAGTCAATCTCATCTGCGACTACTATACCAGTAGTTAAGTCTGATTTATCGCACGCACACCTCTGATTAACGATCGGTTCGAAATACATGTAAGTGAAATAATCTTGAAAGGATCGTAAACCCAAGCCCCCCCCCCACCCCCCCCCCCCCCCAAAAAAAACAAAAAAAAAAAGATCGTGTGGCGTTATATGGTAAGATTTCAGCACACTAGAGACAAACGCTCCGGCGGGGGGAGCTTATAGTAAAGGCAGTAGCTCGTTGTCCGGATGGTTGGCTCAGATTCAGTATTTTTATCTTCTTAAACTACTGGGTTGATTGAAACCAAATTACATGTGGAGCCTCTATGGGAAGGGGAACGAAGATTTGTTCGTAAGGACTGAGTCACATGACCAATATGACCAACATGCCCATATATGGTAATACCATTAAAATATTATCCCCCAGAACCCAACGACCAATGACTTTCAGACGTGGTATATAGCATTAGTTTTAGGGACTGTGATCCTGACAGGTTTGTTCAAATGGTGCTCTTTGGGTTACCTTGACCTGTTTTACGTCAAGGTCAAATCTGGTCACTTAGACATTCGTATGAAAAAAGGCAAAACGGTGTTTTTTTCTGATTCTATTGTAGCCTGTGGCATCAGAATTGATATTTGCAATCAGCTGAAAGGGAGTTTATCAATTCCAAAGGTCAAGGTCATTTTTATCTGTATTTTTATTCAGTATTTTCAATATTTTTATCTTCTTCTCCGCTAAAACTGCTGTGCTGATTGAAGCCAAATTACATGAAAAGCCTCTATGAGATGAGGCAATGAAAAGTTATTCATGGGATTATAGTCGCTTGACCAAGATGGACACCATGCCTGTATATGGTATAAACCACATGGCCTCTGATGAGCTTAGTGGCCCATGGGCCTCTTTTTTGCGCTGCGGACACCTTCAAACAATCTGAAAATAAAGTATAAGTATAGGAATTAAGTTTCGTTTTCAATGTTCTTAATGCGATCAAGAGTGTTGGTGGTCTATCCAGGGAATATGTGGAACAGGGGAACATGCTGATGTAGAACATTACAATAACACACTCGTGCGACATATGAGCCCCGCCAAGCGAATTTGGGTCTTCGAGCATTCCGTAATGACAAACTTTAACTGCGCATGCCCAGCCATTCAGAGGGGCCAGGGATATGGCTTTCTGTCTGAAGGTTCCTCTTGATTCAATGCTTGTATGAGCGAGCAGCGAAGGTTCTGGCGAGACTGCGCGGATGCGCAGGCTCGCCTGAACCTTCGCTGCTCGCATAGGCGATAAGTACCAAAATCGCTTGACGGGGCCCATATAGTGTTTGTTTCAAATCACCAAAATGGTTACTTTTCTTGTGAAAACCTGTGATGTTTTCAGAACTGCCAACAAAGGTTGTGGATGTTCGACAGGTCCTCCTCAATGAGGCGGTTCTAACGAGTACCACGTACCTATGTCTTGGAGCAGAAATAAGAAAAATAATGTATACACCTGTAAACCCCAACTTTTTCTATATAAAGTGGGGTTTGGATGGGCGTTCATTTCATGAACTTGTTCACAACACTCCAACACTCTTGACGGCAATTTTAGAAAAGGACGATTTTTTTAGGGAACAAGACAACCTGTATTTGACACTGATCAGTCTGATCTGGGTTCAAACTGTTTGCTACATAGCATATTGTTGTAATTAGCATTTCGCTACCTCGGGCAGTGTTTCGAGGTAGTGTGTGCAGTTGTAAGTCATTAAGAGACTATGCAAGCCGCGAACAGAAGGGTGTTGATCAGACTAAACGCAGGCTGATCTACACCTTATGCACTGTTGATCAGTGCCACGTTCCAAGTGCTGTGTCCGAATAAAACGGGTCCAGTGTCAGTTTTATGAAAACAAGTCAATGTGAAATAATGTCGTTCAACATTTTGTCAGAATTGAAAGATATATGGTAAAAATTGTAACATCTTTCTTATTTTAGATTTCAACATAGATTGTGAGTGTCGTTAGAACCGCCCCACCGAGGCGGTTAAAAAGAGTACCAATTTCAACATAGATTGTGGGTGCTCGTTGGAACATTTAGGCGGTTCAAACGAGTGCCCACAATCCATTTTTTTTTTAAACAAAAATAAGGCAAATAATGTTTATCTCCGGGTCTTCGTCTCACGGTCGTGTTATCGAGAGGACATTACATAAACGCACTTATATAAATGCCTTGTAAACTTTACTGCCGAAAAAAAAAATACGGAATTTTTAGGATGAAAACTTGTAAAGTACCATTATTTCTGCTCAAAATATAGATTGTGGGTATTCGTTAGAACCGATTGTGGGTACTCATTAGAACCGCCTCGATGAGGCGGGTGTAACGAGTACCCACAATCTTTATTTTAGAGCAGAAATAAAAAAATAAAGTTCCATGCAGGGATACGCGAACTTAGAATTACATCACTCTAATGTAAACATCACAAGCGGAAACCCAGAACCCAAATCTTTACAGACAGAAATGGTGCTTACATGGGTATATTGTTTTATTGTTGTATGTATTTTTTTTTTAATTATAACGTATAGCCGTTGCCGCAATGAGGCGGTTCTAGAGAATAACGACATTCAATGTGTACATCAGAAATTAAAGAAATAAAAGTCATTTTTAAAACCATGAAACGACCCTATATTCTCTGAAGGTACTGTGAAATCCCGCTAATAAGACCACCTCAAATTAAGACTAACTCTGCTTTAAAAACCTTATTTAGCAGGTTGCAGTTATTCTTTCTTTGAGTTTTCTGCATATAGTGCCCACTGGTCAGAGACCACCTTAAGACCACTTTTGAACAGTCCCAAATGTGGTCTTAATATAGGAATTTTGCTGTATATTGTCCTAATCAAGCTTTGATAGTCTCTAAAACTAAAAGTATCCATCGTCATTACTTTGGAGGAAAAATCTAGATGTTTGAACTGATGGGACTTAAAGAAAATTACACTCGACAATTAAGAATCATTCATCAATTAATTGTCCTTTGTGGATAAAATGTCTCATTGTTAGTTTTATTCGTCGATATTTATTTAATTTGTCCGACACTTATTAAATTATTCTTCACTTCCACCGTGGAATAATAGCCCTGACGGTTATTGAATGAATACGTTTGACAAAGAATGCATAATTCGTTAAGTGCTTTTAATAAAGTGATATTGATAACACAAAAGTATTTACAGTTCTTGGTTTAAACATATTTTATTCGTATAGCAAGCATACAAATACAACTTGTAAATAAATGGCATAATACAAAAAGGATTCAGAAAAAAGTCAAGCACATATACGAATCTGTATCCCTAGATAAATGGTACAACAGAGATAAATCAAGGCAATTGTCGATTGCAAAAGTAATAATTATGCTGTTCAAAAGTGATAGTGATTCCCAAGTGGGTCGAGAATCGACATTACGTCGCTGCATCAACGATATTTCGACGTTGCAACGTCGGATCATCGCCGATGCAGCGCAGTTCCATCACGATAGCCCGCTTGGAACCATCACACATTTGCAGCATTGTTGGTGATATACGAATTTCCACAAAAGTTTTGGATGTTCAGCATTTGCAATTCTTGAAGAGCAAAGTAAAATTCTTTTGTCGCTCGGACGCCAAAAATGGTAAGCATTACGAGTAAAGACGACGTCCCATCACGTGAACAAGTCCGTGAAATTAAGACCCCCCTATACCCCCCTTTATATAGGGAAAACTGGGGTTTAAGGGGGTAAACATTATTTTCTTTATTCCTGCTCCAAGACATAGGTTGTGGGTACTCGTTAGAACCGCCTCAATGAGGCGGTTCTAACGAGCACCCAAAACCTATGTTCTGAGTATAAATAAGAAAAATATCACAAGTTTTCATCAGAAGAATTTCCTTTTTTGAGGTATAAAAAATGCACTATATCAAACGGATGTGTTATCGTAATGATTTTATCTCTAGAAGTAGCATTTTTCTACGGAACCCGGGAAGGGACATGATTTTTTTTTAATATGCTGTGTGAACAAGATAAAATATGTGCGAACAAGATATTATCTTGTGCGCACAAGATAATATGTTGTGCGCAAAAGATAACATAATTTATTTTGGTCGGACAACATATTATCTTGTGCACACAAGATAATATCAACATATTATCTTGTGCACACAAGATAATATCTCGGCCCCGCCCATTGGGGCTTGAAGAAATAGATGGGCTGCTTGATGCTTCCACGCAGAGCTAAAACCGACCCGCACACGAGTACTGGTAAACCACTTAGAGGATCTAAGCCTGCCAAGGCAAAACGGTTCGAGTCGGCCCGTCCATGCTTATAAACCATATTGGTTTCATTGAGCGGCAGGGTTTGAGATGTCAATTCATCTCAATGTCTGATAAAAGCCCCACAAAACTGGATAATATGTTGTCCGAACAAGATAATATCTCGTCCGCACACATTTTAATCTTGTGCGCACAACTTATAAAAAAAATCATGTCCCTTCCCGGGTTCCGTATTTTGCCGATGTTTTTTATGCCCCCGCCATTCGAAGAATGGTGGAAAGGGCATATAGCGTTGCCCCTGTCCGTCCGTCCGTGCGTCCATGCGTCCGTGCGTCCGTGTGTCCGTGCGTCCGAAACTTAAACGCAGTCAATAACTTCCTTATTTCTTTATGGATTTTAAAATTACTCGGCATAAATGTTAACCATCAGGAGACGATGTGTCGCGCGCAAAACCCAGGTCTGTACCTCCAAGGTCAAGGTCATACTAAGAGGTCAAAGGTCAAAAAAAAGGGTCCGAAACTTAAACGCAGTCAATAACTTTCTTATTTCTTGATGGATTTTGAAGTTACTTTGAAGAAATGTTAACCATCATGAGGCGATGTGTCACATGCAAAACCCAGGTCCGTAGCTCCAAGGTCAAGGTCATGCTTAGAGGTCAAAGGTAAAAAAAAGGGTCCGAAACTTAAACACAGTCAATAACTTACTTATTTCTGGATGGATTTTGAAATTATTTGAAGAAATGTTAACCATCATGAGACTATGTGTCACGTGCAAACCCAGATCCGAACCTCCAAGGTCAAGGTCATACTTAGAGGTCAAAGGTAAAAAAAAAATGTCCGAAACTTAAACGCAGTCAATAACTTTCTTATCTCTGGATGGATTTTGAAATTACTTGGCAGAAATGTTGGCCATCATGAGACAATCTGCCTCACACAAAACCAAGGTCCTTACCTCCAAGGTCAAGGTCATACTTAGAGGTCAGATGTGAAAAAAGGGTCCAAAACTTGAACACGGTCAATAACTTTCTATGGATGAAAACGAACATAGAGATATTTTCAGGCGGGGGCATCCGTGTCCTATGGACGCATTTCTAGTTTATTATTAATTTCCAGTCTAAACATGGCTTGTGGGTGCCCGTTAGAACAATCATATTGAGGCGACTATAATTACTATCCCCAATGCTCGTTAGAACAGTTTCATAGGCGATTCTAATGAGCACCCACAATCTATGTATTCCCCCATAAACCCGTATTTTTATGTTTAAATAGGGCGTTCAAAGACATTAAAGGGGATTGAATATACCTGAAGGGGGGAGTTTGTTTGTTTGATTTGCGGTTTAACGTCCCCGTAAACACTGTAAATGACATTTTGGAGACGTTGATTTCAATTTTGTGAGACTTTTACCCGACATTGAGATGAAATGACATCTAAAGCCTCGTCGCCCAATGAAACCAATATAATTTATTAGCACGGACGGCCCCACTCGCACCGCGGTTCCTGGACAGGCTTAGATCCTCTGAGCGGTTAACCAGTACTATGCGGGCCAGATTCAGCGCTGCCTGGAAGCATCGTGCAGCCCATATATTTATTCAAGCCCCTATGGGCGGGGGCGGAGGAGACAACTCTTTCCAGACTATCCCCCTCACTCTACTGTTAAAGGAAAGAATTTATTTGCTCCTTTTAACTGGGACCAACTGTTAAAGTAAAGCCCTCAGAAGCAAATAAATTAAGGTCCTGAGGTCTTTACTTTAACAGTTGACCCCTGTTACATAGAGGATAAGTGTATTGGAATTCGAGTTGTACCCAGTCCGCCCCCACCCCCACCACCCCCACCCGCCAAATACAAAAACAGGAACAAACAACAACAAAGCAACTTACAAAATGGTAGAAAAAAAGAAAGAGACACACCGGCAGAAATAACTTGTGCACCAACACTACAAAGCCGGCAAGCACATGCCAAACTGCAATGGGACAGTCAGCATTGAAGTCTATGGGTAGAAAATTGTCTTGCTTGCGGCGCTGTATTTGTTTGTGTGAAGTTTTAAGTCCTCGTCAACACTAATTAGGTCATTTTGGAGTAGCTCCTTCCGATTTTATGGGCGTTTCCAGAAATGGAGGTGAAATGACAAGCCCTAACGCCAAAAGAAAACCGCTATGGTTAAAGGGAGGGTCCAACTCGCAGGCTAAGACCTTCTAATCGGTTTATAATACTCAAAAGTTCGGTTATTCATAAGGGCTTGAATAGCCCCTATGGTTAATTTCAGCTCTGCGCGGAAGCACCATGCATCTCAGTATATTTCTCCATGCCCCGATGGGCGGGGCGCTGCTGTAACACGAATTCTCATCCCTCGTCCATAATGCCAGAGCAGGTTTATACATAACGGCAAACCTTAATTCAGCAGTACGTTAGGTTAGGATTTGGTTAGTTTAACGACCCAGTCAACTCTATTGCCGGTCATGTTTCTCGACAGGCAGTGCAATACAGCGCAATACAGTGCAAATTCTTTCGCCAGATCTGGCCATCTTAATAGTGAGTGGTGATAGCAAAATGCATTCAGATAGAAATAGAAAATTTACACAGGCGAATCACAGGCAAACACACGTGCGCTAAAACCAGTTATTAACATATGAGAATATGATGAGGAAAGATCGGCATGGGACATTGACTACTATGGTGAGAGCTTCACCCCTAGAGCTAATTACGATACACATGTTTGCTTAACATCATGAAAATATGCCTATATAATTGTGATCCCATTGAATCCCATTTTTATATAGTAAAACTGAGGTTTGCTGGGGTAAATTTTATTTTTCTTATTTCTGCTCTAAAATACAGATTGTGGTGATCGTTAGAACCGCCTCGATGAGTACCCACCATCTTTATTTTAGAGCAGAAATAAGAAAATAAGGTTTATTCCAGTAAACCCCAGTTTTATTATAAAAATTGGGGTTGAAGTGGTAAGAATTATATAGGCGTGTTAAAGTGATGTAATGAACTTTATCTGACTGTTTTCTCTACAAGACACAGTTGCACTTTCCTGGGGATAGAGAAATCTGAAAATAGCATAAAATAAGCCAAGAGGAAGAATTATCATTTTATATGTTGATTGGTAGTATTTAATACCACGTAGAAATGTCAGAAGTTTTCGCGGCAAATGTTGATATTCAGCGATACTTTGTGGGTATACATTACAGTGGTTTTTGTAACGCCAGTCCTTCATTTGTTTCGAAAGGATCTTCGTCTGGGCGTTTTGTATTTATAAATTCCGGCCAGCTACCGAAGCAGACTTTATATAACTGGAACAAGCAAATCAAGATATGTAGGGTTTTGTTTGGAGTTGCCTTCTCCTAGATGGATTGCCTCTAGGGATTGAGGGCTCCATCAACACTAGTTAATTGTTAACACCTATCTCAAGTGTCTTATGCAGATCATGGTATATATAACCAACCACTTATTGGTTAACCTTGCCGTACCCGTGGGTTGTTGCAACCTAGAAGAATCACATTCTAATACAGTAAAATTCCACTATTAAGACCACTTGAAATGAAGATTAATTCTTTTCTAACTTGTGCCCGACCATCGGGGTTTGAAGAAATAGATGTGCTGCATGATGCTGCCACACAGAGCTGAACCCGACCGCACATGAGTACTAGTAAACCGCTCTAAGCCTGCCCAGGACAGAACGGTACGAGTCGGCCCGTCCATGCACACGGGTTTAGCTCCAGATGTCTGGACACTGCTTTACACCTGGATCCAGCTGGGTCAGAACGAGAGGCTGAGGTTGACTCTGGCCCCCCCCCCACCAGTATAATCGAATTCACAGCGCATGTTATCTTAATCATATACAGTAGAACTTCGATGGCTCGAACACCGATGGCTCGTTTACCATGGATGTGTCGAACCCGTTCTTGAGTCCCTAGCGAAATCCTCTACATAAGAAATAGTGGGGGATAATTAAGATTTTAGTCTTTTATCTTGCAAATGTATGCAGTGTGTATTCATTAGAATCGCCTCGATGAGGCGATTCTAATGAGTACACACAGCATACATTTTCATTATAGAACACCGAAAAGATGTCTGAAAGTATATCGTATACCTCCTGACAGTAACCCTCAGTTGCTCGAACTACCCCAGTCTCGAACATAATGGGCATCTTTATTTGTTGGAGTTTCTGTGCTAGGCGTGCTTCATTTTTCAAGGGCTGTGGATGTGTTGCACAGTTCCAATGTGAGCCTTTGGTTTGATGCAACATAGATTAGTTGTAATATTTTGGAACTCCATTCTATAGGTTTGGCTACGTGATTGCACTGCGTTTAAGTTATAGCAGTGCATTGCCTTGGGTTTTTGCGGTTTGCCGAAAAGGGGTATGGGTTGTTTTGTGTAACAGGGTAGGCTCCGAGTTTGAACTTATCATTAAGGGGATCGTTTAGCAGTTCATTTTGTTTGAAAGTTTCATTGCGATTTGGAAGACGTTTCTAAACATTGCTATACACGTTTCTAAGTTACGTGTTATGCACCTTATATCCAATCAGGGGATTCGAGACATAAAGTTTTTAGCCATTTTGCGGTGCTTATTTGCACCAAAAAATGTAGAGCCCATCCATTTCTTTCTTCTAGCTTGTAGCTTCAACCGCATCTACACCGTCACGCCAGCACCCTGTCTCTGGATTCGTCTACGGTTTTTGTAACAATTTTGATATTGGTATTTTTGTTTTCTATTTTTTATTTGATTTTTGTATATTTTTTTGTAACGTATGTACATTTTTACACTATTTGGTCTGTTTCCCCAGCTTATTGGGTGGTCTATCTTTTAGGTATATATGCGGGCGGATGTGCTTACCCCGCCACGTACCTGTTTTGTTTGTTTTTCTTGTTCTTTAAAGGTGGTGTTGTCCGTTGCTGGGTAGGACAGTTTTTGTACCTGCAAGGTTGTGCTTCTATATAGATTATATTTTTTGATTTTTGTTTATTCTGTACATACAACATATAATATGGTGTGCCGGCCTCCGACGTCTCGGGCCCAAGTTTGTGTTTATTTTAGTTTGTGGGTGACCTCTATCGCGGAGGATGTGGAAGTAGGTCAATCCCCTTTTCTGCATTTTTGTTAAAGTTAGGAAAATCATGTAGTGCCCTCCTCCACGCAGGATGCCATATTCTGTGGGACCGTAAGTGGGTCATTCTGAGTGGCCATGTTTGCATATCATTATCGCATCCTACGTGAAGGAAGGCACCAGAGAGGAATTGTATTCCTACCTAGTCGTTTGAGGGACCGAGATAACGTGTGCCGATCTCGTTAGCAATGAAGTTAGTACAAGTTCATATAATCATGTAGGTCCAATCATTGTGGCATATGACAAATATATACCAGTCAATGTTTGGTCCATTTTGGTGAGAGTCACTGTTCAAACTTCTTGTCCATCTTTTTCTTCAGAATGTTACTGTAGAATTCCTTAAGTCACTGAATATTTAACTGTGATGTTATAAAATAGATAAATGAATGATAATTACCCTTTTGACAGACAGAAGTCACAAATACACGTTACTTTCAAATATATAAATTAGAATGAGCCTGTTCAAGGGCATTAACCATGAAATCCACAAAGTAAGTTGATAAAAACCGGACTTATTTTCCGGAACATAAAAAAACTTCAACCCTTATATTCACCCCCATCCAAACAAATGTTACCAAAATGCCATATATTTGTTCAAACAGAGACGCAGGCTGCATTCCTCAATATCTAATATTTGAGAAATTGAATGTTGTAAAAGATACTAAGTTTTAGTTATTGGTCCTTGAGGTTATTGCTTCTAAAGATCGTCAAAAGTGGGAATGTACAAGGTTTGACTGTTTATTTTCTATTCAAGTTTGGGAGCCAGTGCTTTTTTACATAAGTATGGGCCTTGTACTGGGTCTGTCCATTAATTGTTCTTTTTGTGATGGTGACGTTTTCGTCTCTATTTACGGTTGATACAGACTCTAATTCAACTAGAGGAGGTCTCGCCCATCTTTCCGCTGCAGCTTGATACCTAGCATCAACATTTAGGGCTTTTGCTCCCTTTGACATCTGGCCTCACCAGGTAGGATGTACTTTTTATTTATAACTAAGTCTTTTTGAATTTTCATTTCTGTATCATTCTTGTGTTTTTTCATATAATGTTTCCTGACAACACCAGCATCTGTTGATGTAAAACAACATAAACCATCAGTAAGCTGGTGCATATACTTATATATTGAATTTTTTTTTCTCTGTGAAACATTTTCCAGTGCTTCCAGATTGTGTTTATACTTGTATAGGTTTTATTCTGGCATATTGACACTGGACATTTCATCCCTGGTTGGAACTCCAGTCGTAAATCATCGTCCAAGCTGGAAAGTTCATTGTCAGAGACCATAACATCAAATGGTCAAGCCCAGAGGATCTCTGCTTCCAAACGCCATTGTTGAGAGTCTGAAGCAATAAAATTGATATGCGAATAAAAAGGCAATAATAATTTATCGCGCATCTATATAAAAGTTTGCAGCACAGGCTATTCCATCAGCGCATTAAGCACTTTCATAAAATGAATGATATCGCAAACATTGAGAAACCATGATGGAAGCAGAAATGCATGGACACAGAAGTGGTGTAAGTAGAAATGAATGAAAATGATGCGAAAATAGCAGAGGGTCGACAGAGTAGGATGTAAAGTAGAAGTAAAACAAAGATCAGGAATCGATACAATTAACTTACTCCACCCATCAAAGACACCAAAGGGAAAGAAATGCAAACATTAAGCGACCAGACCATAATGGAAACCTAAACAAAGGAAGGCCATAAGGACAGTTACTGTCCCACAAAATGGCCATATGGCCATCCAAAATTAAAAGACACAAGTGATACACACAGTAAGCAACAAGCAACAACATAAATAAATCGCCACAGAAGAACCGCCTTGGAACGGTCAGTAGAAAGATTTCTAGGGGGGGGGGGGCTTAAAGGCTGATAAAGGAATTGGATCAGATTTAATACTAGATAATTCACACATTAAACTTTACAATGTTCCAAACGAAACCCGTAAATATTATTTCAAGAAAAACTACTAATACCCGTTTCAGACAGAAACTTCCATTACCCGTTTCAAATGAAACTCTCATACCCGTTTCCAAAGAAACTTCCAACCCAACTGAAATATAATGCGTGCAATTCTAGAACCACTACACACATATTCATTAAATCTGATCCAAACGTATAATGAAGTGAACTTCAAAGAACCATCTGGCATACATTCAGTTCTACCATATTTAAATCACGGACTTACTTGCCGACTGTCTTATAATGTTCACATGCGGATGAGAAATTAGAGATTCATAACAAACAAAGCATTGTTGTGCATGGGAGTAAACAAGCAAATGAAGCATTAACCTTTTACGATATTCTCCATATTCAACTCAAGGATATAATCTAGCTGACTATCAAATGAGACCAGAAACCCAAAAGCGCAATCATGCGTACTAATACAGTTTGTATGAATACAAAATATGGATACATAAAAGGTACTACAGATTAATCATAAACAGGACTTTGAACATGAGATGAGGTAATATGAAATAATGAAATGAAGATCTATAATGCGCTTCATTTTGAAATTATGGATGCGAACTAGAGCTGTCAGTGAAACTGACTAGGGCCCCGGCAGTGCCATCAGAGGAGTTGGATTTTCTTTTCAAAGGGCTATAATTCTTAGAGTATTGTAGCTAGAGTTACTTAACTTGCCATGAAACTGTGTAATGATATTGTGATCTTATATCTAAAGTTTGAAGTTGATGCATTTGACGGTCTACTTACGATTTTTCAACTCTTTACACTACACTTCCTCATAATCTTATAAAAGAAAAGCTTAATGATTTAATTGAATGGACTTTTCACAGAGAAGATTTTCTCTATCTTGCATGTAATGTCAGAAATGCATTTTTCACTTCTAAAGAGCATAAGAATTATACACTTTGGTCATGTCAGAAAGTGTTTGATGACCTCACCTTTCTACTTGACAATATTTATATTAGATTCGGTACTAAGTTATTTAGACAAATTGTGGGTATTCCGATGGGTACGAATTGCGCACCTCTTGTGGCTGATCTGTTCTTGAATTGTTGTGAAAGAGACTTCATGTTGTCGCTTTCCATTGATAACCAATCTGAAATTATTGAAGCTTTTAGCTCCACTTCTAGATATTTAGATGATTTATCAAATATTGATAATGCTTATTTCGATGGTTTGATCAGTCACATTTACCCCCCCCCCCCACCAGAACTTCAGTTAAATAAAGCAAATTCTTCGGACACCGAGGCCCCGTTTTTTGATTTACATCTATCTATTGTAGATGGTTTTGTTTCGTGCAAAATTTATGATAAACGAGATGACTTTGATTTTGAGATTGTAAATTTTCCTTTTTTGGAAGGTGATGTTCCTCGTGCGCCATCCTATGGCGTTTATATTTCGCAATTAATTCGATTTGCTAGAGTGTGTAATCATGTATCTGACTTCAACACTCGTGATAAATTATTAACGGCTAAACTTCTTAATCAGGGTTATCGGTACCATAAACTACGCAAAGCCTTTTCAAAATTTTATAGACGCCATTCTGATTTAATTTCAAAATTCAATATTGGACTTCAATCTCTTCTGCAACAAGGTCTATCGGAACCCGAATTTTATGGTGACTTAGTATACAAATTCAGAAAATTATATAACCGCAATGACTTCAGCACCCAATTTCGTAAAATCATTCTTCGATATAAAAAGATTGGGTACAACATGGATATTATACGACAGACTGCATGCATGGTAGTTAACCCGATCACGGTTGGCAACTTTGCTTCCCTCTTTAATTGCACGCCGGTGGGTCAGGCCTCAGATTCTATGACGGCTCCAACGTAAAGGCTTATTGAAAATTAAAGAGATAATGTTGGTTGGTGCCTGATGCTCTGTCTCTGGTCTGGCTCATCGGAGTCTAACTGTTGGTTTTCTTTTGCTCCAGCATTTCAGTGGTTTCTTGCTGTCGAGTCCTCACCGTTGTCTCACCTCTGTGGTTCTTTGATTTCTGTGTTCACGGAGATGTTGCACTGATGAGTTAGGAGGCCTTCATGCGGACTGAACAAATTATTTGTCTAAATCGCGACGGAAGTAAGGGCGAGGGTTGTGGCCACGTAAAATCGATTTAAGCCCCCCAGTGGAAATCTTCCACTGACCGTTCCAAGGCGGCTCTTCTGTGGCGATTTATTTATGTTGTTGTTTGTTACTTACTGTGTGTATCACTTGTGTCTTTTAATTTTGGATGGCCATTTGGCCATTTTGTGGGAAAGTAACTGTCCATATGGCCTTCCTTTGTTTAGGTTTCCATTATGGTCTGGTCGCTTAATGTTCGTATTTCTTTCCCTTTGGTGTCTTTTATGGATGGAGTAAGTTAATTGTATCAATTCCTGATCTTTGTTTTACTTCTACTTTGCTTCCCTCTTCAATTGCACGCCGGTGGGTCAGGCCTCAGATTCTATGACGGTTCCAACGTAAAGGCTTATTGAGAATTAGAGAGATCTTATTCAAGGTAATGTTGGTTGGTGCCTGATGCTCTGTCTCTGGTCGGGCCCATCGGAGTCTAACTGTTGGTTTTCTTTTGCTCCAGCATTTAGTGGTTTTTTGCTGTCGGGCCTCACCGTAGTCTCACCTCACCGTTGTCTAACCTCTGTGGTTCTTTGACTATTTGTGTTCACGGAGATGTTGCACTGATGAGTTAGGAGGCCTTCATGCGGACTGTACAAATTATTTGTCTAAATCGCGACGGAAGTAAGGGCGAGGACTGTGGCCACATAAAATCGCCAGTGGAATTCTTTCCACTGACCGTTCCAAGGTGGTTCTTCAGTGGCGGCTTATTTATATTGTTGTTTGTTACTACTCACTGTGTGTGTCACTTGTGTCTTTTTATTTTGGATGGTCATTTGGCCATTTTGTGGGAAAGTAACTGTCCTTATGGCCATACTTTGTTTAGGCCATACTTTGTTTGTTTATCCTTCATTAATAAGGGTATGGATTTTATAGATTTGCCCAGTATCTTCCTTGAGAGATCGGTGCTTTCTTCCATTCCTGCTTATTTTCAAAATACTGAAACACCTATAATTTGCTATAAATATAACAAACCTGTTAGATCTATCATTTTTAATTTCAATAAACTTGTTTCAGATCTTGATATTGATACTAATACTCCTGATTCATGTGATTGTAAAAACTCCAAGTATTGCTATCCTGCTGCTGGTCATGTAATTACTGGCAATTTGAAAATTATTCCTGATTCTAGGATAAGGAATATAATTTCTAAAGGACCGAAATATCGGTTTCCTTCTAAAATTGATTTCAGTATATGTATAGATGAAATCGCTGCTTCCTTGAATGAATTCGGTAATCGATGGTGTAAGCGAGAGTATGTTGAGCATAAAGCCCTTAAGGACTGGAAACTTAGCATTTTAAAACTAGTGAATAAACGCATTTCTTTCTATTCTCAAAATACTAACTTATTACCCCCTAAGCCCAAGACGTCTTTACGTCATCTTAAACTAGGTATTCAAGAATTTCATAAGAAGTTTGTTTTGGCCCCTGCAGACAAGGCCGCTAACAACGTCGTCGTTGTGTGACGGCTCCACTATGTTAACACGCTTAAGCAGGAGCTTGGTGGTCCTAAGGCCTATGAACTTCAGCCTTTAGCTGAAGAGAGAGCTATAGTAGATAAACATGTTTGTCTTTCAGCCACCAAGTTTGCTGTATGTGTTAACGAAGGCCAAGACAAGCTTCCTACGCTATACTGGTTACCAAAACTTCATACAAAACCTTACAAAGCACGGTTTATTGCAAATTCTAGCTCTTGCACTACACTGAACTTTCTAAATTATTAACTTCCTGTCTTACTGCTATTTAAACGCATGTAATTAAATATTGTGATAAAGTCTTTGAAAGATCAGGAAGAAATCTGTTTTGGTCTATATAAAAATCGAATGAGGTTTTAAATAAATTGAAATCTAGACATTTTCGTGCTTCTAGTCTGTCTACCTACGATGTTTCCACTCTTTACACTACACTTCCTCATAATCTTATAAAAGAAAAGCTTAATGATTTAATTGAATGGGCTTTTCACAGAGAAGATTCTCTCTATCTTGTATGAAATGTCAGAAATGCATTTTTCACTTCTAAAGAGCATAAGAATTATACACTTTGGTCATGTCAGAAAGTGTGTGATGCCCTCACCTTTCTACTTGACAATATTTATATTAGATTCGGTACTAAGTCATTTAGACAAATTGTGGGTATTCCGATGGGTACTTATTGCGCACCTCTTGTGGCTGATCTGTTCTTGTATTGTTATGAAAGAGACTTCATTTTGTCGCTTTCCATTGATAACCAATCTGAAATTATTGAAGCTTTTAGCTTTACTTCTAGATATTTAGATGATTTATTAAATATTGATAATACCTATTTTGATGGTTTGATCAGTCAGATTTACCCCCTAGAACTTCAGTTAAATAAAGCAAATTCTTCTGATACCGAGGCCCCATTTTTGGATTTACACCGCGATGACTTTGATTTTGAGATTGTAAATTTTCCTTTTTTGGATGGTGATGTTCCTCGTGCGCCATCCTATGGCGTTTATATTTCGCAATTAATTCGATTTGCTAGAGTGTGTAGTAATGTAACTGACTTCAACACTCGTGGTGGATTGTTAACGGCTAAACTCCTTAATCAGGGTTATCGGTACCATAAACTACGCAAAGCCTTTTCAAAATTTTATAGACACCATTCTGATTTAATTTCAAAATTCAATATTGGATTTAAATCTCTTCTGCAACAAGGTCTATCGGAACCCGAATTTTATGGTGACTTAGTATATAAATTAAGAAAAATATATAATCGCAATGACTTCAGCACCCAATTTCGTAAAATCATTCTTCGATATAAAAAGATTGGGTACAACATGGATATTATACGACAGACTGCATGCATGGTAGCTAACCCAATCACGGTTGGCAACTTTGCTTCCCTCTTTAATTGCACGCCGGTGTGTCAGGCCTCAGATTCTATGACGGCTCCAACGTAAAAGCTTATTGAGAATTAGAGAGATAATGTTGGTTGGTGCCTGATGCTCTGTCTCTTGTCGGGGTCATCGGAGTCTAACTGTTGGTTTCCTTTTGCTCCAGCATTTCAGTGGTTTCTTGCTGTCGAGTCCTCACCATTGTCTCACCTCTTGGGTTCTTTGATTTTTGTGTTCACGGGGATGTTGCGCTGGTGGGTTGGGGGGGGGGCGTTCGTGCAGACTGAACAAATTATTTGTCTAAATCGCGACGGAAGTAAGGGTGAGGATTGTGGTCACGTAAAATCGATTTAAGCCCCACCAGTGGAAATCTTCCACTGACCGTTCCAAGGCGGCTCTTCTGTGGCGATTTATTTATGTTGTTGTTTGTTACTTACTGTGTGTATCACTTGTGTCTTTTAATTTTGGATGGCCATATGGCCATTTTGTGGGAAAGTAACTGTCCTTATGGCCTTCCTTTGTTTAGGTTTCCATTATGGTCTGGTCGCTTAATGTTTGTATTTCTTTCCCTTTGGTGTCTTTTATGGGTGGAGTAAGTTAATTGTATCAATTGCTGATCTTTGTTTTACTTCTACTTTCCATTATGGTCTAGTCGCTTCATGTTTGTGTTTCTTTCCCTTTGGTGTCTTTGATTGGTGGAGTAAGTTAATTGCATCGATTCCTGATCTTTGTTTTACTTCTTCTTTGTAAGTTATGAATAAAAACGAAAGGGTATTACTATATGATAACTGTCAATACTTTCAGCTTCATTTTCATTTGGATATCTATATTGGTTTTGAAATTAAGATGAAAACAAAAGATGAAAAAAGCAGATTTTTTCTTTCAAAAGGCAATAACTCTCAGATTAATATAGCAAGATTTAAGTAACTTGCCTCGAAATTGTTTAATGTTGCTGTGATCTTACCTTAAAAGGTTAAAAATGATGCGTTTGAAGGCTTGTAAACCTGAAAAATGTTGATGGACAGACGATCAGATGGATAGACAGATGGACGGACGTTCTAACATTTCGGGTTTAAGGGCTATTTCTTTTGTTATTTTCTTTTGTTTGGTTTAGGGGATAACCTCCTAAACCTTTTGTTTACGGAATAAATCTATTACTTTTCAATCTATTTCTATTGTAATCTAATCCTAACACTAGCCCCTAAACCCTGAATGTTCGCCCGGATGGATGGATGGATTGACAGACAGACAGGGCATTACTATAGGGCGAATGTCAGTAACTATAGGAAGTTTCATTTGAATATCTATAGCGCTTTTAAAACAATGATGAAAAAAAGACGAAAAAAACTGAATTTTAAGTTTTTCAAAAGGCCATAACTCTGAGAGTATTGAAACTACAATTACGGAACTTGTCATAAAATTGTGTAAAGATAATGAGACCAAATATTTAAAGTTTGAAGTTGATATGTTTGACGGTTTGTAAGTTATTAAGAAAACATGAAAAAGCTAAATTTTTTAAGTTTTTCGAAGGGTCAAAACTCTGAGGGTATTGAAGGTACAGTTAGGTAACTTGCCATAAAATTGTGTAATGATGATGAGACCATATATTTAAAGTTTAAAGTTGATAAGTTTGACGGTTTGTAAGTTATGAAGACAAAACATGAAAAATGTGGACAATATTTAAGTTTTTCAAAGGGCCATAACTCTGAGAGTATTGCAGCTAGAGTTACGTAACTTGCTATGAAATTGTGTAATGATATTGTGACCTTATATTTAAAGATTGAAGTTGATGCGTCTGACTGATTTTAAGTTATTAAGAAAAAAAAACATAAAAAATGTGGACGGACAGACGGACGGACGGACGGACAGACGGACAGACAGACAGGATCGTTACTATAGGGCACCCGCAAATAAATTTTCGGGGCCCTAATGAAAGACTATTTACAATTGGGGGGAGGGGAACTGAAATGTACTGGAGACTAAGGTCAATTCCTTGCTAATTATTGAAGCCGGTCTCATACGAAAACTTTGATGCGAAATCGAAACATTGTAATTGATTACAACTAGGTTTATGTTTAATTTAAAAACATACTGTTCACTGATTCTTATGTTAAACCATGCAGATACACTGTCTATGTTCCACTGTGGAGAATTTTATTCATCTGCTTAACTAGGGTGCATACTGGTTAGGTGCGTTAATTTGACGTCCATATCTTGTGCGAAATGGCTCCGGTTGTTTAGCCTGTGCTTCATTTTGAGATTCAGTATGATCGGGTGCTGCCGTATAAAGGTTCACAGACCTTTCGCCTTCATTGGAATCACACCATGCAAGAGGAATTCCTTGTCCCAAATATGGTTTAATGTCATCAACGTGAACCACAATGGGTTCAGTTTTAGCGTCTCCCTTAACCTCATAGTTTTCACTGGATAATTTCATTACAACCTTGTATGTGCCTGTCCAGCCAAGACCTAATTTTAAAGCTGCCAAAGGAGGATACCATCTCCATACAAATTGCTCTGGTGTATTTTGCCTAACTTTTAGACCTACATCATAGGATCTCTTTTGCAGTGTTGCAGCTTTCTCAAGGTTTTTGAATACAAAGCTGTATGTTTTTTTGCCATTGTGTAAGTAAGCCATTCTATATACTGTATTTGACATTGGTCATTGTCATGCACTGGAGGATTTCCTGCCAAATGTAAATTGGCATGCAACATTCCCTATTGAGCATTAGCAAATTGGGGCTGCAGCCAGTGCTCTCATGTATGGTAGATCTGTATGCCATAAGTACAAACGGAAGTTGTTCATCCCAATCTGAATGGTACTTATAAACAAACATAGAAAACATTTGTAGCAACATTCTGTTGAAGCGTTCTACTAGGCCATCTGACTGGGGTATGTACGGGCAGTTCTAGTGTTTTTGATTTGTAAAGCTTAGCTAGCATTGAGAAGAGGTTAGACTCAAATTCTCTACCTTGGTCAGTGTGTATTTCCAATGGTACTTCCAAATCGACTTACGAGCATATAAACTCGCTAACCAGTTTATCTGCAACAATAAGTGCAGTATGATTTGGTACCGGATAATTCTACCCATTTAGTGAAGTAATCACAAACTACAACTACATATCGATTGCCATACCAACATATCGGAATGGGGACATTCTAATATATCAGTCACAATACGAGCCAGTGGATTAGACGGCTTCGACTGTTGTAGAGGTGATTTCCCTTTACCAGGACCAGGTTTTCTCCGTGCACATAACTCACATTGTCTTATCCAAAGTCTAATATGCGATGACATGCCAGGACAATAGAATCGCCGAAATGATTAGTATAAGCATTTATGCTTGTTTTCAAATCCTGTGAAACATTTTTCATACAACCCGTGTTATTGTATACCTGTAATTCAGAAGAAGTTAATAAATATTGTTTACACCAATCGCCGATAGTGCGACGTCTTCCAAAATGACCCGCGGTTTTATCGCAATGTAGTTTTTGAAAAGTGATCTTTCTTAATTCAAACGGAACTACAAGAATGGTCTGACATGTACCATCTGTACAGTTGAGCCATTTATATATTAAAAAGACCGTCTACGAATACTAACTGATTCCATAAAGACCATAGACGTTTTACATCTTTACTATCTAGGAGGTTGTTTGTTGTAGCTACTTTTCAGACTAGTGGTTCTACCTATGCTATCATCCTGATTTTGCCAATGTTTAATTTGAGCATTGGACCAGCTTTGAACCCAGATACAGTCATTGAAATCTGAAGACGAGTCGTTAGTTCTAATTTCAACAAAGGCCTTTTTTCGTATTTGGTCAATAACTTTCTTATTTGTAGATGGATTTTGAAATTACTTGGCAGAAATGTTAATCACACTAAGACGATGTGTCTCTTGCATGACCCATGTTGGTACCTCAAAGGTCAAGGTCAAACTAAGAGGTCAAATGTCAAAAAGGGGCCTTTTTTAGTGTTCAGTCAATTACTTTCATATTCCTGGATAGATTGTGAAATTACTTGGCAGAAATGTTAACCATCATGAAACGATATGTTGCGCGCTAGACCCAGGTCGGTACCTCCAAGGTCAAGGTCATACTAAGAGGTCAAAGGTCAAAAAAGTATTTTTTTGTGTCCAGTCAATAACTTTTTTATTTCTGGATGGACTTTTTAAAGTAACCATGCAGAAATGTTCACCTTCATTAGATGATGAGTCGTGTGCAAGACCAAGGTCCATACCTCCAATGTCAAGGTCATACCTAGATGTTAAAGGTACAAAAGGGCCTTTTGGTGTACAGGCAATGACTTTCTTATTATTTGATGGATTATGAAATTACTTGGCAGAAATGTTAACCATCATGAGACGATGTGTTGTTCCCCAAAGATCAAGGCAATACTTAGAGGTCAAAGGTAAAAAGGGGCTTTTTTGTGTACGGTCAATAACTTTCTTATTTCTCGATGAATTTTTTAAAGTTACTTTGCAGAAATGTTCATCTTCATTAGATGATGTGTTGCACACAAGACCCAGGTCAATACCTCCAATGTCAAAGTCATACTTAGAGGTCAAAAAGGGGGGAGACATCTGTGTTTTTGAAGAAAAACAAATTCTAGTTTCTTCAGTATATGTATATGTTCAGTGAGATGCGCTTAACTGAATAAAATTTGAATTTAAATGTTAATTTGAATACTGTGTCAGCAAAGTGCTCTTTGATCTGAACAATCAAGAACACTGAAGAAGACAGAACACTGAAGAAGACATAGTGTGACCAAGGGCTGCTACTATGAATAATATTTCCATTATTGAGTTATCTGCCCTTTATACGCCTAAAAAACACTCTTTCGCCTATACGTGCATCAACAACAGAAAGGACAGTTACGCGAAATTGATACACCTACAGGGGAGGCAACTCCTTCAAAAGTATTTTGCCTCCCATGGCAATAGGGGTTAACCTCTTGAAGAAAAGAATCTGCTGCTGAGGAGCAAATTCTTTCCGTTAAGAGTAATTTTTTTTTCCTTTCCACGAGACAGCATTTATGGAAAAGCGATCAGGAAGTACCGAAAGTTATCTCCCTCTGATAAATTGCCCGCTGTATCCATTCCCCTAAGAAACTACAAAGAATCCAGCGCCTAAAAAGATCAACTGTATCGACAGCATAGAGAAATCAGCTGTATTGACCGCCCAGAGAAATCAACTGTATCGAACGCCTAGAGAGATCAGCTTATCGACCGCCTAGAGAAATCAACTGTATCGACCGCCAAGAGAGATCAACTGTATTGACCGCCTAGAGAGATCAGCTGTATCGACCGCCTAGTAAGATAAACTACATCGACCGCCTAGAGAGATCAGCTGTATCGAACGCCTAAGAGATCAACTGTATCGACCGCCTAGAGAAATAAGCTGTATCGTCCGCCTAGAGAAATCAACTGCATCGACCGCCTAGAAGGATCAACTGTATCGACCGCCAAGAGAGAACAACTGTATTGACCGCCTAGAAACATCAACTGAATTGACCGCCTAGAGAGATCAACTGTATTGACCGCCTAGAGAGATTAACTGTATCGACTGCCTAGAAAGATCAACTGTATCGACCGTCTAGAGAGATCAACTGTATCGACCTCCTAGAGAGATCAACTGTATCTACCGCCTAGAGACCAACTATATCGACCGCCTAGAGAGATCAGCTGTATCGACCGCCTAAAGAGATCAGCTGTATCGTCCGCCTAGAGAGATCAACTGTATCGACCGCCTAGAAGAATCAACTGTATCGACCTCCTAGAGATATCAACGGTATCGACCGCCTAGAAAAATCAACTCTATCGACCGCCTAGAGAGATCAACTGTGTCGATAGCTCAGAGACCAACTATATCGACCGCCTAGAGAGATCAACTGAATCGACCGCCTAGAGAGTTAAACTGCATCGACCGCCTGGACGGATCAACTGTATCGACCTCCTAGAGATATCAACGGTATCGACCGCCTAGAAAGATCAACTGTATCGACCGCCTCCGGAGATCAACTGTATCGACCACCTAGAGAGATCAACTGTATCGACCGCCTAGAAAGATCAACTGTATCGAACGCCTAGAGAGATCAACTGCATCGACCGCAGAGAGAGAGAGAGATAAACTGTATCGACCGCCTGGAGAGATCAACTGTATCGATCGCCTAGAGAGATCAACTGTATCGACCTCCTAGAGAGATCAACGGTATCGACCACCTAGAGAGATCAACTGTTTCGACCGCCTAGAGAGATCAGCTGTAATATCCCATCTGAGTACATAAAACACGGTTGAGAACAAGGACTTCTGCTCTGACCATTTTTGACGTGTCTGAAAATGTTTTCTGTCTTTCCTTCACTATACGAAATGCTTTTGACAATTTACAGATATATTAGAACACTAATGGAAACATATTGAGACCAAGTATCACTGCTCTGGCCGTTCACTGTCCTCGATATATTGGTCTGTTGTGAAGATATAGGAGATCTATTGAGACCAATCTTTGCTACCGTTCTTTAGTTATCTGCCTTTGATGGTCTAAAATTGTGTTGGAGTGTACGTGCATCCACATCGTTAAACCAATAAGAGAATAGGATCGACTGCTTTGCGACGTTCTGGTGTAAAACCCTCAGTGGGACGTCAACTTTTGAGTTCATAAAATATCACTCCCCATAATTCCAATGCAAGTACCTAATCTTTTAGGCTGGGTGAAATCCCGTGTTTCATGTCCGGGTTCGAACCTCTGGAATCAAAATGGTGATGTTCTTCTCTGGCGGCTGAATGTTGATGGACGTACCCTCTTGATTTGTATTTTGAGCCGGCGCACAACTAAGCCTTTATGTATTGCCTGTGCGATCAGCGAATACTCAGATCAGCCTGCGCATGTGAGTCTTCGATGGTCGCTTTAGCCTTCTCTAGCGCCTGTGCTATTCAAATAGCAACAAGCGAAGACTCTGCACACTGGCTGGGTGCACAATAGGATCAGATTCTTATCTGAGCGCACATGTCATACAGCACATTTCGTCATACTCTGCCTAATTTCTAGCGTCTGTGCGCGCCAGAATCTACAGCACTGGTCTTTGCTACCATCGAAGACTCAGACAAGAAATTTGAAACACGCCTACATATACGTATATAATTTTGAACCCCTGATACACCCCCTTTATATGAGCCCCGCCAAGCGAATTTGTGTCTTCGAGCATTCCGTCATGACAAATTTTAACTGCGCATGCCCAGCCATTCAGAGGGGCCAGGGATATGGCTTTCTGTCTGAAGGTTCCTCTTGAATCACTGCTTGTATGAGCGAGCAGCGAAGATTCTGGCGAGACTGCGCGGATGCGCAGGCTCGCCTGAACCTTCGCTGCTCTCATAGGCGATAAGTACCAAAATCGCTTGACGGGGCCCATATAGTAAAACATGGGTTAACATGGGTATATGTTATTTTCATATTCCTGTCAAAAAACATAGATCGTGAGTACTCGTTAGACTAACGAGTTCACACAATCAATGTTTAGAGCAGAAATAAGAAAAATATCAGAATTTATTTATCTTTATAAAATCTTCATTTTTGGTGGTAAAATTTCAGTATATTTGAATAGTTAAATGGGCATGTTTTTGTAATGGTAGTCATTTATAACTGAAGAAATAATAATAATAATAATAATAATAATAATAATGGTTATTATTGTTATTATAGATCAGGCTGCGCAACCGGGTTGATCCGAGCCTTCGCTGTTATAGCGTCTGTGCTATTCTAATAGCCACAAGAGATGGGCGGATATTTCGAGCCACCGAGAGTTAACCCTATAGTAACACCCCATTGCGACAAGTTTGGGGCATACACTCACGTGACAGTGCATTCATTAATATCTCCAAAACTGAATTTTCCAATAAAGATGGTAATGTTTTTTCTTATTTATGCTCCAAACCTACCTGTAGGTCGAAGGTGTTCATTAGAAGCGCCTCATTGAGGTGGTCCCTACCCGTACCCACAAACTAAATTTTGGAAGAATAACAAGGAAAATAATGTTTACCCTTGTAAACCCCGTGCCCCGCCAATCGGGGCTTGGAGAAATAGATTGGGCTTCATGGTGCTGAAACCGACAGAACTTGAGTACTAGTAAACCGCTTAGATCGTAGCCTGCTCAGGAAAAGTGGTTCGAGTCGGATCGTTCCTTAAATCTTGGTGGTTTCTTTGGGCGGTAGATGTTATTTCATCTCATTGTCTGCTAAAAGTACCCCAAACTCGGAAGCAACACATCCAAAATGACTTATATAGTGTTGATCGGTACCTAAAACCTAAACACAAACAAAACCCATGTAAACAAAAGTTTTCTCTTTCAAAAGTGGGGTTTGCAAGCCTGTTAATATCACGGACTTCTTAAGTCGATGTGAGTTTGCCTTTCGCTAATTTTTATTTTGTTATTCAGTTGGGTGTTAAAACTTGTTATATCCGGCAAGAAATGATAGATCAATAAAAGTGTTACATTTGTCTAGTTGCTAATAAAAGTTTCATCGCGGGTAATATCTTTGAAAGTTTCTGTCGGCATTACAATGATAAATTAGATATCAGAAGCGATGGTAAACGGATAGACAATAGAATAGAACCTTCAAGGTGTAGTTTGATGGGACACTTCACGCCTAGGAAACAAGTTGGCGTTTTGTAGGCGACCAGAGGTTTTAAGGAGCGTGTTAATTTCACTCCTTTGATGTTGCTCTTGTCTTTAAACATATTTGATACATAGAATTGTCCACTTAACTGTTTGGGGCATGTCTATTACAAATTTAAGGGGTGTCTGGTTTATTTTATTTAGTTTTCTTTTACAAGTTCCATGTACAATAAGCAAACAGTGAAGACCCTGATCAGACGCCGGGTCTTTCCTGTTCACCAGCTCCACTTTGAAAGCTTAAGCGCCCTTTTAATCTAATGTAATGTGAAGCAGAAGACAAACAGACACACAGACACATGCTATTTCCAGCCAATCAATCAATAATGTAATTTAGTTGTATGGTAAAAAATAGTAGTAGCGAGTCGAGTCATGAGAAAAATATACTTCTTGCACAACAGTAGGGCATCAGAGTGGCCAGCGTAGGCAGATTTAAAAACAAAATTCTCGTGCGTCGATTCGATGGGACTACTTCCGATTTTGATGCTCCCATTCGACTTACTATTTTAACATCAAATTACGTGATTGTCGTTTATTTTTTATCTTTGACAAAGATAAAAGCGATATATATAAATATTGCTGTATTCAATACAAAGACTAAAACCTTAATTAGCATTTTGGTGTGGGCAGACCAAGGGTTTGAAAATGGCGAATTTTCAACCATGTCGGTACCATCGGAGAAAACAAAAATAAACTATTTTAATATTCCTCGCGATTATTCTCACCTATATCATCAATTCCGGCATATATTAATCTCTTCACCTTGAAATTTGTGCCAAAATCGGCGGGGGAGCATTTTTTGTGCCATTTTTTCTAGCCACTTCCGGTCGAAACGTGTGTACAAAACCATTTTTTCTTTAAAAAATGGAAGGTTTGGCAAAAAGTTTTACTCACATAATTCCCCTGTATTTGATAACAACGAATGAAAAGCGAGTTGAATACAAGTCTTGTGGTACCATACTCATCTTCTTCATTTCATTTCATTTCATTTCAAGCCTTCTACTGGCCGAGATAACTCACAAGTATAATCTTTCACAAGTAGTGTCTGCGTAATAACTCATAGTATAGAGGATTATTATTTTTTTTTTTCCCTCCCTCTTTCACCCAACATGATGAAAATCAGACATAAACAGCAATCAACAGGGTTAAGATATAGATGAGACCATTAATCATGCACTCTAAATACATATTTATTGTTGCACTCCATCCTACAAAGAGACAATTATTATTATTATCATTATTATTATTTTCAAATGTTCAGGGGATACTCATGTAATCATATCACATTTCCAGCTTCATTTGACTCTGCTGCATCTGCACCTCTCCTGGGCTTCATCAGTAACCATCCCGGCACCACTGCAAACTGAGGAGAAAAATTGTAAAGAAAAACACCAAGTGCCCCGACCGGGGACCGAGCCCACGACCCTGGAGCAAAAAGCAAGCGAGTCAAACACCAGGCCAAAAGGTTCGGGCCAGCCAGACCGGTCAGTTATGCACTCCAAATAAGGCGATTTATGATGGCGTGCTACTTCATTCCTCTATCCTACAAAGAAACCAATATTTTAATGTTTAAGAGAGACTCATTTAAACATGTCATATTTTTAGATCCTCTTGACTCCGCTTAATCTGGTCCATCCATGGGCTGCAGCAATAATCATCCCGGCACCAGGCACCACTGTAGTAGGAGAAAAAAAAATCCAGTCTAGTGCCCCGACCGATGATTAAAGGAGCGTGATAACTCATTGGTTAATCCACTTGCCCCAGACACCATAGGTCCTGGGCTTGATATCGGCAGTGGCCACAAAAGGCCGACGCCCAAACACACTCCAACCGCACCACCTGCAGAATGAATCACATTTCCAGATTTCTTTGACTCCGCTGCATCCGCACCCACCCCAGGACCCACGGGCAACCACCCCACCAGATACCACTGCATCTGAGGAGAACAATCTGTAAAGAAAAACCAACCGAGTGCCCCAAAAATAATGATTGATATATATATCAAAGAATATGTAGTAATTAAAGGTCAACCACACTCAGTCCCATAATGTATGATAAATTTATGTATATCCTCAGACCAGGTACAGCCGTGTCGGCCACTTCCCGCCGTTCAGATATAACCATGAATATAGATAATGATTACAATACATCAGAGAATATGTAGTACTTCATTAAATGTGAACCACACTCATTCCCAAAATGTTTAATGAATTTTGAAGGCCAGGTACAGCAGTGTCGGCCACTTCCTGTCCTCCAGATATAACCATGAAAACATGAACCACACTCATTCCCATAATGTTTAATGAATTTTGAAGGCCAGGTACAGCCGTGTCGGCCACTTCCTGTCCTCCATATATAACCATAAAAACATGGACCACACTCATTCCCATAATGTTTGATGAATTTTGAAGGCCAGGTACAGCCGTGTCGGCCACTTCCTGTCCTCCAGATATAACCATGAAAACATGAACCACAATCATTCCCAAAATGTTTGATGAATTTTGAAGGCCAGGTACAGCCGTGTCGGCCACTTCCTGTCCTCCAGATATAACAATGAAAACATGAACCACACTCATTCCCATAATGTTTCATGATTTTTTTTTTTTTTTTGGAAGGCCAGGTACAGCCGTGTCGGCCACTTCCTGTCCTCCAGCTATAACCATGAAAACAAATGATGATTTCAATATATCAAGATAGATGAAGTAATTGAATGTGAACCACACCCATTCCCATAATGTATGATGAATGTATCATATGTATGTATATCGTCAGGCCAGGTACAGCCGTATCGGCCACTTCCTGTCCTTCAGAAGAAATAATGATTGCATCACTCTTACGCCAAACAACCCCATTACCTTGAAATGTCCTAGCATCACCCCCCCCCCCCAGTTAAATTTAAAATCTGTTTGTTGATGATATGAAAACATCTAATTGTTGGTAGATGTCTTCACGGTGAATTTTTGGTTCTTCATCATCTTTGTTTTGGTTTTCGTCAAAGAAAGTATTTAAGTCAAGGGCACTTGTACCCAAGTTTAATAAGAGCTCTTGCCTCATAATTTCTCTCTGAGCATCATAGAGTTCACAATCAAGGAGGAAATGGTCTACTGTTTCTCTCTCACCGCAAGCACAAGAGGGATCATCAATCACACCAATAGAGTGGAGGTAGTCTTTGAGTCTGCAGTAACCACTCTGCAATTGCAATATCACCCTCTGATTTCTTGTGCCCTTGAAACTGATTTTCTTCAGTTTGACTACTTGATGGTATTGATGCAAATTTCTGCCTTTTTCCGATACTTCCCATCTTCGTTGCCATTTCCCCATGACTGCTTCTCTTGCTGCATGTTGTATTTGTGCCTGTGTTGCATCTTCTATATCTTCTGGCATTTCCTCTGCTTCTTTTGCAGCCTCCTTGGCAAGCCTATCCGCTATCTCATTCCCTCTTATATCTGCATGCCCTGGACTCCACTGAATCTTTACTTCTGTCCCATTCCTTTGTAAATCTGACATAACTTGGATGATGTCAGAGCTTGTTTTCTTGTACTTTTTGTCATCCCAGCCTAACTGTAGAATACCAACTGCACACTGACTGTCACTGAAAATCAAAACTGTATCAATCTTTCTTTTCATCTTTTCTTGTAGGATAAAATCTAGTGTCATCTTGATAGCGGCTAGTTCACCAAGGAGAATGGAAGCCAGCTTAGAAACAGGTTGTTTGAGCTCTATCGTGTCATCATTTGGTAGAAACATGCAAGAGCCAGCACCACAGGGACCAGGATTTCCTCTGCAAGAGCCATCAGTGAAAGCCACTACTGTATCTACTCCTATGCCCTCCAGTAGCCTCTCAATGACCACTCTTGACTCTATCCCCTGTGCGGCAGTTCTTGACTTTGAGGATCCAAGATTACTCCAGTATTCTGGCTTTCTTTTTGATGGTGCCATGTACTCCAAATATGTTGCTTCTGGCTCAATAGCATTGAGACTAAGGTCAGTTAACGATTTCATATCATCAACCTGTCGTATCATCAATCCAAATGGAGTTGTTACTTTCTCCCTTGGATTAGACTCCAGTGTTGACTGACATTTAGCGAGAGTTTGCCTTATCTTCTCATCAGCTGACTTAGCCATGATTTTTGTACATGTTCTAACTGAAAGTTCTTCTCTGCGAAGGTCAAGAGGTAAAACACCTGCTTGTACCTCCAATGCTTCCAAACTCGCTGTGCTAGGACATCCCAAACACAGTGCTAGACCTTTGCGTTGGATTTTTTCAAGCTGACTGCAATTTGCAAGCTGCCAGACTGGAGCTGCATACTCCATTTGTGGGACAACAATGCTGTTGTATAACTTAACCATATTAGGAGTACTTATTTTTTCAGTTTTACCAACAATCATCAGAGAACCCAGCGCTTTTGCTGCTCTTTTTTCAACCATATCCAAATGATCATGAAATGTTAACTTCTTATCAAGTATGACACCAAGGACCTTAACCTTATCTGTGTGTTTAAGCAGTTTTCCCTTCATTTTAACTTCTGGGACAGAATGACTGGCATCCCTAGTGAAAAGACAATATTCTGTTTTTGCAGCACTAAGTTTCATTCTCCACTTATAGGTCCAGTCGGAGATATTGCTGAGATCCTGATTCATTGCTGTTGCTAATTCATTTGGGTCATTTCCTGAATTCCAAATGGTGCCATCATCAGCAAATTTAATCTTTTCACTAGTTACACAGCCATAAATGTCACACAGAAAGAGACTGAATAAAAGTGGAGATAGTACACTTCCTTGCGGAAGTCCTACATCTGTTATAAACTGGCTTCCCAGTTGATTCTTTACCAAGCAAGCAGCTGTCCTATCTGACAGAAAGTTCGCAATCCACCTCCAAAATGCTCCATTCACTCCTTTATCATACAGTTTAACAAGAAGTCCATCACGCCAAACTGAATCAAATGCCTTCTCCAAATCGATGAATGTTGCTAATGTGCAATTTCCTTCACCAAAGCCAGATAATATCTCTTGACTCAACCTGAGAAGCGACTGCGTAGTGCTTCTGTTGATGCGAAAGCCATCTTGCTCTTTATCAAGAAGCTGATTGTGTTCGACATAAGCATATAGCCTAGAATAGATGATTCTTTCCATGCATTTGCCCAGTACGCTTGTCAGACTGATAGGTCTATATGAACCAGCTTGGTAGTATGTGTCTTTTCCAGGTTTTTTGAGAAACTTCACATTAGCACTTTTCCAAATTTTTGGTAGGCATTGGCAATTCCAAGATGCTGTAAACAACATCATTATTGCTTCTTGGAGCACTTCATTTGATTTTATAATCATATTTGTGAAAATTTCGTCTGGTCCGGGAGCTTTGTCTGCTTTTAATCTCTGTATACTGGCTTCAACCTCATCATACGAGATGGGCCTATTTAGGAATGCATCACCATTTTCATTGTGAGACTGTTCCCTGATCATGCTGAGTCTTGTTTCAATTTGCTGCCGGAAGGCTTCATCAAAATTTTCTCCAGAAATATGTGTGCCCCCAAAGAAAGCTTCCTGTAGAATGCTGCATTTCCCATCATGATCAAAAACGGTCTCACCATTTTCTTTGAGTAATGGCAATACATCAATATCATCTTTTGCCCTGTATGATGTCAATCTTTTAAAAGCTTGCCATTTTTCTCTAAGGTCACCAGTTTGGTCAATTCTTTCACAAGTCATATTCACCCATTCTGATTTAGCACTTTCACATTCCTTGTTGTATGCATCTTCACATTCCTTCAAGTATGAGAAATTGACTGGTGTTTTATGCCTTTTAAATCTCTTCTTAGCACTATTTAGCAGAGTTTTCTTTTCTTTCACAAGTTCATTTATCCATGGAGGAATACTCCTTCTATTTTTTGAAGGCACCTTTGCTTTAGGTGTGCATTCATCAACACATTCTCTGAACACGTCTAAGAAAGAGTCGTACATTAGGTCAATATCCGTACATCTGGTTTCTTGAGTCCATTTTCCGAATCTCACTGTAGTTATTTCATTCCACTTTTCCCAATCTGTTTTATGAATTTGATATTTGTCAACAAATTCTAGATTATTTTCCTCTCCTGAAATCTCCATCAGAACTGCTATGTGATCAGAACGTACAGTCTCCTGTATAAGTGTTGAACACTGAATAATAGCCCTGTTCAAGTGTGGCTTAATTAAAAATAAGTCTATCACACTGTCAGAGTTACGGCGTGTTTTCACTCCATCATTAACACAAATGAAATTTTCCATGAACATACATTTTTCTAATAATTCACCTGCACAATTTTCAGTGCTATTGCCCCATAGCTTGCTTTTGGCATTAAAATCACCTGTTATGATAATGTTTCTAAATAACAGATTACATTTCATTATTAATGCAATAAGATGTTTCATTTGAGTAGTTTTTGAGGGAGGAACATAAGCTGTGATCAAGAGAATTTCCTCTTCACTGAACAATCCACCTTTCAACCATGTTTGTTTATAATTTACATCGATAATTTTGTCAATACACTGAATGTACAGTATATTTACACAAGCATGACACAGCTGTGTAGACAGTTTTGTGTGACGAAATCATATTCTAACACAGCGCGCCTATATAGGCAATGGAAAGGAACTGTGAATTATTTTGCAACAAATCACAGCTCAGAAGAGCGTGATAGGTGACGTCATTAAAAATTCCAAATTTATTACGTCACTAGTCGATTTCCTTGACGTTAGACGGTGTAACGTCATTTTCTCGCATCGAAAACGTTAGAAAAGGATATAAATGCATGTGTTCCAGTCGACAATTTTAGCGGGATTTCTTCTAACAATGGCGAAAAGTTGTGAGATTTTGAAGGAAACAACAACATTATTGCCGATTTTCAGCCTGTTAGAATCGAAATAGATCAGCTCTAGCCAGTGATTTGTTGGGTAATAAATCACAGTTTGTCGGTCAGTTGTAAGTAGACAAATCACGCGCGCTACGCGCTTGTGATTTGTCTACTTTACAACTGACCTCCAAACTGTGATTTATTACACAACAAATCACAGCTAGAGCTGATCTATTTCTTAATTAAATTACGTCATTTTAAATGACGTCAGTAAATCTTATCGACTAAATCAAAGTCCGCAAACTACTGATTTTTTTTAACTGACAGATTGGTCTCTCTCTCTCTCTCTCTCTCTCTCTCTCTCTCTCTCTCGTCGTCATTTCATTCGGTTCATGGTGCATTCCTTACGCGTATCTGTAAACTGTCATTTTGATTTTCTCTCTCTCTCTCCGAGACTCTCTCTCTCTCTCTCCTGCCAGCATAAAAAGGGGGGGGGGCAACGTCGGGCACGGACAGACACGTCGTATCGCTGTCGGCCCGACGTTGGTCCGACATGCTCTGCTGGCTGGATCTCTCTCTCTCTCTCTCTCTCTCTCTCTCTCTCTCTCTCTCTCTCTCTCTCTCTCTCTCTCTCTCTCACCCCAAGTATGGTTAGATTACCAAAATAATTCAACTCATCAGACTGCAGAGCATATTAAATAATGTCCCCCCGTAATCCTGAATCATGCGAGAAAAGAATGACTTGACAAGATATCGAAACGCGCATGCGTACTCTTCGTAACTCCAAGCAGAATTGGCTCTCAGTTGAACAAGGATTTTCTTAATGTACCACGCTCGCGACAGCTCCCATGCAGTCCTTAAGACGGACTGATATGTCCTTGACAAATGTGCGAAAAATAATCTTAATCTGGAGGGGAGCATTTTTTTGTGCCATTTTTTCCCAACATGTGTATCAAAGTACTTTGACATCAATAAATTGAGGGGCCATTGTTTCTCGGCGTCTGCTAAGTGTTTAAGCCTTCACACTCTCTACCCTTTTCTATAGACCTCAGAAAAGATCATTCTCATTAATTGTCCTTCATTTTTCTCCAATCTACATCTCATAACAAAATGTAATGGCCTATAAATTACCGGAAGTTCTTGTGATTTTCTTCCTTATTTTTTTGACAAAATATAGTCCCAGCCGGCGGAAGCAGATTGCGAATAGAATCATAGCAACGGCCTTAGATGCCGCCCTACTGCAAGCAAGAAAAACACTTTCGTGTGCATGGGCATCTGGGGATTCTTGTACAGCTGCCTTAAAATAGAGGATCTTACATGAGTGTTCATGTATTATTGAATTTATTAAACGAGTTGAGGAAAAAGGATAAAATGCGAGGCTTTGCCGAGCATTTTATCACTTTTCCTCAACGAGTTTAATAAATTCAATAATACATGAGCACGAATGCAAGATTCTATTTATCATATGACATTTATAACGCATTTATTCACGTTTGTTTACAAAAATGTCAATATTCCGCCATTAGTAAACGCGACGTCGTAAAGGACGTCGTACATGTAACGTTACGGGACGTATCTAGCTCATTTGCATATTAAATCAACTAGTGGATTATCGAAAATATTACATGACGTTATTACACTCTCAGACGCGACGTCATATGATAAATATGTGTTTGTGTGTGTGCGAATGTGCGTGCATGCGAGCGCGCGTGGAGTGTGTGTGTGTGTGTGTGTGTGTGTGTGTGTGTGTGTGTGTGTGTGTGTGTGTGTGTGTGTGGCACCAACTGATAATGAGAAAACGTGGTGACGCTGACGCTTATTTGCTCCATTTTTGCCAGGTGTCAATTTGGCCTCATGCTTATCATTCCAGACATGTTCTACCGAGATGGGTTGGGTAGATGGTGTTTGGCACTTCGTGTAATACTGATGTCATTCAGGACTAAGGTTGCATTTCGCCTTTGAACCCTATATCTATTGAAACAGTGTTGATCCAGATGCGACAAGCTCATAACAATCCGTCGCCTGGATTGTCAGTTTCGTAGCTATGTACATTACGATAACTCACCCGTGCGGCTTAGTGCATTTTTCACATCTCCAAAATGGCTACTTTTCTGATGAATATCCTTGATATTTTTGTTATAAACGTTCAAAACATAGGTTGAGGGTGCTCGTTAGAACCGCCTCATTGAGGCGGTTCAAACGAGAACCCACAACCTATGTCTTGGAGCAGAAATAAGGAAAATAATGTTTACCCCCCTAAACCCCAGATTTCTCTACATAAAGTGGGGTTAAGGGGGGTCTTCATTTCACGGACTTGTTCGCGTGATGTATATAAGGTTAACAAGTCGGTATTATGACTACCCCTTTTACCCCCATTTTATATGGAGAAAACTGGGGTTTTCAGGGGATTCACATTATTTACTTATTTTTGCTCCAAAACATTGGTTGTGGGTACTCCATACAAATGCCTCAATAAGTCGATTCTAACGAACACCCACAACCTATGTTTGGATTATAAATAAGACGAATATCGCATTTTTTATCAGAAAAATCGTTAGGAATGCACTTTGTTACGTAATCTACACGAATTTCAAGATGAACGAGTCCACTGGAAAAATTAAAGGGTGTGAATACAATTTGTGTTAGCTAAAACTTCAATATTTAAGCAGTTCTAACGAGTATCCTTCTAGACATTTTTATAATCGATTCCGGGCTTCATGGGTAGATAAACCGAGGTCCAGTCTCCAAATGGCCGTAGTTGTTGGTGAGACGTAAAGCTAAAAAACAAAAAAAAAAAAAAAAAAAAAAAGGTACTATATAAATGCATACGTTTTATAACTTGGCCATGGTAGCTTCCGCGTTGAAAGAACAAATCTGATACAAGCCATCTGGAATTGCTTTACACAGTTACTTCGCTTATATCAGAATTTGTTTACAAGAGTTTCGGAGTAGAAAACACTTCTATACAAATACACTGTAAATTTTACCGGCATAAATATGAAAAATATCAGATGAAAAATTGGGATATTTTTCTTATTTCTGCTCAAAATATAGATTTTGGGTGCTCGTTAGAACCGCCTCATCGCGGCGGTTCTAACAAATACCCACACTCTATATTTTTGAGCAGAAATAAGAAAAATGAGGTTTACCCCTGTAAACCCGTTTTACTATATAAAAGTGGGTTTCAAGGGGGTCAAAATTATATAGGCGTGTTTTCGTGATGTACAGTAAAATTGCTATATTAAGACCACCTTTGGGACTGTTCAAAAGTGGTCTTTTCAAAAGTGGTCTTTAAGACCACTTTAGAACAGTCCCAAAGGTGGTCTCTGACCAGCTAAATGAGCTTTTTAAACCAGAATTAGTCTTAATCTTAGGTGGTCTTAATAGCAGAATTTCACTGTACTTGCGGACCGAGCAGCATTATTATCCTTACTTGTTTTATTTAAAAAGATGTAATATCATTGAGGTTGCCAAACACGTCCTTGTGACATAGTGCATTCTTTCATGCTCCCAAACGGTGAATTGTCTGATGAAAAAATATGACAGTATTCTTATTTATACTCAAAACAGAAGTTGTAGGTGCTCGTTAGAACTGCCTGGTTAAATAGGTTGTGGTGCTTGATTAGCTTGTAACCACCAGGGTAACGTATTTAAAAAGTTACTTCAAGAGATGTGTCACCGTATCCAAAATTACCTAAATAGTGTTGATGGGGGCGTAAAATCTCAACTCCAACAAACAGCGCATTTAGCTGAAAGGAGGTCTGTGGTTAATGAGCATATCTATTATTCAGCCACCAAGTTCGCTGTATGTGTTTAAAAAGGTCAAGATAGGCTTCCTAGGCTATATTTGTTACCTACACTTCACAATAGACCCTGCAAAGCACGGTTTATTGAAATTTAAGTTCTTGTTCCACTACTATTAACTTCATGTCTTACTGTCATCAAAAAGCATGTGATTAAAATATTGCGAAAAAGTCTATGGGAGATCAGGGAGAAATCTATTTTGGTCTATTAAATTTCTCTACACTACCCCACAATCAAATAAAAGAACTTAATTAATTAATTGAATGGACATTTCATAGAGACGATTCCCTCTGTCTTCCATGTAATATAAGAACTGCATTTTTCACTTCTGAAGAGCATAAAAATTATATATTATGGTCATGACAAAAAAGTGGGTGAAGCTCTCACCTTTTTACTTGACAATATTTATACTAATTATTGGAATTCCGATGGGTACGAATTGCGCAGCCCTTGTAGCTGATTTTTCCTGTTCTGCTATGAAAGACACATCCTGTTGTCCCTTTCTGTTGAGAGGCAATCTGAAGTCATCACGTGATAAGTCCGTAAAATGAACACCCCCTTACACCCCACTTTATATAGAAAAAACTGGGGTTTACGGGGGTAAACATTATTTTTCTTATTTTTCTCCAAGACATAGGTTGTGGGTACTCGTTAGAACCCGCCTAGACATAGGCTGTGGGTACTCGTTAGAACCGTCTCATTGAGGCGGTTCTAACGAGCACCCACAACCTATGTTTGCAGTATAAATAAGAAAGATATCATGGATTTTAATCCGAAAAGTAGCCATTCTGGAGATGTGAAAAACTGCATTATGTCTTACGGGTGTGTTATCGTAATATATTGAGGCTTTTAACTCGACGTCTAGATATTTGGATGATTTATTATACATTGACAATACCTACTTCGATCGATTGGTCAGTCAAATTATCTCTTCAGAGCTTCAATTAAATAAAGCAAATTCTTCTGATACCGAAGCCCCGTTTTTGGATTTACATTTATCTATTTTTAAAAAAATGGAGATGTTTACTGCAAAATTTATGGTAAACGTGATGATTTTGATTTTGAGATTGTAAATTTTCCTTTCTTGGATGGTGATGTTCCTCGTAAGACATTCTACGGTGTTCATATATTCCAATTAATTTAGTTTGCTAGAGTGTCTAGTCATGTAACTGACTTCAACACTCAAAATAAGTTATTAACTACTAAACTTCTAATCAGGGTCATTGGTATTTAGCCTTTTCTAAGTTTGATAGACGTCATTTCGTTTTATTTCGCAAAATTCAATGTTGGACGTATATCTCTTTTGCAACAAGGCCTACCGGAACCTGAATTTTATGATGACATCGTTTATAAATTCAGAAAGATGTATTCTTGTAATGATTTCAGTACCCGATTTTGTAATATCATTCTTCGATATAAAAAGATTGGACACAGCATAAATGTTATACGGCAGACTACATGCATGGTAGATAACCCAAATCACGGTTGATAGCTTTGCTTCCTTCTTTAACTGCACGCCAGCGGGTCGGGCATCCGACTCTATGACGGCTCCAGCATAAATATAAACGTTTATTCTTTTAATGTTGGTTGACGCCTGATGCCGGGTCCAACTGTTGGTTTTCTTTTGATCCAGCGTCATCATATTGTAGTTGCACTGATGAGATAGAAAACCTTCATGCGACATGGACGAATTATTTGTCTAAACTGCAAAAGAACCAAGGGCGAGAATTGTGGCCACGTAAAAACGATTTAAGCCCCCCCCCCCCCCCCCCAAGGCGGTTCTTTTTTCGTGGTTTATTATTGTTATAGTTCGTTTTTTTTTCTTGTGTATATTGCTAATAATATCTTATTATTTTGGATAGCCGTTTGGCCACTTTGTGAGAAATCAACTCATTACGAAAACACGCCTATACAAATACATTGTAGCCTTTATCTCCTAAAAATTGAAATTTTAAGATGAAAAATTGTGATTATTTTCTTATTTCTGCTCCAAATATAGATTGTGGGTACTCGTTAGAACCGCGTCATCGATGCGGTTCTAACGAGTACCAACAATCTATATTTTAAAGCAGAAATAAGAAAAATAGGTTTACTCCTGTAAACCCCAGTTTTACTATATAAAAGTGGGGTTTAAGGGGGTCAAAATGATATAGGCGTGTTTTCGTTATGTGTCCTTTGGGCTTTCTGCCTGTGACGGTTTCATCTTATGATCGTGTTCCTTTCCATTTGATGTTTTAGATAGGAGATGTGAGGTAATTATGTCGATTCCTGATCATCGCCTTCACTTCTATTTAGCTGTCTGGTCTTAACAGCATGGTAATCCTTAAAATGGTCCTAGACACAAACTTAGGCTCCGCAGAAAGCATCATTCGTTAAATCTTCACCCCCCCCCCCCACACACACACTGCAAGAACGGATATTTTCAATGGTTCTCTCCAGCCCAAAACCATTAAAATATGAATGTCCTTCCATATGCGATATTCCACTTTGGAGCTGGGACTGATTTATACATATCAACCTGAGATATCACCGGTCCTAGTGAATGAATATGATATGGACGTGGACGTACATATATAACCAGTAACCATTCTGATTCTGGTTCTGTACACTTTCCAAAAATATATTTTGCAGCTTGCAACCAGCCCCGGACTCCCCTACTCACTCACTCACACATGCAAGCACGCATGCACTCACTCTCTACTCACTCACCCACCTACCATCCCACGCACGCACGCACACACAAACTCACTCAGAATATGACATTCCCTGCCTGCATCAAGAAGCTTTACAGTAACGGCGAAATGACAGTCTGACCAGAGTATTAGCTGTGCATATGCACACATAACGAAAGCACATAGTACGAATATCTAAGGCAACTATTTAGAGGTTGTAGATGACGTCACAAACCTACAGTTATCTTTCTTGCTGGAGACACCCAGGCTCAGATACAACAGAATTTCAATGTACTTTACTTGTAAATACTTTTCTTGTCCCTTGGAAAATTATGACGAAACCTTTATTATTTAATTGTTATGTTCTTTAAGAACAAGCACAGACACTTCTTAACCCCTTCAGTGTTTTATCACTATTGGATAATTGGTCAAACATGAATGAAATTGTACACAAATACCTGCCTGGTGTCTCCAATATGGCGGATCAAGGGGGAATAATCTTACAAAAATGCTGTGCCTGCAACCTCTCAATAGGCGACAAAATCCATTTTGTGCAATAGGCAACATCAACTATATCGCTTAACATTGTTTATTAATCAGCTAATGGGAACAGGGGCGTTGTCACATAGGCGACCAGCAAAGGGTCAGACTGCGCACGCGTATTCTCACCACAGCCTTTGCTTATTTCGGATATGTAGAGGCTTTGAGGGTAGATCTACACAAGATGTCGTGAATCTAGCCTGATTAGTTGGATGAATATGCACAATACAAGAGCATAACTCGGAAAATACTTATGACCCCTTTTCCCATGACTCGGCCAATATAAAGTGTGTAACTTCCTCATTCTTTCTTGATTAGAAAGTCTTTAGACAAAAGCTGGCTTTTAAAAGTGTTTCTTAGCAACTTCTGATAGTTCTTTGATCAACAATAATACCTTAAATCGTATAAAAATGCCCCAAGAGAAACGCGGTGTCTAGCGGACTTGTGAAAGTTGTCTGGTCTACTAATAAAACATTCATAGTAGCAAATATCCTAATACGGTTAAATACTTTTGTCGATTATTTACAGTGAATATGATAAATTGAGCCCCGCCAAGCGAATTTGTGTCTCGAGCATTCCGTCATGACAAATTTTAACTGCGCATGCCCAGCCATTCAGAGGGGCCAGGGATATGGCTTGCTGTCTGAAGGTTCCTCTTGATTCACTGCTTTTATGAGCGAGCAGCGAAGGTTCTGGCGAGACTGCGCGGATGCGCAGGCTCGCCTGAACCTTCGCTGCTCGCATAGGCGATAAGTACCAAAATCGCTTGACGGGGCCCAATTAGACAATTCTGCAGATAGTATTCTGAAATCCGTGTCTATGCTCCAAAATAAGATTTCAATTTTCACGGCCGCCACGCTATCGCTACCGCTGCTGCTGCCACCAACACCATATCTACATCAACATAACGGTGATGATGATGATACTGATGATGTCGTTGTTGTTGTTGTTGATGATGATGATGATGCTATGATGATGCTGATGCTGCTGATGATCCATGATGTTAATGATGATGCATGATGATCCATGGAGATGATGATGATCATCGTCATATGGAATTTGCATTGACCTAACATATTCAGTAGTCACTATAGTTTAAGTTCCCAAAATGTTTTTATTTCACGGCCCTTTCAAGATCATTTCACTTATTTCGAGCCGATCGTTAATCAGAGGTCGGCGAAAACCGGAGTTCCCGGAGAAAAACCACGTGACCTTCTGTTGCATAACTTGGCGTCTAACATGTGACCAAAACGAGGCTCGACCCACAGCGGCGAGAGACCCAATGATTAAGAGTCAGCGCTCTTACCCACTGGGCCACGGAGGGTTGTTGTTCACGCTTAGACTGGCTCCCGTCTAACTTGTAACGTGTGTCATTATTTTTTCTATTAGAAATCTTCAATGGTTTGTCACTCATTTTGCAGATCAGTTATCTAACAGGTAAGGGAGTTAGTAAGTGAAGAACAATAGTCAAGAAGGAGTATGTTTTCTTAGTTAGAATTCTTCAACTAATAGCAAGGGAGCCAGGCTAAATTTTTCCTTACACAAGTCGTTCTTGAAATGCTGAAAGGTTCTTGCTTGAACAGTTTTGTTGCAAGGACTTGCTTGTTAAAATGGTGAATTATGTGTTCATTTAGGGAATTAGATTGTTATACACTGAGCCAAACTTATAATGCAACATTTATACGAGGACTGTTCAAATATGAATGCAAGTAGGACGTTTTCTCATGCACTAATGCAAAAAAAAAAATCAATTGGAAATAAATATCACAGCGTAGAAAAACATTTTACCTATACATTGATACCAAACCTGTTAAAACCCGTTCACTTTAGCCATGTATATCGTTCGATAAACACTGTCTACTCTTGTATACTAATACATAACATGGTTGGAAGAAGGTCAGAGTACGCCGTTGAAATACGGTCCTATATTAAGAATCGTTGTATTCTTGGTATACGGTGCAAAGACAATTTTGATGAAATATTTTCGGTTTATGGGCATAATGAAATGTCTTTTCCGACAGTTTTTCGTTGGTCTAAGAAATTCAGCTGTGGGCTAGGCTCAACAGAAGATGCACCACATGATCGCCGGCCGAAAAGAGCAACATCTGCCAAGATGGGTTGCTAGAGTGAAAGAAATAGTTGCTACCGATGCACGATACACCACTAGGCAAATAGCTTGTATGGTTGGCATCTCATTTGGAGCAGCTCATACAATTATGAAACGGGATTTGAAAATGAGAAAGATCTGTGCTAGATGGATTTCCCATCTGTTGACAGATGAGCAGAAAAAGACACGCGTTCAGTGCGCCAAGAAGTTGCTTAAAAAGTTTCCAAATTACAATGCACGGTCTCTCGCTAATGTCGTCACAGGTGACGAGACATGGGTTCACTTTTTTGAGCCAAAACGAACGATTCAGAACAAAATATGGGCAACAAAGTATTGCAAAAGACAATGCATTGCAAAGCGAACCATGAGCGTCAAGAAGGTAATGCATGCCATATTCTTTTCAAATCAGGGCCCTGCTATTCAGGTTGCTGTGCCTAAAGGCAAATCTGTAAATGCGAAGTTTTACAGGAATAAAGTTCTTCGAAAATTGAAGAAATATTTCAAAGAACGAAGACCCGCAACTGGTTTGGGCAATGTCAGATTGCTACATGACAATGCGTCATCGCACAAGGCGTTCATTGTGCAAGACTATCTGAAGCAGGAAAAGGTTGTTGAACTCCCTCACCCCCCCGTATTCCCCTGACATTGCCCCGTGTGACTTTTTTTCCCGCGGCTGAAAAAATACCTTTCTGGTCGAAAATTTGTACGGTGCAAACACCTCGGTTCTGCAATATTCCAGTGCCTTCATAGTATACCTGGAAAAGACTACCAAAATGCATTCAATGATTGGATCAGAAGACTGAAAGTTTGTATATTTGTTAAAGGGGAATACTTTGAGGGGACAAAATAAATTTTTGATCGAAATCTATCACGGAATCATTTTTATGTGCTTAGTTTCATTCATATTTGAACAGTCCTCGTACATCCAATACTTTTTAAGCTAAACGATTCATTGAAAATTTGTTGGTTGACTTTTGCAACCTATCTGTAGATGTCGATCGGTCAGATGACTTAACGCCTCGGTGCCCAAACATGTATAGGGTACGAAACCGGTTTTTGTTGAAAAGCGTGCAGCAAAGGTTAGAAAACTACAGAACTTACAGTCTTCTTGGACAATCGGCCCGTTTAGTCGACACCATTGTTCTTGACATTTGCCGTTCATCATGCCGAGATTAACTGTCCAAGATCGGGGCCTGACAATCGGCATGTTACAGGCCGAGCGCTGCAAAGCAGTGGTGTCCCGACTTTTCCGATGCAATCGGTCGGCCATTACACGGTTATGGAATAAGTTTCAGCAAACAGGTAGGAAAAATTCTTAAATCATTATCCCCACGTTTTTCAACGAAAAGTGGGGATATTGTTATCGCCTCCGTCCGTCCGTCCGTTTGTCCGTCTGTCTGTCTGTCCGTCTGTCTGTCCGGCTATCTCCTCCTAAACCGTTAGCCGGAATTCAACCAAATTTGGTATGCGAGTTGCTTTCATGAATGGCTTGCGCAAGAGCACATATTTTTTTGTCCCCGCCCCCAGGGGCCCTGGGGAGGGGTCAAAAGGTCAAATTTTGCCCTACTGTGGAGAAAACGTGGGGATTTGCGATGGCTTGCCATCGACTGCGCGCTCTAGTTTTAAGCTGTTTTTGCAAGCGTTTTGTTGTGGAAATTTTGTGATTTCTGTTCAATTGACTTCAGCTTGTCAGATTTTGTGCATGAAGAGTGGACACCCTCTACTTTCAGGACGTTTGGAAAATTTGCCACGTCAGAGCAGGGGACGGGTGACGACCCGGGCGCAGGACAACTAAATCAGGCTTCGCCATCTTTGAGATCGCAAAGTTCCAGTGACAAGAACGGCTGCTGGGACTATTGGGACTCACAAACGCCTAAAAACGGTCATCAATCGGGTACGTGAACGTCCCTATGTTGGCCCTGTTTTTATGCCACATCACAGAAACGCACGCAGCCAATGGTGTAGACCACATCGTTATTTGGCTGGCTAGACAGTGGCACCAGGTGTTGTTCACCGATGAATCTCGGTTTGCTTTACGGAAGGCCGACGGTCGAACCAGAGTTTATCGCACGGATGGTGAGCGCTATACGTACCCCTGCGTGGTTGAGGTCAATCGGTTTCGTAGCGGTTCCGTCATGATCAGGGGCGGCATCACACATGATGGCAAGACGGATTTGGTTGTGATTTGAGACACTGTGTTTTCCACTGTAGATATTCGATCCATCAACCAACACCGTGGACACACTGTATTCTAACCTGACAATGCCCGTCCGCACACGGCCCGTTTAACAACCCAGTTCCTTGCCGCTAATAATGTCGGCGTAATGCAATGGCCGGCGCTATCAGCTGATCTGTCGTCAATCGATGAGCCCAAGATAGACAGGCCTGTTCGGAATCGTCAAAACCCTCCCCAAGCATTAGCCCAGTTGCAGCACTCATCCAGGAATGGGGAAATCTTCCTCTGAGAGTCGTCCGCCAGTACATTCGTTCAATGCCTAGCATGTGTAATGGGGGTAATAGCCGCTCAAGGCGGCCACACGTCTGAAAATGTTTCAGTACCCCTTGTTGCTTTAAACCGTGATTTTGCAAAACCCAAATCAGATAGCAATGAATTGAAAATGTCAAAATCTTCACAACTGAATCCTTACGGAACCCGGGATGTACGGAACCCGGGAAGGGACATGATTTTTTTTTAAATGTTGTGCGAACAACAAATTAAGTTGTGCGGACAAGATGTTATCTTGTGCGCGCAAGATAATATGTTGTGCGGACAAGATATTATCTTGTGCGGACAACATTATTTAAGTTGTGCGGACAACATATTATCTTGTGCGCACAAGATAATATCTTGTTTGCACAACTCAATATCTTGTGCGCACGAAATATTATCTTGTTCGCACAACAAATAATCTTGTTTCCACAACATAGATATTGGGAAGTTGTGCGAACAAGATATTATCTTGTGCGGACAAGATATTATCTTGTTCACACAACATATTATCTTGTGCGCACAAGATATTATCTTGTGCAGACAAGATACTATCTTGTGCGCACAAGATAACAAGATATAATCTTGTGCAGACAAGATATTATCTTGTTAACACAACATAATTTCTTGTCCGCACAACACAGATCTTATGTAGACAAGATAATATCTTGTGCGCACAAGACATTAAGTTGTACGAATAAAATAATATCTTGTCCGCAAAAGATAAAATCTTGTGCGCACAATATATTATCTTGTCTGAATAAGATCTGTGTTGTACGAACAAGATATTATCTTGTGCGAACAAGATAATATCTTGTTCGCACAACTTAATATCTTGTGCGCACAAGCTAATATGTTGTGCGAATAAGATATTATGTTGTCCGCACAAGATAACATCTTGTGCGAACAAGATAATAACTTGTCCGCACAAGATAATATGTTGTCCGAACAAGGTAATATCTTGTCCGCTCAGGATATTATCAAAATTATAAAAAAAAAAGTCATGTCCCTGGTTCCGTATTCCCGGGGTCCGTAATACGTATATGTTCATTTAATGAATTTGAAAAGTTCCAGTTGCAAATATTTGTTCTATGCTTGATGTCGCAAATAAAAGTTACATTGTTCAGTAATTAATACGCACATGAATGCATGAAACATCGACGACATTTTGGGGCTAGTAACCCTTTCGCCTCTACTGAAGTAGACTGAAGGTTCTCACGGGACAAATTCTTTAAAAGCTTCAAAGACATTGCAAGATTTGTTACCCTTTGCCACCTTACATTCAAAATTGGACTATTGTCCTTCGTCGGAAACGTGCACTAATTAGTTAAAATCACATACAAAGAAGCAAACCGTGTAGATCCACATTCTGCACGTTTTGTGTTTGAAATTTCCGTATTTAGGACAATTAAGAGGAGACCTCTAACTTACATGATCAATACATAGAACTGTGTATGAATAGATACTTATGGCATGTAATAAAGTAAAAATCCTAATTAAGACCACCTTTGGGACTGTTCAAAAGTGGTCTTTAAGACCATTTTTGAACAGACCCAAAGGTGGTCCCGTAATAGGAGACACTAGGTTCGGAAAACGCAAAGAAAGAATAACTGAAACCTTCCAAATAAGTTTTTAAAAGCAGATTCAGTCTCAATTTTAGGTGGTCTTAATAGCGGAATTTTACTGTATATACTAAGACCAATGCGGCTGCATGATGCTTCTACGCAGAGCTGAAACTGACCCGCACACGAGTACTGGTAAACCGCTTAGAGGACAATCGGCCCGTTTAGTCGACACCATTGTTCTTGACATTTGCCGTTCATCATGCCGAGATAAACTGTCAAAGATCGGGGCCTGACAATCGGCATGTTACAGGCCGAGCGCTGCAAAGCAGTGGTGTCCCAACTTTTCCGATGCAATCGGTCGGCCATTACACGGTTATGGAATAAGTTTCAGCAAACAGGTAGGAAAAATTCTTAAATCATTTTAAGCTGTTTTTGCAAGCGTTTTGTTGTGGAAATTTTGTGATTTCTGTTCATTTGACTTCAGCTTGTCAGATTTTGTGCACGAAGAGTGGACACCCTCACTTTCAGGACGTTTGGAAAATTTGCCACGTCAGAGCAGGGGACGGGTGGTAGCTTTCCACTAAATGTTTTCCATAGGGGACAATAGTAACATTTTACCTGCTCCCACAAAAACTACACATACAAAACTTTTCAAACCTTACTTGTTTATAGAGCCATCCTAGCCCAACAAGTTAATGAGAAAAAATCCACATGTTGTCCGGCTCATTTTCAAGTTACAATCAACCATGTTTGTTGACCTGCTAGAACGGAGTAAATAAAACCAACATTTTTAAAGGAGGGGTGACCATATAAAATCAGCAAAAAATTTCTTTGAGCTTGCAGATATATTTATAAAACATGCATCATTTTAGTCCCTTATACCTATCATTTTCTCACACTGAAATAAAACATGGGATATATATCCAATGGAAGCAAGTCTGGTATTTAGAACGCAACTAAAAGCTCTGTCCCAAAGTGATAAAACCCGGTACCTCCCAGTATTTAGTGTACTGCTACCTATACCAAACCCTTATTTTCTTTATGTTGCATCAAAAGAATTGCCAAATAGAAATTTAGGTCATATGTAATAATTTAGTCATGCATAATAAAAGTTCAGTCACACAGAATCTTTCAAGTTTGCGATAAAGTTATCGCTTTCAGATTCAACAATGAAAGCCGAACAAACCATAGTTTTTGAAAAGCGCAAAAGTTTATCTCTTTCTGGAATGGAACCCAGACACCGGCTTGCATTAGTGGTTCTTCTCCAATGTCTTTGGAACAATTCAATCCTAAAATGCAGAGAATTATGCCTAAATAGCACCAATACTCATTTTTATGGCTATTTTCACACCTACACCCCCTATTTAAAGTAAAAATGGCATTTTGAGGATATTTTGAGGACAAAAATGCCAAGAAAATGTTAATAAATGCCTTAATGCCATGAGGAATAGCTTAATATATATGTCCACATCCTTTTACATGAATACAATGAAATAGAACTTATAACGGATGAGAAAACTTATCCGGATATTGCAGCGGGCTGTTCGGAGAGACAATTTTGAAGTTTTGCTTTGGTTTGAGACATAGTCCTAGTGCCATGAAACCTTACACTTATATTCCAGATGGAGTTGATTCTTTCTTGTGTTTGTGCAAATACAATTACTGCAAGTCTCCTTTGCAAACACATCAATAAAAACTGATTAACATGGCTTCAAAGTACACCCCCCCCCCCTAGAACATAGTTCAGAGGCAAAAATACATCAAATACATCCAGTTAGACCTAAATTAGCATTACCATCACATTTTTTACAGTATCTATGTCAAAATACATGCCAATAGGATACATTTTATGAAACAGAATTGGACAGAACCTACAAATGTGTGGATATAGTATGTAATGACTGAAAACAGGATAGTGGTCTACTTTTGCTATAGGTAGCTTTCCACTAAATGTTTTCCATAGGGGACAATAGTAACCTTTTACCTGCTCCCACAAAAACTACTCATACAAAACTTTTCAAACCTTACTTGTTTATAGAGCCATCCTAGCCCAAAAAGTTAATGAGAAAAAATCCACATGTTGTCCGGCTCATTTTCAAGTTACAATCAACCATGTTTGTTGACCTGCTAGAACGGAGTAAATAAAACCAACATTTTTAAAGGAGGGGTGACCATATAAAATCAGCAAAAAATTTCTTTGAGCTTGCAGATATATTTATAAAACATGCATCATTTTAGTCCCTTATACCTATCATTTTCTCACATTGAAATAAAACATGGGATATATATCCAATGGAAGCAAGTCTGGTATTTAAAACGCAACTAAAAGCTCTGTCCCAAAGTGATAAAACCCGGTACCTCCAAGTATTTAGTGTAATGCTACCGGGTGACGACCCGGGCGCAGGACAACTAAATCAGGCTTCGCCATCTTTGAGATCGCAAAGTTCCAGTGAGAAGAACGGCTGCTGGGACTATTGGGACTCACAACCGCCTAAAAACGGTCATCAATCGGGTACGTGAACGTCCCTATGTTGGCCCTGTTTTTATGCCACATCACAGAAACGCACGCAGCCAATGGTGTAGACCACATCGTTATTTGGCTGGCTAGACAGTGGCACCAGGTGTTGTTCACCGATGAATCTCGGTTTGCTTTACGGAAGGCCGACGGTCGAACCAGAGTTTATCGCACGGATGGTGAGCGCTATACGTACCCCTGCGTGGTTGAGGTCAATCGGTTTCGTAGCGGTTCCGTCATGATCAGGGGCGGCATCACACATGATGGCAAGACGGATTTGGTTGTGATTTGAGACACTGTGTTTTCCACTGTAGATATTCGATCCATCAACCAACACCGTGGACACACTGTATTCTAACATGACAATGCCCGTCCGCACACGGCCCGTTTAACAACCCAGTTCCTTGCCGCTAATAATGTCGACGTAATGCAATGGCCGGCGCTATCAGCTGATCTGTCGTCAATCGATGAGCCCAAGATAGACAGGCCTGTTCGGAATCGTCAAAACCCTCCCCAAGCATTAGCCCAGTTACAGCACTCATCCAGGAATGGGGAAATCTTCCTCTGAGAGTCGTCCGCCAGTACATTCGTTCAATGCCTAGCATGTGTAATGGGGGTAATAGCCGCTCAAGGCGGCCACACGTCTGAAAATGTTTCAGTACCCCTTGTTGCTTTAAACCGTGATTTTGCAAAACCCAAATCAGATAGCAATGAATTGAAAATGTCAAAATCTTCACAACTGAATCCTTACGGAACCCGGGATGTACGGAACCCGGGAAGGGACATGATTTTTTTTTAAATGTTGTGCGAACAAGATATTAAGTTGTGCGAACAAGATGTTATCTTGTGCGCGCAAGATAATATGTTGTGCGGACAAGATATTATCTTTTGCGGACAACATTATTTAAGTTGTGCGGACAACATATTATCTTGTGCGCACGAAATATCATCTTGTTCGCACAACAAATAATCTTGTTTCCACAACATAGATATTGGGAAGTTGTGCGAACAAGATATTATCTTGTGCGGACAAGATATTATCTTGTTCACACAATATATTATCTTGTGCGCACAAGATATTATCTTGTGCAGACAAGATACTATCTTGTGCGCACAAGATAACAAGATATAATCTTGTGCAGACAAGATATTATCTTGTTAACACAACATAATTTCTTGTCCGCACAACACAGATCTAATGTAGACAAGATAATATCTTGTGCGCACAAGATATTAAGTTGTACGAATAAGATAATATCTTGTCCGCAAAAGATAAAATCTTATCTTGTCTGCACAAGATCTGTGTTGTACGAACAAGATATTATCTTGTGCGAACAAGATAATATCTTGTTCGCACAACCTAATATCTTGTGCGCACAAGATAATATGTTGTGCGAATAAGATATTATGTTGTCCGCACAAGATAACATCTTGTGCGAACAAGATAATAACTTGTCCGCACAAGATAATATGTTGTCCGAACAAGGTAATATCTTGTCCGCTCAGGATATTATCAAAATTATAAAAAAAAGTCATGTCCCTGGTTCCGTATTCCCGGGGTCCGTTATACGTATATGTTCATTTAGTGAATTTGAAAAGTTCCAGTTGCAAATATTTGTTCTATGCTTGATGTCGCAAATAAAAGTTACATTGTTCAGTAATTAATACGCACATGAATGCATGAAACATCGACGACATTTTGGGGCTAGTAACCCTTTCGCCTCTACTGAAGTAGACTGAAGGTTCTCACGGGACAAATTCTTTAAAAGCTTCAAAGACATTGCAAGATTTGTTACCCTTTGCCACCTTACATTCAAAATTGGACTATTGTCCTTCGTCGGACACGTGCACTGATTAGTTAAAATCACTTACAAAGAAGCAAACCGTGTAGATCCACATTCTGCACGTTTTGTGTTTGAAATTTCCGTATTTAGGACAATTTAGAGGAGACCTCTAACTTACATGATCAATATAAATAAATACTAATGGCATGTAATACAGTAAAATTCCTATATTAAGACCACCTTTTGGACTGTTCAAAAGTGGTCTTTTAGACCACTTTTGAACAGACCCAAAGGTGGTCTTGTAATAGGAGACACTAGGTGTGGAAAACGTACAGAAAGAATACTTGAAATCTTCCCAATAAGCTTTTAAAAGCACATTTAGTCTTAATTTTAGGTGGTCTTAACTGTATATACTAAGACCAATGCGTAGGTAATCTGGTTAATTTTGACTAACAGAAAATACCTGTTACCATGGTAGAAGCCTCCGTGGTGTAGTGGTCGCGATACTCGCCTTGTAAACCAGGGGTCGCAGGATCGATCCCGGGCTTCTCCAGACTTTCGGATGAGTCTTTAAACCGAGGTCCCGTCTCCGTATGACCTTAGCTGTTGGTGGGACGTAAAACTCAAACACTCACTCACCTGTTACCATGGGAGAAAAACATCTAGTGCTGCTGAGCTCACTGGTATCCTCAGAATGAATATTACGATTTCTTACATGCTTTTCAATGAATGATAGAGATTTATCAGTGAAATATAAATCGATATTTTCACTGTTTCAAACAGTGAAAATACGATTTTTTATTTTTCACTGTTTGGGACTACTTTTTTCTTCAAATCTTACTCTAATTTCAATTTTATCTTTGTCAGATAACTGAATACACCCAATAGTATACCCACTAAACACGATGGACACCACTAAATGGACGCGAAACGAACAGGAACAAAGATAATTTTCTCCGAATGTGAGCGACACCATTAAAGACGCTAAATATTACCTTTTGAAGCATGTAAGAAACAGAAAATTTGATTTTTTCAGTGCAAGATCAAATTGTATTTCACTCATGAACACCAAAACTGCTATTTTCACTCGTGGCTACGCCACTCGTGAAAATAACAGTTTTGGTGTTCATTCGATGAAATAAAATTCGATCTTACACTGAAAAAATAAAATATCCTCTATTTCTTTTCCATTCTATGTGGCGCATCATCACGACGACAACCCGTGTAATGAGCACCCCACTACATCCCACTTTATATAGAGAAAATTGGGGTTTACGGGGGTATACATTAGTTTTCTTATTTCTGCTGCAAGACATAGGTTGTGTGTACTCGCTAGAACCGCCTCGGTGAGGCGGTTCTTACGAGCACTCACAACCTATGTTTGGAGTATCAATAAGGAAAATATATCAGGTTTTCACCAAGAAAGTAGCCATTTTAGAGCTGTGAAAAAATGGACTATGTCGCACGGATGTGTTGTCGTAATGTTCTGAGTCACAGTGTTCCATAAAACACAATTGCAGTTTATCGAGTCACTGTTTCCAATGAAGACAATGTTTGGGGCTTTCTGTCCCCAGCCCAGCTGAAATATGGATACACTATTGAAGGAAAGGATTTGCTCCTCGTGAGAAAAAGAGTAAATTGTTTCCATGATTGCATTGTATACCGAGGTCTGAGGCGAGTGAGTGTTTGAGTTTTACGTCCCACCAACAGCTAAGGTCATACGGAGACGGGACCTCGGTTTAAAGACTCATCCGAAGGTCTGGAGAAGCCCTGGATCGATCCTGCGATTCCTGGTTTATAAGGCGAGTAGCGTAACCACTACACCACGGAGGCTTCTAGCCGAGGTCTGAGGCGCCTAGCTTTATGGTCCATGCGTAATATTCGACAAAACATTTAGCATAAGCCATAATCTAGAGAAAGAGCTAAACAAATAAGCCGTCATCATTGCAAAGTACACCAAGTTTGAGGCTTCTAGCTTTTATAGTTCCTTAGGATTCTTTGACGAAACAAAATAACGTCGGCCCATCTGATAAGAAAGTATAATAATAATAATAAAAAAACAAATGAACAATGAACCGAAGAAGCTCATTGTCATTAAATTGTATACAAAATTTGAGGTTTCTAGCTCTTATAGTTTCTAAGTAACCCTTTACGAAAGATTCAATATTGGCCAATAGGGAGAGAAAGAAGAATGAAAGAACAAATGAAAAAAATAAAGTTAAAATGTCAGTTGTCTATTCCACGATATAAGCTATCATTATTGGATTGCATAAGATGGTTGGTTGATTGGAGGTTTAACGTCCCCGTCAACACTGTAAAGGTCATTTTGGAGAAGAACCGCCTCAATGAGGCTTTTCTAACGAGTGCCGGCAGTCTATGTTTAAAGCAGAAAAATTAAGACATCTTTTTTTAATTTCAAGAGAAAAAAAAAGTATTTTACATCTCTGTATGAAAGCTTTACACCACATTGGTGTGTGATCCTCATGCTGGGTCTTCATTAACCCTTTTTGTACCAAATGGAATCTTCCTTCTTGTATATACCAGGAGTCAATTTCAAAATAAAGGGGTGTCAGGTTGTGCTTTCTTCAAAGTTTATTTGGAAAATGGCTTAAATTGTTGCAAACAGTGTAGACCCTGATCAGACGCCGCGTTCTGCGGCGTCTGATCTGGGCCTGCACTGTTTGTAAAATTACCCAATTAGGGGTATCTGGTACAAAATGGGTTAATGCCTAATTGACGTAGGATCACAGTTTGTTGACTTCCCAATATTCTTAATCAAACTCTTACAATGCATTTTCTGCCTTTGCGTGACTTCGACTTGTAGGATTTAGCAAGAATTTTCTACAGTAAGGCAATGAGTGAGCAAGGAGCTGTAAATGTACAATCATTTCTGACAAATTGCTGAAAGAGTCCTAAGAGAGATGAAAAAACATCGAGGAACAAATGAAAACGAACATGCGCTGTTTTCTGCATGAATTAAAGATATACGTTGTTTCTCCGAATAACCATATAAAGAGGCATTTTAATCTGCCATTCACACGCTACTGTCGACTAGAAAGACTTCAACGCATTTACGCCTAGCGTCACTTTTGTGGGACATAAGCAATCAGTTTAGACCCAGATCATACGCGTCTGATCTGGGTCTACACTGTTTGCTCAAAGTACATATATATTTTTGTAAAACTTACCACGACAAAACAAGCCTGACACCCCTATTCTTTAAATGGACCACTCCAAACTTATTTAGGTGAAAGATTCCATTGTTATATATGGGTTAAATGAGTCATGTCAAACAAAAAGTTGTCTTCAGTCATATGTGCACATGGTAGCCAATATAAGCCTGCGTACCAAATTTAGCACTGTCATCATATAGCGTACACTCAGAGACAACCGACCAGTACTTAGTACTTTCAGTGCTTGGATTTTTTTTTTGCCCATGAATGGACTTAAATCCATAGATTGCATAAGCGACCAGCGAAGACGCAGATCAGACTGGGCGCATGCGCAGAATGATCTATGTCTTCGCTGGTCACACATACCAGATTATACACTTTCCAGTTTACAGGTTCAAATACATTCAGAATTCATTGCCAATTTCACTGTAGATCTGATCAGGCTATTATTTGATTTAAGGTTTAACGTCGCCGTCAACACTGTAAAGGTCATTTTGGAGACGTTGCTTCCATTTTGTGGGACTTAGGCGTTTTTTCGTGATGTGACACGTTAGGCTAATATTATAACGTTTAACCCATATATGACAATGGAATCTTCCATCTTATAAATTTGGAGTTGTCCATTTTCAATTATAGGGGTGTCAGATTTGTTTTGTTTAATGTAAGTTGTACAAAAATGTATGTTCTTTGAGCAAACAGTGTAGACCCAGATCAGACGCCGCGTTATGCGGCGTCTGATCTGGGTCTACATTGTTTGCCAACGTCCCAAAAAAGGACCACTAGGCATATATGGGTTAAAGATGCATATTTGCAAAAAAAGTGACAGAATGCACAGCAGCAGGAGACCAGGTCCGGCTCTCTATGAGAAGGGGTACTTGAATGTCCAGGTCAAAAGAAAGTTTATTTGTTCACAGAATAAAATTACTGCGCTTTATATTTCTGGAAACGGAAACTAACTGATTTACTACTTCATTCGCTGCCACGCAGACTGTCACGTGATTTATCTTGGGAAAAGTACAACATACTTTTCGTAGAATTTAATCTGAAACATATTGACAGTCTATCTCAAATATAAAAGTTTAATTGAATCACTTAAAAAGCTATAGAGACACTAACTTGACAAATAATGTACAAGTAGCCAAATTCTCAGTGGACGATTTTGACTACAATAGCCCATAGAGGTTGTTAATGTTTTTTTAGTTTGATTGTGTTGGAACAAATTTTATATTTACGAGTACACATTACGATAACAAATCCGTGAAACGAAGACCCCTCTAAACCCCACTTTATATAGAGAAAAATGGGGTTTACGGGGGTATACATTATCTGCATTATTTTTGCTCAAAACATAGATTGCGGGTACTTGTTAGAACCGCCTCATTGAGGCGGTTCTAACGAGCACCCACGATCTATGTTGAAAGCAGAAATAAGAAAGAAGTTATTATTTTTATCCAAAATTCGTCACTTCTGACACCATGTTGGACGCCATTATTTCACACGGACATGTTTTCCTAATGAATACCAGCGTTGATAAGCGAAGGCCAACACGAAAACACGCCTATATAATTTTGACCCCCTTAAACCCAACTTTCATGTAGCAAAACTTGGATTTACATCATTTTTCTTATTTCTGCTTAAAACTTAGATCGTGGGTACCCGTTAGAACCGCCTCGACAAAACGGGTCTAACGAGCACCCACAATCTATTTTTGAACAGAAATATGACAAAAATATCAGACAAAAACTTTTCTTTGGTGGTAAAATTTTCAATACATTTATATAGATGGTATCTTTGAAAATGCATTCATATGGAACAGTCGCTCAGTTAGAGCACTGCTAAAACAGCTTGGCGTCAAAGCCACAGATAAAACTCATATTGCGCAGATGCGAACTGAAATCTGGATCCTTGTTTGACATAACAAAATCAACAAAATCTGTATGTGTCTAGAATATACACACCACTAATTATTAGCTTGCAACATTTCCGAGAACATACAAATAAAACAAACGTATGGATGAAATCAGGATGGGGACTCGACAGCATGAAATACCTGAAACCTGCACTTCGGACATTGCAGCTCTGAAAAAAATGCAAATTCGGATTTGCCTGTCGGCAGCTCGGGCATTGATCCAAATACTTTGTTACTGTCTGAGCTCTGGATTCAACTGGGTCAGGACGAGAGGGTCGGGTTGACTATGTACGCCTCTCCTTCACTACTCCAATTCACAGCGCAAGTCATCTTAATAATCAACACACAGTAGCTGCAAGTGCACATATAGAAGCTATCCCTAAAATATTCCATTGGTGTTGGTGATGGGCGGCGGGCGGGTGATGAGAAAATACGCCTGGCTGGGTGGTGGTGGTTGGATTGGGGAGCTGGTGAAGACTGGTGCTCCGTAAACTGGTTTAACCCCACACTCAGGTACTATTACTCGCCATTCCAGACGGGTCTTTCGTTGCGGTTTCATTTGTTTTATGTGCGGCGCCATGCTGTTTAATGTTTTAGTACCTTTGTGTGTTTATTAAAGGTAACTTCGCCTGTAAGATGTGTTTGCCATTATTTCCCGTTGAGGTTTGGTATAGGCTTTGGGTTCTAATTCGATCAGTTCCTCATTTATAATCTGCATACAGGCGGCTTAGTTGAAGTTGGTTTATTCGACCGCAGCACAATGGGGATTTCGGGAGCCCGACTTAGCAAATGAGCACACCCCTTAAACATGGAAAAGCCCTAAATAGTTGTCTGCTTCTGGTTAACCGTATTTAGAAATCGAATAAGAGAAAAGAAAGACCTCTCTCTCTCTCTCTCTCTCTCTCTCTCTCTCTCTCTCTCTCTCTCTCTCTCTCTCTCTCTCCCTCTCTCTCCAAATCTGTTTTGCGATTTGTGCTGATTTGTGTGTACTCTGTCATTGCTTGTAGACTGGATGGGGCATTATTAATGTTAAAAAGTGAAGTCCAGCCCATTTGCTTTACAGCATAATTTATGTATATGTTTAAACCAAGGGAAAGAGAAGACGAAGGTAAAACCTTTAACAACCAACGCTTGCAATTTGCACACTTTCATAGATGTGCTTGTTCAGACAGACGTCCAGTACAGAAAGCTCTGGTTGGTAGAGAAAGATCAGATTGCAACTCTGAATAAGACAACAAACCTTCAAGCGGAAGGAATTTTATAACAAATTGATGCCGACCCAACTTTCTTCAGTAGTGGACGCAAGAAAGAAGGGCGATTTGACGCAGGATTAGGATTTACCATCATACCACACCTTGTCGGCAAGCTCAGAATACCTCTAGAACCATAAATGACCATTTGAGCCCCGCCAAGCGAATTTGTGTCTTCGAGCATTCCGTCATGACAAATTTTAACTGCGCATGCCCAGCCATTCAGAGAGGCCAGGGATATGGCTTTCTGTCTGAAGGTTCCTCTTGATTCACTGCTTGTATGAGCGAGCAGCGAAGGTTCTGGCGAGACTGCACGGATGCACAGGCTCGCCTGAACCTTCGCTGCTCGCATAGGCGATAAGTACCAAAATCACTTGACGGGGCCCATTTGAAGCAAATTCGACCTCACTTATGTGGTAAGAGGTATAAATCAAATTTAACTCTCTATTTGTTAAAAATGATTAACCCAGATGAGGTTAAAGACAAATGTTATGATGCTCTGGACTCTTTTATTTCCGAAACACTCCTGATAGACAAAATCTTCCTCCTTGGGCACTCCAATGCCAGAGTGGGCACAGACAGCCAACCCTTGGAGAGAAATGGCGAATAGGAAAGAGCAATAATAATGTCCTCACTGTGCAGAGCATGAACTACTTCTGAACACAAGAGCACAGTCTAGAATACAGACGTTTTCGTGCTTCAAGTCTGCCTACTTATGATTTTTCCACCCTTGACACTACACATCCTCATAATCTTATAGAAGTAAAACATAATGATTTAATTGAATGGACATTTCATAGTGAAGATCCCCTCTGCTATGCACGTGATGTAAAAAAATGCTTTTTTTTCACATCTGAATAGCATTAAATTATACTTTATGGTCTTGTCAGAAAGTGTGTGAAGTCCTCACCTTTATACTTGACAATTTTTACATAAGATATGGTACTAATTTATTTAGACGAATTGAGAGTATTCCGATGGGTACGAATTGTGCACCCCTTGTGGCTGATCTGTTCTTGTTTTCTTATGAATGAGATTTCATGGTGTCTCCTGTTGAAAACCAATTTGAAATCATTGAAGCCTTTATCTCGACTTCTAGATATTTGTATGATTTATTAAATATTGACGATACCTATTTCGATGGTTTGATCAGTCAAATCCCCCCACCCCACAGAACTTCAGTTAAATAAAGCAATGATACCGAGGCCCCGGTTTTGGATTTGCATTTTCTATTGTGGATGGGTTTGTTAATAGAGGAATTTCACCCTAATCATAGCGGAGAAATAAATGAAAAAGTCCACCAGTGACAGCTAGGGGATAAACAAACTACAAATAGTCCAACAGAACAAATAAGGATGTGAGTCGCCAAGTTCTGCAACGGCCGTCAACCTCTAATTAACGGTTGGCTCCATATAAGTGAAATTATCTTGAAAGGGCCGTAAAAAAAGAAAGAAAGAAAAACAAAACAATTTACGACCTTGCATCACGCAAACGCCTATACAAATACATTCTAAACTTTATCGGCCAAAAAATGAAAATTTTGAGATGAAATATTGTGATGTATGTCTTATTTTTGTTCAAAATATATATTGTCGGGTCTCGTTATAACAAGTACCCACGGGTACCCGCAATCTATGTTAGAACCGCCTCTATAGGTGGTTCTAACGGGTACCCACAATCTATATTAAGAGTAGAAATCAGGTTTACCCCTGTAAACCACAGTTTTACTATATAAAAGTGGGGTTCAAGGGGGTCAAAATTATATAGGCGTGTTTCGCGATTGTACACAAAATGTCCCATTCGCCTATGTTGGCCTTCGGATGCCACAAGATCACTTGAACTTATACAAGCCTGGAGATCTTATTGTTAAGATATCATTATTTTAAGTTTCTTACCAGTCTTTTGAAAAGCGAATGCCTCGGTAGCTCTGTCGGATGCGTGTCTGACTGCTGATCAGGAGGACGCGGGTTCGATACCTGCCGGGGTCGGCAGCATTCTTTCGTGGAGACTGATCATGAAATCTTCTCTACGATCATTCTAGCCCTTTCGCTGATTCAGGAAGGGCAGTTGTCAGTTTCTGGCGGGAGAATGTGCACTGTACTGGTTAACCGCTTACGTTTAAGCCTGCCCAGGAAAGTGCGGATAGGTAAACTGACCAGCTCAAAAATGACATAAAATAGTGTTGACTGGGTCGTTAAACTCCAATACAAACAAAAGCAGCTTTTTGTCATCAAGATAACACACCCGTATGACATGTGCATTTTTTCACATTTCCAAAATGGCGTCATTCTGATGAAAATCCGTTATTTTTCTTATTCATACTCCAAACATAGGTTGTGGGTGCTCGTTAGAACCGCCTCAAAGTACCCACGGAGTACCCACAGCCTATGTCTTGGAGCAGAAATAAGATAAATAATGAATACCCCCTTTCTCTATATAAAATGAGGTTAAGGAGTTTTTCATTTCACGAAATTGTTCACGTGATGTAGACTTGGTGAGCCCCTCTCCTTTTCGCTTTCGTTTTACAGGGTTCACAACTTGGGAGTTGAATTCTTTTTATCCGTGGCGAGGATCAAGCGTTGTTTTGTTTCTTTGGGTTTTAATGACCAAATTCATATCGAGCGTGTCCCTATGATTGCATAGCATGGGTTCCCATCACGAAAACACGCCTATATAATTTTGACCCCATTGAACCCCATTTTTATATGAAAAAAACTGGGGTTTACAGAGGTAAACCTTATTTTTCTTATTTCTGCCTTAAAATATAGATTGTGGGTACTCATTAGAACCGCCTCGACGAGTACCCACAATCTACATGCATATTTTGAGAGAGCTATAGTAGATAAACATATTTGTCATTCAGCCCCCAAGTTTGCTGTGTGTGTTACTGAAGGCCAAGACAAGCTTCCTACGCTATATTGGTTACCAAAACTTCATAAAAAGCCTTACAAAGCACGGTTTATTGCAAATACTAGCTCTTGCACTACCACTGAACTTTCTAAATTATTAACTTCCTGTCTTACTGCTATTAAAACGCATGTGATTAAATATTGTGATAAAGTCTTTGAAAGATCAGGAAGAAATCTGTTTTGGTCTATAAAAAAAATCGAATGGGGTTTTAAATAAATTGAAATCCAGACGTTTTCGTGCTTCAAGTCTGTCTTCTTATTTTTTTCCACTCTTTACACTACACTTCCTCATAATCTTATAAAAGAAAAGCTTAATGATTTAATTGAATGGGCTTTTCACAGAGAAGATTCTCTCTATCTTGCATGTAATGTCAGAAATGCATTTTTCACTTCTAAAGAGCATAAGAATTATACACTATGGTCATGTCAGAAAGTGTGTGATGCCCTCACCTTTCTACTTGACAATATTTATATTAGATTGGGTACTAAGTTATCAAATTGTGGGTATTCCGATGGGTACGAATTGCGCACCTCTTGTGGCTGATCTGTTTTAAGAGACTTCATGTTGTCGCTTTCCATTGATAACCAATCTGAAATTATTGATGCTTTTAGCTCCACTTCTAGATATTTAGATGATTTATTAAATATTGACAATACCTATTTCGATGGTTTGATCAGTCAGATTTATCCCCCAGAACTTCAGTTAAATAAAGCAAATTCTTCTGATACCGAGGCCACGTTTTTGGATTTACATCTATCTATTGTAGATGGGATTATTTCGTGCAAAATTTAGGATAAACGCGATGACTGATTTAGAGATTGTAAATTTTCCTTTTTTGGATGGTGATATTCCTCGTGCGCCATCCTATGGCGTTTATTACGCAATTAATTCGATTTGCTAGAGTGTGTAGTCATGTAACTGACTTCAACTCTCGTAATTAATTATTAACGACTAAAATTCTTAATCAGAGTTATCGGTACCATAAACTACGCAAAGCCTTTTCAAAATTTTATAGACGCCATTCTGATTTAATTTTAAAAATTCAATATTGGACTTAAATCTCTTCTGCAGCAAGGTCTATTGGAACCAGAATTTTATGGTGACTTAGCATATAAATTCAGAAAAATTTATAACCGCAAAGACTTCAGCATCCAATTTCGTAAAATCATTCTTCGATATAAAAAGATTGGGTACAACATGGGTGTTATGCGAAAGTCTGCATGCATGGAAGTTAACCCAATCACAGTTGGCAACCTTGCTTCCCTCTTTAATTGCACGCCGGTGGGTCAGGCCTCAGATTCTATGACGGTTCCAACGTAAAGGCTTATTGAGAATTAGAGAGATCTAATTCAAGGTAATGTTGGTTGGTGCCTGATGCTCTGTCTCTGGTCGGGCCCATCGGAGTCTAACTGTTGGTTTTCTTTTGCTCCAGCATTTCAGTGGTTTCTTGCTGTCGAGTCCTCACCGTTGTCTCACCTCTGTGGTTCTTTGATTATTTGTGTTCATGGAGATGTTGCACTGATGAGTTAGAGGGCCTTCATGCGGACTGAAAGAAATATTTGTCTAAATCGCGACGGAAGTAAGGGCGAGGATTGTGGCCACTTAAAATCGATTTAAGCCCCCCCCCCCCCCCCAGTGGAATTCGTTTCCGCTGACCGTTCCAAGGTGGTTCTTCTGTCGCGGTTTATTTGTGTTATGTTGTTTCTGTTGTTTCTTGCTGTCGAGTCCTTACCGTTTCATCTCTGTGCTTGTTTAATTTTTGTGTTCACGGAGATGTTGCACTGATGAGTTAGGAGGCCTTCGTGCGGACTGAACAAATTATCTGTCTTAATCGCGACGAAAGTAAGGGTGAGGATTGTGGCCACGTAAAATCGATTTAAGCCCACCAGTGGAAATCTTTCCACTGACCGTTCCAAGGCGGTTCTTCTGTGGTGGTTTATTTATGTTGTTGTTTGTTACTTACTGTGTGTATCACTTGTGTCTTTTTATTTTGGATGGCCATATGGCCATTTTGTGGGAAAGTAACTGTCCTTATGGCCTTTCTTTGTTTAGGTTTCCAATATGGTCTGGTCGCTTCATGTTTGTGTTTCTTCCCCTTTGGTGTCTTTGATGGGTGGTGAAAGTTAATTGTATCGATTCCTGTTCCTTGTTTTACTTCTACTTTTAATGTAAATTCGCTGTTGCCAGTTAACTGGCAATAACCATTTTAACGTGAACCCGCTAGTGCCAGTTAACTGACAATTGACCTTTCCATAATAAAAACAAAATTATGCCTGTATAGTCCGACAAGGAATTCCTGGCACTTACGTCATAATTAGTTTACTCGAATATTCATATGATAGGGCCTTTACTTGAAACCTAGGACTAAGATTATTTACATACCGCCAAAGCTTTGTGGATTTCGTGGCCGAGAGAATAGAGGGGTTATTCTAAAGACGAAAAAGGGGAAGGGGCTGGTTCGAAACCCACGTGTCGAATGATTTTTTTTTTTTTTTATTTTTATCTATTTCTTTATTTTTTTTTTTTTTTTTACCTCGTAATACACACAACATGTGAAATATTTGCTTTACCCGTGTGGCATGTTGAAAGTGGATAATTACGACGTGTACAGAACATATTTCTTGTTCATAACACTTGACTGCATAAAACTTGTTTATGCGAAATGAAGATGCAAAAAATGAAATAGAAAAATATATATATACAAAATTTTTTATACATTTTAAAACAGTAAAATATAAAAATATGAAACAATAAACATTTAATTACTATAAAAGGCTAAAACAAAAATATAATAAAATAATGCAATCAGAGAGATTCGAACTCGGACCGTCAACATGACAACCAGCGTTGACATTCCCTGGGCCGTTGTGACTGCTGTATAATTGGTGGGCGTGTCCTGTTTATATGACAAACCCAAGCGCAAATTTATACTGGAAAATCCTTTTCTATTTTTAGCTTTGTTATTGATTTGACGTCACTGCCAGAGGGCCTAGTTTGTTTACCAGTAGGTATCCGTGAAATATTAATCCCCGATCTTTTTGTAACCCTTACACGGTATAAAGCTCATTTTATGCACATCTATGAGAATGTCCGTTGCCTTTTGATTTGTAAATTTTGTCTCTTATCAAATAAAGCTGTCCACTGAGGCACCTATTTATTTCTTCGTTCTTCAACTATTAGATTAGAGAAAGTAGCGTTGATTAATTGTCTATAGACTATTCCCCTTATACCCGGGCATGGAGGGCAGCAGGGCAGAACTAGAGGATCCTTTATGGGCATTCATGTCAGACAAGGTCAACCCGAAGGCTGACTGGCTGGTCGGAACCAAGGCCGTACGATCAACCAGTCATCTCCGGTTCGAACCGATAAGATTATTTCGCACTGACTGGGTAGGTCGGAACATGCTGTCGACGAAATAATTGGTGGTTCGATTTGTTTGAGCCAAAGGCTGTACTGCTATTGTACTAATGAATAAATTTAAACCGCGCCAAAATTACAAGGTTGTGCACAAATGAAATCGAAGCACTGATAGCAGCTGTGGGTTGTTTGTCTCCGAGTATAGGTTGGAATAAAGTTTCCTTTTAAAAGGAAGGCTTCACCAGTTTGAAAAGTTGAAAATCCGCCATTTTTGCTCGTCTTTCGAAAGTAAGGGGGAGCTATTGCCATACCCCCGGCGTCCGACATGGGCGTAAACATCGGCGTCCGCATTTGGCCAGCAATCATTTCAGCTGTTTTACAAATTTATATCAAGTAAAGTTATCAACTGGTAAAAAGAAAAAAAAAAAAATATTTGTCACAATCTTTTTCACTCGATTTCCCAGGTTTTGGGGCATAAATGTTTATTATTTCCTCTGTACCTCCTTATAATCATACATTTTGTCAAATGCATGTGCGTAGCCAACTAAAACGCATCTTCTCTTCTACATATCCGAGAGCAGCAAAGGCTCTGATAAGGCTGCGCGTACTCGCAGACTCACCTGAGTTAGTGCTGGTCGCCTTTGTGAAAAAGACCCATGTCATGCCAATGAAGCCGAAGCCACGTCTTTACGTTGCATCGACGTTGTCGCTCTAAATAAGCACGATTTTCCTGGTATGACTTTTACGCCATTGAATGGAGGACAATGTTCGTAGAAACTATTCACGGACCCGGCGAGGAGCGATACCGCAACGTCGGTGCGCATCTAACTGTAATGGTTCAAAACAAAAATCGGCATTTATGAACAGCAAAGGCTGAGTGTGGCGAGCTGCTCACTCGCACAAGTTTTATGCGGGTTGAAAATTTGTCAGAAAAGACAGAACCTTGTTAAGCTTTTAAATTACTCGTTTGACACGCAATTTGATTTCAGAGATGAACAATTGCATGTTTTGTAAAATTGACCATGTTGGTAGGTCTCTTTCTGCCTGAGTTCGAGGCACGATCGAGACAAGTTCTGCAATGGTTTAAAACTGTCTTTTTCGTCACCCACTTATAAAGGAACGGTTGATAATGTTCCTAAATAAATGAAGAAAAAAATGACATCACTTTCATAGAGACCACCGTACAACAAGCAAACTTAATTGATTTACTTCGTGAATACAACTCGGAAAAATTGTTTTACACAATAAGTTATCAGCTAGTTAGACTATCTGCCTGTAACTAGACCCTGCAGAACTATTTTTACTGAATTCAACTGTCAAACTCTCTTCGTAAACTCGTCCTGGAAATTCTGAGTGACCATGGAAAGTTTGAGACTCCAAGAGAAGCGTGACTCAAGTTACAGAATTAACTTTTGTAATCTACAGGCAATTGTTTTATTTTTTTTTCTTTACAAATCCTTAAGAAAAGAAAATCATTACATCAACAAGTCCGTGTACTGAACAACGGTGAACTTGTTTTTATGGTAACCTGTCATTAGAAGCACATTGAGGCTACCCCATATGTACTGAACAACCCATAGAAGCCTCCGTGGTGCAATGGTTACGCTACTCGCCTTGTAAACCAGGGGTCGCAGGATCGACCCCGGGCTTCTCCAGACTTTCAGATGAGTCTTTAAACCGACGTCCCGTCTCCGTAAGACCTTAGCTATTGATGGGACGTAAAACTCAAACACTCACTCACTCACTGAACAACCTAATAAACCCAACTTTATAAAGAAAACGTTGGGTGTACAGGGGTACATTATTTTCCCTTTTAGGGGGTTCTGAACATCGAGCACCGACAATCTATATTTGGACTAGAAAAAAAAAGAATATTTTTTTTTTCACATCACGAAAACACACCTGCCTAATTTTGACGCCTATAGATAGTGGATGTCGTTAGAACCGCATCAACGAGGAGGTTCTAACAACAATCCACAATCTATGTTTAGAGCAGAAATATGAAAAGATCTGAATTTTTTATCGGACAGTTTTCATTTGGGTGGCAAAATTCTGTAAATATTAGAATAGGCGTGTTTTCGTAATGAACTGAAAATGCTAGTGCATGAGATTTTAGCTCATAGATGTTTTATAATGATCCCAATGCAGAAGTTTTGAGTCACAACAAACACTTTTTATGTCGAATACGGCAGTTCAGATAATTTCACCATTCTACCTGGCTGCTTTTAACAGCGGCCCTTTTTGTGACATTGGCAAATAGTGCAGACCCAGATCAGACGCCGCATCTGATCAAGATCTAAACTCTTTGCTCAACTTACATGCATTTTTGCAAAACTTACCACAAAAAATGACATCGCTATGCTTAAAAATTGACCACTCCAGACTTATATAGGTGGAATATTGTTGGCACCTATGGGTTCGTCAAAAGGACGAAAGTGAAAGTAGGATCTGTTTCTTTTCTTGGTTTGACTCCTTGGAAACGTTTTATAAATAGATATCTGGAAACGCTGTATAAATAGACAACGACGGGCGCTGCTTATTCCTGGTTATTCCGAACGAGTTTTCACAGCGTAAATATTTGGAGAGCAGTCTTATTTGTAGGGCTTTCCTAGTAACGTCATAAGACGGTTAGAAATAAACTGGGGTATCACCAATCCAATCTAAATGGCTTCCAATCTAAATTGGAAGCCAATAATGAACTGTGACCCAGACTGTTGAAATTTCGTTTAATCCTTACATTCCTGTTCCGAAAGCAAACAGTGTACACCCTGATTAGACGCGGCGTCTGATCTGGTTCTACCCTGTTTTGTCAAACCAAACACATGGTTCCAGTCATTGTGAAAACACGCCTATACACACACTTTGTAAAAAAATGAAAAATTTAAATTGAACAATTTTGACATTTTTCTTTTTTCTGCTCAAAATATAGATTGTGGGTACTCGTTAGAACCGCCTCATCGAGGCGGTTCTAACGAGTACCCACAATCTATATTTTAGAGCAGAAATAAGAAAAATAAGATTTACCACCGTAAACCCTAGTTTTACTATAGAAAAGTGGGGTTCAAGGGGGTCAAAATTATATGTGTTTTTTTCGTGATGTCAGATTCTACAGCTAACCTACTACGAAACACGCTGACCTCAAAGCTAATTTCTATAAATAACCGTTATCTGGATTTCCTGCAAATCAGTGATTGTCACGTGGAATGCAAAACTGCTGCCAATATTTCAAGTCTACATTTTCTTTTTAGCATTCAACGCTGTGAATAAAGTCGTCCGGGAAATTTGCACCTGTGATTCTTTTAGAATTAGCACAAAGCATAATAGAGAGAGCTCACTGGGCATATGCCGTGTAAGTATAGTAGTCGCAGATAAAATTTACTTGGCGGAGCTATCGTTTATACCTGCCTTTGAAATGATCTATTGACAAAAAGGTAAAGCAAGTCACCCGACTGTGTGAATTCAACTGTGTGTGTGTGTGTGTGTGTGTGTGTGTGTGTGTGAACTCGGGTTTAACGTCGCTTTCAACAATTTTTCAGTCATATCACGACGGTGTCTGGTTGCAACAGGGAGCTCAATGCTCACTTCTATAGTGCTGCCTCACTGAAGTATCATGTCCCAGATACATACATGATACCACACCCAGTCATATTACCCTGACACTGGGTTGACCAGTCCTAGCTCTATCCCGTAAATCTGAGTGCGAACGAGGAGCAGCTAGTAACATTCTTAACGACTTTGGTATGTCGCGGCCGGGGATCGAACCCGTGACTCCCGTTCCCCGGAGCGGACACTCTACCAACTGAGCTATCGGGGCCGGTTTGTGAATTCAACTGTAACTGAAACATAGCTGTGGCGTATATGGCCATTTGGTCCGCTTGCAGAAAGCATGTGAAAGGCACTCTACCGAATCTTCTGGTGGACTCGGCGAATTTGACATATACTGACAACACCTGAATAGCTCCGCCTAGTCAATTTGATCTGCGACTACTATAACGTTGCACAAACGTCAATTTAACGTCATGACGTCGCATCGTCGTTGATACGACATTAACTAAATGCTATGTGGCTGCTGGGAAAGGCCCTTTGCAAAAATTATGGTTAGCTGAAATTAATGTTGATGCCCAGACCACATTCTAGGGGACATCACCAGTTTACATGGTGCACATAATTACATACATTTTATGGCCTCGCCAAGTGGGGCTTTGAGACATAGATTGGGCTGCATGATGCCTTCACGCAGAGCTGAGGCCTTTCGGCCATGAGTACTGGTATGTCGCTTAGAAGGTCAAAGCCTGTCCAGCCAAAATGCTGTAAATCGGAGTGTCCATTCATATAAACCTTTGCGATTTAACGGGTAAAAGTTCCACACGTCTCCAAAATGACCCAAATAGTGTTGACAGAGACGCAAAACCTCTATTCAAACAAACACTGAAATCATGTACATTTTCGCCGTTAGATCCGCGTTTGTATTTCATTATGAAGAAGGACAATACCGTTTTATCTTAATATTGCCCTGGAGATGGGTAATTTATGCTACTCATTATACATTATCATTTCCTCTCTCTGATCGTTTCTATCGCAATTAGATTTTACGTCACTGCTGGGACTAAGCGCATCTGCGGACATCTTAAGTCGTTTCAAGTCGTATATACGAACAGTATGTGTATTGTTTGGGTATACAAACTTTGGAATAGATGCAAACGGTCATTTCACGTTATCGGGTAATGACGGTGCGCAGTTTGCTTGCACATAGCAAGGGACGCAACTGTCATTGGCCTGAGGGAATCCCCAAGAAGACTGGATTTTTGTGACTGTCTGTTTTTTTATTTTTAAGGACATAATATGGGTAAAATAATGCATTTCGTAATGCGTTTTACAAAATAATTAGTAGTATGACCAGTCTTTGTTACATCTCATTGTAAAGCCCATGTATAAAATGGTGAGTAAGCAAATTCAAAGAGTAATGGCTGTGTGTGAAGTATTTTCTAGCAATTATCCTTAATTTCGTACTTGCAGAAGTTTATTATCTGCTCAAAAACACAACACAGGCATCTATAATAGTCAGTAAGGAACCAATGACAACCATGCGTCGCATCTATGTCGCTCCGACGTTTGTTCGCTGTTATGTTCCAGCTGATTATCTTCTGCCTGTGCCGTCCTTTTCATCGTTGTTGTCATTGTGTTGGCGAGCACCTAGCTCGCAAAGAATAATGAGCCAACGTCGGGCAGACACCCTGCTAGCATTCTACATAAATCTACAGCGGGCCGTTAGCGGCCCGTCAGCTACCCTGACGGGCCGCTAACGGCCCGCTGTAGATTTATGTAGAATGCTTACTGGGCAGCGATACGTCGTTATAGCGTCGTATCGCAGTCGGCGCGACGTTGGCCTGCCGTTTGGCACTGGCTAGGCAGGTAAAACACAAAAGCGGCCAAGTCAACTACATTGATGAGCGACAGTCTAAAATGACTATATACAAGTATATTCGTCTGTGATTACTAACAATGACGAATGTTAATCACATGAAAGAAATGCTGGTATTTGTGTGTGAAGAGACCAGTTCTAGCTCTGAACTGTTTGCGGATTGAGCAACAGGGGTTAGAGGAAGACAGCCATATTGGTTATACCTTAGCACTGGCTTTGCGCTGTGCACGTTTCGGTTCGGCTTCGCTGATTCTTTTTGCCTCATTCAATATCGCCCCTTCTGATAAGCCCTCGACACTTTGCTCGGTCCAGTTTAATTTGTTCCCAAGACTCTGTTGCTATATTGAAGTCCTTAAGGGAGGATTTGAGGTGTGCTTGTAATGCTTCTTCTGACCACCATAGGAGCGTTTACCTGTTTCTAATTCTCCATAGAGGATTTTTTTTGGTAATCGTTCCTCCGGCATCCTGGTATCATGACCTGTCCATCTTAACTGTGCCAGTTTCAGAAGTGTATGTACATTCGCATCCCTGCCCTTTTCAGGACTTCTGTGTCTGTAATACTGTCTTGTCACTTAAGCTTTAAGAGTTTTCTAAGGCAGCTTGTATGGAAGAGGTTAAGTCTTTCGGCATGCCGTAGGTAATCTGCCCATTGTTTCACATGCCTATAATAATGTTGGCAGCACATCAGCTTTGTGTCAAGCCTGATTCCACTTCGATCCAAAACACTATCCTGTAGTCGGCAAAATGATGCACTAGCTTTGGCGACATTGTCATCAGTATACACGGCTCTTGACTGTGTGCACCCAAGGTAGGTGAACTTATCTACCACTTGCAGTCTTTGACTTTTCATTGTGATGTGGGCTCCTTGGAAGACTTGTCAGGTGCTGGCTGATAGATCACTTCATAGCTGTCACAGGAGTCAGATGCTTGATCTACACGTTTTTGCATCTTCTCTTCTGTTGTAGCACCCTTTGGCATGTCATCAGAAAAAAGGAACTTATCTAGCACCTCTGTCTGCACCTTGGATTTGGTATGCAACCTTCTTAGGTTGAAATGCTTCCCATCAAAACGATACCTAATAGGTATACCATTGTCACCATCATTGAAAGCATTTGTGAGCATGGCAGAGAACAGCTTGCTGAAAAGCGCTGGGGCTAGCACACAGCCTTGCTTGACTCCGTTTGTCACAGGGAATGGATCAGAAATCTCACCACCAAATTGGATCCATGCAAGCATACCAATGCGGAACTGCCTCCTCATTGCTATGAACTTGGCTGGACAGCCACATTTTGTCATAATTTTCCAGAGACCCTCACGGCTGACTGTGTCAAATGATTTGGTAGGGTCAATAAAGGCCATGCACCACCACTGAGAAAACTCCATGCTGAAAAGCGTTGGGGCTAGTACATATCCTTGCTTGACGCCATTTGTCACATGGAATGGATCAGAAAACTCACCATCATTTTGGAACCGTGCAAGCATACAATCGTGGACAAGCCCCACCGTTGCTATGAACCGCTAAACTTCTTAATCAGGGGTATCGGTATCATAAACTACGTGAAGCCTTTTCTAAGTTTTATAGACGTCATTCTGATTTGGTTTCAAAATTCAATGTTGGACATAAAACACTTCTGCAACAAGACCTATCGGAACCCGAATTCCATGGTGACTTAGTATATAAATTTAGAAAAATACATGCCTGTAATGACTTTAGTACCCAATTTCGTAAAATCGTTCGTCGATATATAAAGATTGGGTACAACATAAATGTTATAAAACGGACTGCATGCATGGTGGTTAACCCAATAACGATTGGCAACTTTGCTTCCCTCTTTGATTGCACACCGGTGGGTCGGGCCTAAGATTATTTGGCGGTTCCAGCGTAAAAACATAAATGGAATTTTATTTTAGTTTGCTTTATGTTGGTTGGCGCCTGATGCTCCGTCTTTGGTCGGGCGCCTCGGAGTCTAACTGTTGGTTTTCTTATGCTCCAGCAATTCTGTTGTTGTATGCTGTCGAGTCCTCAACCTTGTTTCATCTCTGTAGTTTTTTTTTATTTGTATGTTCTCGGAGATGTTACACTGATGAGTTAGGAAGCCTTCATGCGGACTAAACAAAATTAGTGTATACCGCAACAGAGGTAAGGGCGAGGATTATGGCCATGTAAAATCGATTTAAGTCCCCCAGAGGAATTCTTTTCAATGACCGTTCCAAGGCGGTTCTTCTGTTGCGGTTTATTTATGTTGTTGTTTGTTACTTACTGTGTGTATCACTTGTGTCTTTTTATTTTGGATGGCCATTTGGCCATTTTGTGGGAAAGTAACTGTCCTTATGACCTTCCTTTGTTTAGGTTTCCATGTATGGTCTGGTCGCTTCATGTTTGTGTTTCTTTCCCTTTGGTGTCTTTGATGGGTGGAGTAAGTTAATTGTATCGATTCCCGATCTTTGTTTTACTTCTACTTGGCTGGACATTTTGTCATAATTTTGCAAAGACCTTCAAGGATGACTATGTCAAATGTTTTGGTGAGGTCTATATAGGCATGTAGATGTCCATGTTCTGTTCCTGGCATTTCTCATGAAGCTGCCTTGCTGTGAAGATCATGTCAATTGTTCCTCTGTCCTTTCTGAATCCACGATGGCTTTCTGGTATAAGCCCTCATTGTTCAAGGTTTTCATTCAGTCGCTTAAGTATAAGTGCCTAAGTTCACTACCTAGAGAAAGCCGCGAACACAAATGTGTTGATAAGATTGCGTGAACGCGCATTTTGGTGCACGCAAATGACAAAATCAGGTTTTCTCATTGTTTCATATCATGTTGCTTATAAATGACAGTTGAATGCATGATACAAGCTTCTACTTCCAAATCCTTTTTCTACAATAATTACATGTACACATTCTTAAAATGGGAATCAGGGACATTGTTTAGGAACCATGCATGTCCAGCTGGTTAACAACTACTTAGTTAACTACTTATTGTTGCTCATTTGAGTCCACAGCTAGGGTTCTGAGCATCAGTTTACCTGTATTTATTACCCACACGCTTGTTGCAGGGGAACTCGGTCTCGCTGTCTAGTGTATCAGATTATCAAGTCTGTGAAATGAAGACCCCTCTAAACCCCAATTTAAAAAAGAGAAAAGTGGTGGTTCTAACGAGCACTCACAATCTATTTTCGAACTAGAAATAAGAAAAACATCAAGCATTTTCATCTGAAAAATATTACTTCTAAAGACAAGCTTGATGCCATTTTAGCGAAATGGTGTGTTATCGTAATGGGGTTGCCTCGACCCGCCTTCTCTTTCCATGATAATCACGACAAAAATGCACTTAGAAACGAAGTAACAAAGTTCTGCAAGTGCATTAAAACCATCAATACACGATGGACCTTCTATGAATCAAATATCGATGGGCGATGCTCGTTTACCATGGCTGAGTCGAAGCCTTTTTTTTGTCCATATGGAATTCGTTCATTTCTACCGGATGATAAACACTGGCGGATAGTTGAAGGAGAGTTAAGAAAAGAATTTTATTTTTCTGCTGTTCATGAAAGTATGAACGCAGTGGGTCGCTAGCAAAGTTTACATGAACCCCGAAGAGGAGGGGTTCATGTAAACTTTGCTAACGACCCGCTGTAGTTCATACTTTCATGAAAAGTAGAAAAATTAAGCTTGCGTTTTATATTTACAGTCCACTTGGCGAAAAACTGTTTATAGGCCAAATTTTAAAAGCTGAAAAAATATTAACACGCTGTTTTTTTTTTCTACAAAGCGCGGAACAGCGTTGACGTCACCAACGCCCGTAGAGACTCATGGTTTAGATTGACGTCACTTATCGTCACTGAAAATCATGTGAAACGATGCGTTCATGGGATTATGATCATACATTTTTTCTATAGGTTAACGTTAGACTTTACACTGGAACTGTAAATATACTGAAAAATGTATGTTACATATATGTCTACTCCATGAAAGTATTTTTTCATAATGAATGTCCCAAAAGGAGTTCGAATATAGTCTATATATAAAATAAAGTTTTGTCATTCCAACGGGGCCCTGGAGACACTTCAAACATTAATGAGATTATTTTGAAAAATTAAACCGACTATCTCGAGTAACAGACAAATAATTTTATTCCCGGTTGTTCAGATATAGGCTTAAATCGCTCTGAGACATTTCAGTCTTCAATTTAATGGTACTTTAACTGAACAGTTTGACATCATTTCCCCTTGTTTACAATTTCGCCTCACTGCTGGGTCTCTTAAAGCGATAAGAAGACACAAATTTCAACTCATGAGCCGGGACACAAGAAAACGTACATAAAAGCCCGTGAATTACGATAAAACAACCCGGTTGTGTGAATTCAACTGCAACACAAACAAAACTGTGGCATATATGGCCATTTGGTCCGCTTGCAGAAAGCATGCGAAAGGCACTCTACCGAATCTTCTGGTGGACTCAGCGAATTTACATATATTGACAGCACCTGTATAGCTCCGCCTAGTCAATTTTATCTGCGACTACAATACATGGTTCAGCCTGCGCAACGGTCAACTTAATTTAGCTATCCCAGAGGCCATCCCAGAGGCCATAGAAGTTTCAAACGATCAGCGCATACTCTGGTTAGACTGTGTCCGATCTGAGTCTCCGTGAGTTGCCCACGTATTCATACAGGTTTTTTAATGCACCGGTTCATTATGACATCCATTCATGATGTCTCTTGGTAATGTTTGATTGTTCTAGAGTATAAATGGCCTTAGGCTTTCGTCTTTCCAAATAAAAAATCATATCAAATAAAACAAACACCACAAAATAAAAAAGAATAAAAAATAAAAAAACACACACACAAAAAATGAAAAAAAAATAATTTCTAGAAAGCAGTGGGTACAGATAGTTCAATCAATGCACTGACAACACTGGTAAATCGATTATCTCTAAGCGTAGGCTGTTAAAAAAATGCGGACTGTTTCGTTTAACCCTTAAATTACTGTTCTGTACACAAACAGTGTAGACCCTGATAAGACGCTACGTTCTGCAGCGTCTTATCTGGGCTACACTGTTTGCCTAACCTAACACATGAGTTCAGTGTTATAGTGCAAAATAACGATCATTTTTTATGCCGCATGACGTTAGGGTCTAGCTAAAATGTTATCAAATTTTGAATAGAAATAAGATTGGTATCTATAAATATTATATATTTTTAATAGTATCTCAATATTGTCTATTTCACCATACATCAATTATTTCATGAAAATGATAATATCTGTTTGTCGGCAATAGCCAATTTTGACACATTTCAACCTTTCAGACACACTGCTTTTTATGTCTATTCGCTAAGTGTTTGACATTTAGTACTTTGTTCCACAGGTAAAGTATCTGTATTCTTTAGATTTGGTGAAGTACATGCAATGTTTATGTTTTGTCTTTCCGCCTTTCTCTTCATAAAATATGTGGATTTGTTTATTCCTAAAACGACAAAATGACTTTTCTGAAAGACGCTTCAGTCAAAAAGTTTGTAGACACTCTTGGATTGCCAATTGACCAGTACAGACGTAGAGTTCGGATTTCTCAACTTCAACGCAAATATGCTTAAGTTTTATATTTGTATTGTGTTTGGATTTCCCAACATCAGTATTTTATGTAAAAATATGGAGATTTCCAATTTCGATTTTTTTACCACTGGCACTTTAGATTTGTACTTTACTCAAGACTGGATTTCCAGCTATATATGTGTTGTATACATAAAGGAAAAGAACAATAAAATATACACCAACAGTGTTATCTGATTATTTCATGTTAAAAAAATTAACACAAAAATTACGCGTGAAATAGAACCTAAAAATTAGTGGAGAATCCGAGTTAATGACTTTTAGCTCGTTTACAGATCTTGGTACCTCAAGCAACATGATAGAATTCCCTATCCAAATGGACTTTATGTTCTCTACTCAGAATTCGTTCGGAAACAAAGGGGTTACGCATTCAGGGGGCAAACCAGAAATTACCACAGCCGATCACATGAACATTTTGCTCGATATTTTGGACATTTAAGCGTGTGTGGTGCAACACCTGTGCTAGCATATGTCGTGCAAGTAAACAGTTCAACGAAGGCCAACATGTTTAAGAAACATAAAAGCAAATCACAGAAGCTCCGTTATCGGATAATGTGACAGCGGTTCTTGTACGGAAGACTGTCTGTGCGGCAATGCAGAGTACAATTGACAATGATTTATCAGACTCAAAATTACAACTGGCATTAAACCGTGCTATTGTTTCGTGTTTGTGTTTCTTTCCCTTTGGTGACTCTGATGGGAGCTGTGGGTTAAATGTGTCGATTCCTGATCATTGTCTTCACTCATATTTAAGAAGAAAATCCGGCCTTGAATTGAAAACACATAACTTGCAGGCATCAATAATTTCTCTTCAATTCCACCTATCCAACAAGAAAAATGTGACGATATTCAGTAGCAACTAAATCAGTGCAGGGACGAAACGAAAACGAAAAATGATTCCGATTTGAACAATGAAAATCAACTGCTTGCTGCTACAAAGGATTTTCATAGAGAAACCATTGACAGCTATAAGGAAAGTTTGAATAAACAAACGCAATAAACTATTTTGCAGCAAGAGCCTGTTATATACCAAGAGGTTGAAAATTGTAAGTTACACAACACTTCCTTGAAGCTCAATCGACAAATAAGACACAACGAAACATTACTTTCAGAAACTTAATGCACAGGAAGTGGACGAAAGGTTGATCACACCGCAAGTAAGTGCGCCGCAAAGCGGACAGTATGTAAAATTGTTCACAAAACGTTGTGAATGTGTGGTTTAGCGTCCCTGTCAACACTATTTAGGTCATTGTGTGCGTGCAACAAGTGGAAATGAAGTAATTCATTTCGGTGTACACCGTCCAGCACGTGCATGAAGATGCTCTAACTGTGGATAGTAGGACACATCTCTGGCACAAAAGCATGCCCAAATCATGAAAGCCAAATGTTATGGCATAAGTTCCGAGCCTTAGATAACAGATAGCTTCAAATACGTCGCAAACCATTTCTTTTACTTTTCCTAAAATAACTACATGTATATTAAGAAACTGCCTTGTATTTTGATTGATATAATCGTTATTTTATTACAGTGTTTCATTCTGTTTATGTATAATGTATCAATGCTTGCTTATATTACAGTGTTTATATTTATACGTGAAAAAAAGTAACATGCCCTTCGAAAAACACTGGGTATCTTTTTGAGTCATTGTACTGCGGGAAAAATATGCTACTTTGCGACATTACATTTATGTAACTATCTATATTTAAAATGTGACATTTATTTTCATTTAAATTAAATTAAAAAAAAACAAAAACATGGAAGAGTTGTTATTCAATCATTTCTATGCCGCGTTTTGTAAGGGCCTAGCTGAAATGTCATCAAATTTTGACTGAATATCAGTTTGATATTTAGAAGTATTTTATACATATTTTCAATACTTTTCTGAATAGAGCCTATTACACCATACATCAATTATTTCATGCAAATGACAACATCAGTTTGTCGGCAATAGCCAATTTTGACACATTTCAACCTTTCAGACAAATTGCTTTTTTATATCCATTCGTTAGGCTTTTTATCTTTAATAATTTGTTCTACATGCATTGTATCTGTACTGTTTAGATTTTATCAAGTACATGTAATCTTTATGTTCAGTCTTTCTACCAATATAATGACCTGTTTATTCCTGAAGCGACAACATGACTCGGTCAAAATATTGGAGACAGTTGGATTGCCGATTGACCAGCATAGTAGAGTTCTGATTTCCCGACTACAGCGCTAACACGCTATACTTTTATATTTGTTTTATGTTTGGATCTCCCAAAATCAGTATTTTGTTTAAAAATCTAGAGATTTCCAATTTCGTATTTATTTACTAGTTTGGATTTGTACTTTACTCAAAACAGAAGTGAAGGCAATGATCAGGAATCGATTCAATTAACCCACACCTCCCATCAGAGAAACCAACGGGAAAGAAACACAAACATGAAATAACTAGACCGTAATGGAAACATCAATGGTGGAAAGCCAAAAGGATAGTCACTTTCCCACAAAATTACCAGTTGTCTATCCAAAACAAAGAGGTTAAGCGATACACACGCTCAAAAATAAAACATAACAAACACAAACCCCAACAGAATAACCGCATTGGAAAAGAATTTCACTGGGGCCTTAAATCCTCACCTTTAATTCCGTCGCGATTTTGACAAATAATTTGTCCAGTCCGCATGAAGGCTTCCTAGCTCATCAGTGCAACATCTCCGAGAACACAATAATAAAACAACCACAGATATGAAACAACGGCAACAAACCATTGAAATGCTGGAGCAAAAGAAAAGCATCAGACAGACTCCCATGGGCCCAACCAAAGAGAGAGAGAGAGAGAGAGAGAGAGAGAGAGAGAGAGAGAGAGAGAGAGAGAGCATCAGGTACCAATCGATATTACATAAGTTAGCCTTTACGCAGCACGCTGGAACTGTCATAGAATCTGAGGCCTGGCCCACCGGCGTGCAGTTTAAGAGGGGAGCAAAGTTGTCAACCGTGATTGGGTTAACTACAATGCATGTAGTATGTCGTATAATATTTATGTTGGACCCAATCTTTTTGTATCGAAGAAAGATTTTATGAAATTGCAGGACCCGCAAAAAAAAGCGACCGACGGAAGTCGGTTGATTTTCTAAGAGTGCCCTAAAATCACCGTGTCATTCTGGCATTCGGTCAGTCTGTCAGTCTGTCTGTCCGTCCGTAACCCGTTTGTGAAAATTGGTGATAGTGACTGAACCGCTTGGAATATTTAAACAATTTTTGGCATACTGATAGAAATCAATAAGATCTAACCAATGAACTTGCGAAATATTACATTCCATTAAGTATAGACTCGCCGAGGCGAAAAATGTGAAAATTTTCGAACTGCTCCTCCTCGGAAACCGTTGGGCCGACTGAAGTCAAATTTCATATGGAGCCTCTATGGGATGGGGGAAACCATAATTTGCTCATGGGGTCCAGGTCACATGACCAAAATGGCCGCAAAGCCATATATGGTCTGTCTGTCTGTCCGTCCGTAACCCGTTTGTGAAAATTGGTGATAGTGACTTAACCCCTTGGAATATTTAAACAATTTTTGGCATACTGATAGATATCAATAAGATCTAACAAATGGACTTGCGAAATATTACATTCCATTTAGTATAGCCTCGCCGAGGCGAAAAATCCGTAACCCGTTTGTGAAAATTGGTGATAGTGACTTAACCGCTTGGAATATTTAAAAAAAATTTGGCATACTGATAGATATTAATGAGATCTAACCAATGAACTTGAGAAATGTTACATTCCATTTAGTACAGCCTCGCCGAGGCGAAAAATGTGAAAATTTTCGAACTGCTTCTCCTCGGAAACCGTTAAGCCGATTGAAGTCAAATTTCATATGGAGCCTCTATGGGATGGGGGAAACCAAACTTTGCTCATGGGGTCCAGGTCACATGACCAAAATGGCCGCCAAGCCATATATGGTCTGTCTGTCTGTCCGTCCGTGCCCAGTTTGTGAAAATTGGTGATAGTGACTTAACCGCTTGGAATATTTAAACAATTTTTGGCATACTGATAGATATCAAAGAGATCTAACCAATGAACTTGCGAAATATAACATTCCATTTAGTATAGCCTCGCCGAGGCGAAAAACGTGAACATTTTCGAACTGCTTCTCCTCGGAAACCGTTAGGCCGATTGAAGTCAAATTTCATATGGAGCCTCTATGGGATGGGAGAAACCAAAATTTGCTCATGGGTCCAGGTCACATGACCAAAATGGCCGCCAAGCCATGTATGGTAAAAACCCTTCAAAAATAGTTTTCTCCAGAACCACTGGGCAGATTTCCACGAAACTTGATAAATAGCATCTGGGACGTAGGCCCATTATAAATTGCTAAAATGGTGACCCTGGGTTGACCTTGACCTTCTTTGTGCCTAGGTCAAACTTTGACACATATGCTTTTGTATTGGAAAAGTGAGAATGCATTTTATCATGCAAACGATTCAGAATACAGTACTAAAGTATGAGATATATTTTTGCTCCTTACGATAAGGCGCATTTATTGGGGGAACCGTTTTAGGTCCAGGTCACATGACCAAAATGGCCGCCATACCAATTTATGGTAACACTCATAAAGCTAATAGCATCCGGCGGGTCGTGCACTTCCGCTGAAGCACTGGTTGGGTACTGAAATCATTGCAGGTATATATTTTTTTCTGAAATACTATACTAAGTCACCATAAATATCGGGCTCCGCTAGACCTTGTTGCAGAAGAGATTTAAGTCCAATACTGAATTTTGAAATTAAATCGGAGTGACGTCTATAAAATTTAGAAAAGGCTTTCATGATACCGAAGCAATGATCAGGGATCGATAAAATTAACCCACAGCTCCCATCAGAGACACCAAAGGGAAAGAAACACGAACATGAAACAACAGACCCTAATAGAAACATCAATAGCGGAAAGCCAAAAGGACAGTTAAATGTACTGTCCCACAAAATGGCAAATTGGCTATCCAAAACAAAATAATATAAGCGACACAAACACCCAAAGACAAACCATAAGAATAATAAACCGCAACAGAAGAACAGCCTTGGGACGGTCAGTGAAACGAATTCCACTGGGATTTTACGTGGCCATAATCCACGCCCCCAGCCTCGATGCGATTTAGACAAATAATTTTGTTACGTCCGCATGAAGGCCTCCTAACTCATCAGTGCAACATCTCCGTGAGCACAAAAAATCAAACAACTACAGAGATAAAACAACGGTGAGGAATCGACAGCAAGAAACCGCTGAAATGCTGGAGCAAAAGAAAACCAACAGCTAGACTCCGCTGGGCCCAACCAGGGACAGAGCATCAGCCACCAATCAACATTACATTAAATTAGAGCTCTCTAATTCTCAGTAAGCCTTTACGCTGGAACCGTCATAGAATCCGAGACCTGACCCACCGGCGTGCAATTAAAGAGGGGAGTAAAGTTGTCAAACGTGATTGGGTTAACTACCATACATGCAGTCTGTCGTATAACATTAATGCTGTACCAATTCTTTTTATATCGAAGATTGAGTTCACGAAATTGGGTGCTGAAGTCATTGCGGTTATATATTTTTCTGAATATATACTAAGTCACCATAAAATTCGGGTTCCGATAAACCTTGTTGCAGAAGAGATTTAAGTCCAATATTGAATTTTGAAATTAAATCAGAATGACGTCTATAAAAGCTTGCAAAGGCTTTGCGTAGTTTATGGTACCGCTAACCCTGATTAAGAAGTTTAGCAGTTAAATGGGTTCGACAATTTTCTTTTGCTCTGACATGTTAAATTGTCTACCCCGATTCATAACTGACATCTGTAGTTTGTCGTTATTATTATTGTTATTATAGATTGTGCGGCCTCGGTAGCTCAGTCGGATGCGCGATAACCCTGTTTAAGAAGTTAAGCTGTTAACAATTTATTACGAGTGTTGAAGTCATTTACATGACTAGACACTTTGGTAAATCGAATGAATTTCGAAATATAAACGCCATAGGATGCCACACGATGGACATCACCATCCAAGAATTGAAAACTAACAATCTCGAAATCAAAATCATCGCGTTTGTCATAAATTTGCAGGAAACAAACCCATCTACAATAGATAGATGTAAATCCAAAAACGGGACCTCGGTATCAGTGGAATATTTATGAAGTTCTGGGGGTAAATTTGGCTGATCAAACCCTCGAAATAGGTATTGTCAATATCTAATAATCATCCAAATATCTAGAAGTCGAGCTAAAGTCAAATTTACCCCCCACCCCAGGACAGAACTTCAGTTAAATAAAGCAAATTCTTCATATTTCTCCACAATGACATACAATCAATACATTGAATCCAAGATATTGCTTTCCTAATTACCAAACAGTATTTAGACACTGAATTTGATTCCTTCCCTCACTTATGAAGAAAGTTCCAAATGTGCACAGGCTGGAAACTGTGTTCAGCTACCTATATGACAACATTTCTACTGTCGTTGCCGTTCTACCTTTGTTATTTGCACGACGATGAACCGTCCTCTTTGTAGGCCCCATTCCAAGTCTTTTAAGGCGGATAGAACACAAATGGGTTCGACAATTTTCTTTTGCTCTGACATGTTAAATGTCAGGTTCATGTTAAATTGTCTATCCCGATTCATAACTGACATAATCCATGGAACTCTTTATACTCTGTAGTTTGTTGTACCTATAGATTGTGCCGGCCTTCTGTAGACCTTCTAACCGGTTTACTGGTACTCATATGCGGTCGGTCCAAGGCGGTAGTTTCTTTGCAGTCAGTTATATGGTACTTGTATGCAGTTTGTGAGCATATTGTTTCGTACTTATATGGTACTTGTTTTGCTTTTTGTGAGTTTTGTATTTGTATGGTACTTGGTGTGCATCTGGTGCATCTGATGAGATCATTGTTTCGTACGTGCGTGCCTGCGTATGTGTGTTCTTTACTTGACCTAATATGTATGTGCCCTTAGAGCCACAATGTGTTCCCTACATTATGTGTACCAAGAATGAGCTTATTGTGTACTCTGCCTACACAATATGCTACCATCCGACTTGTAGCTTTGTCTGTACTGTATGTATGATACCTATGCTCCATAGCTGATCAGTTTTCATACCCAAACAGAACGGTGTTAGGGCCTCGTCCCACTGTCACGGATTGAGGTACGTTAATATTGCGGCGTTTTATAGGGAAGTGATACCTAGTAATACCTACCAAAAGGTACTGAAACTTGATAAAACGTAGAATAAAAACGTAGCAAACTAGTAAGAAAATGTCACCCAGGAAAGGCCACAATCACAGAACGCAACCGTCTCAAGTCACCTATAGAAAGTTACACGGAGGCACACACAAAAAACAGACGAAACATGATCCAACGGCACAAAGCCAAATAACAAATAAGACACTGCAAAATAACAACCGCATTGGGATGGTCAGTAGTAAAACTACTGGGGGCCTTCAACTCCTGAGTTTATGAAATTTCAACCCTCGCCCTCAGTTCCAGTACAGTATTAAACAAAATAACAATAACAAATTGATCCGCATGGAGTTTTTCTAGCTCAACAATGAGTCATGATAAAATAAATGGTAAAATGTTTATGTATAGATTAACATTATCATGAATCAGGGTTGAGGACTCAACCAGTTAGATAACTATATTAAGACGTAGGAAACCATAGATAATGCGTAGTGTGACATGTTGAGGAACCCCAGGTTCATTGTTTATTACGTTGTTTGTTTTGTACTTATCGAATTCGTTTCGTTTAGGTGTTGGTTCGTTTTACTGCGTGTATATGCTACGTATATTGAAATACGTGTAAATTTCAAATTAAACATAGCTGGTTATGTATGTGGTCATATATAGTCGTATGTACTAAGTAGAAGTAAAACAATGATCAGGAATCGATACAATTAACTTACTCCACCCATCAAAGACACCAAAGGGAAAGAAACACAAACATGAAGCGACCAGACCATAATAGAAACCTTAACAAAGGAAGACCATAAGGACAGTTACTTTCCCACAAAATGGCCTTATGTCCATCCAAATAAAAAGACACACGTGATACACACAGTAAGTAACAAACAACAACATAAATAAACCGCCATAGAAGAACCGCCTTGGAACGGTCAGTGAAAAGATTTCCACTGGGAGGGGGGGGGGGTGGTGGCTTAAATCGATTTTACGTGGCCACAATCATCGCCCTTACTTCCGTCGCGATTTAGACAATTTGTTAAGTCCGCATGAAGGCCTCCTAACTCATCAGTGCAACATCTCCGTGAACACAAATATTCAAAGAACCACAGAGGTGAGACAACCGTGAGGGCTCGACAGCAAGAAACCACTGAAATGCTGGAACAAAAGAAAACCATCAGTTAGACTCCGATGGGCCCGACCAGAGACAGAGCATCAGGCACCAACCAACATTACCTTGAATTAGATCTCTCTAATTCTCCATAAGCCCTTATGTTTGAACCGCCATAGAATCTGAGGCCTGATCCACCGGCGTGCAATTAAAGAGGGAAGCAAAGTTGCCAACCGTGATTGGGTTAACTACCATGCATGAAGTATGTCGTATAATATCCATGTTGTACCCAATCTTTTTATATCGATGAATGATTTTACGAAATTGGGTGCTGAAGTCATTGCGGTTATATATTTTTCTGAATTTATATACTAAGTCACCATAAAATTCGGGTTCCGATAGACCTTGTTGCAGAAGAGATTTAAGTTCAGTATTGAATTTTGAAATTAAATAAGAATAGCGTCTATAAAATTTTGAAAAGGCTTTGCGCAGTTTATGGTACTGATAACCCTGATTAAGAAGTTTAGCCGTTAATAATTTATTACGAGTGTTGAAGTCTGTTACATGACTACACACTCTAGCAAATCGAATCAATTGCGAAATATAAACGCCATAGGATGGCGCACGAGGAACATCACCATCCAAAAAAGGAAAATTTACAATCTGAAAATCAAAGTTATCGCGTTTATCATAAATTTTGCATGAAACAAACCCATCTACAATAGACAGATGTAAATTCAAAAACGGGGCCTCGGTATCAGAAGAATTTGCTTTATTTAACTGAAGTTCTGGGGGGGGGGGGGTAAATCTGACTGATCAAACCAACAAAATAGGTATTATCAATATTTAATAGATCATCTAAATATCTAGAAGTGGAGCTAAAAGCTTCAATAATTTCAGATTGGTTATCAATGGAAAGCGACAACATGAAGTCTCTTTCATAACAATACAAGAACAGATCAGCCACAAGAGGTGCGCAATTCGTACCCATCGGAATACCCACAATTTGTCTAAATAACTTAGTACCGAATCTAATATAAATATTGTCAAGTAGAAAGGTGAGGGCATCACACACTTTCTGACATGACCAAAGTGTATAATTCTTATGCTCTTTAGAAGTGAAAAATGCATTTCTGACATTACATGCAAGATAGAGAGAATCTTCTCTGTGAAAAGCCCATTCAATTAAATCAATAAGCTTTTCTTTTATAAGATTATGAGGAAGTGTAGTGTAAAGAGTGGAAAAATCGTAAGTAGACAGACTTGAAGCACGAAAATGTTTGGATTTCAATTTATTTAAAACCTCATTCGAACTTTTTATATACTTTTTCTGTGAAAAGCCCATTCAATGAAATCATTAAGCTTTTTTTAAATAAGATTATGAGGAATTGTAGTGTAAAGAGTGGAAATATCGTAAGTAGACAGACTTGAAGCACGAAAACGTCTTGATTTCAATTTAACTAAAACCTCATTCGAATTTTTTATAGACCAAAACAGATTTCTTCCTGACCTTTCAAAGACTTTATCACAATATTTAATCACATGCGCTTTAATAGCAGTAAGACAGGAAGTTAATAATTTAGAAAGTTCAGTGGTAGTGCAAGAGCTAGAATTTGCAATAAACCGTGCTTTGTAAGTTCTTTTATGAAGTTTTGGTAACCAGTATAGCATAGGCAGCTTGTCTTGGCCTTGTCTCTACTATAGCTCTCTCTTCAGCTAAGGGCTGAAGTTCATAGGCCTTAGTACCACCAAGCGTTTTCACTACGTTTAACTACGAGTATTGCCGTTCTGCTACGTTTTGAAATACGCAGTAAAACCTAGCCCTCAATACGTGACAGTGAGACTGTGGCCTATGTAGCTATATATAGCCGTATGCAATACGTTTTCACTTTGTTTTACTACGTTTATTGCCGTGTTGTTACAATTCTTAAACGTGCTAAAACCAAGCCCTAAAACGTGTCAGTGTGACTGTGGCTTTAGGCCTCAGCCACACTCTCACATAATGAGCTACGTTAATATTGCGCCGTTTTATAGGGAAGTGATAATAAGCAATACATACAAAAACCTACTGAAACGTAATGAATCGTAGAATAAAACGTAGTAAAACATATTAAGACGTAGGACATCGTAAGTAATGCGTAGTGTAATATATTTGAGACCTCCAGGTATATTGCTTATTACATTTATGTACGCACTGAATGCGTTTCGTCTACGTTTATCATGTTCTACTACATATGTAGCTAGGTATATGCTACGTGTATCGAAATCTCATGTATGTTTGAAAAGTTCAAAGAAAACGTAGCTAGTCCCGTGTGTGGTCATATATACCCGTATGTACTACGTTTTCACCAAGTTTTACTGCTAATATTACCGTTATGTTACGTTTGATAACACACATAAACACCTAGCCCTCTATACGTGACAGAGATACTGTGGCCTATGCAGCCATATATAGCCGTGCGTTATACGTTTTCACTACGTTTATTGCTGGTCTACGTATTATTAATACGTAGTAAATAGAAGTGAAGGCAATGATCAGGAATCGATACAATAAACCCACAACTCCCACCAGAGTCACCAAAGGGAAATAAACACAAACATGAATCAACAGACCCAAATGGAAACATCAATAAACCTAGCCCTCAATGTGTGACAGTGTGTGTGGCCTTAGCGTGTTACGAATTCATTTGTGAGTCTGCGTGTTTGCTTGTATCGCGGATTGGAGTCTCTGTCAATGATACTTCAGTCTTTTTGAGTCGTCGTGCTATTCCCACTCATTGTGGTTTAACGAAACAGAAGGGATGGATGCACGGTATATCCGCAACAGACCAGCAAATGCAAGTATATTCGAAACTTGAATACTGGTTTACCGTTTAGACGGTCTAAGCCAGCCTATGCAAAACGCGTCTCTACATACGATAAGTGTCTGACCTTACCTACTTAGAGTCACGCTTGACTTCTTCTTTTTCCACATAGTCATCCCGCAGCAATAAGCACTTCCTTCATCGACATTCCAAGGCTGGAAGTCCATTTTTGTAGAGTTCAGGGTGTTTAGAGTCGATAAATCCTCCAACCGCTGCCTAAACGGAATTGACGTCCACGAAATTCTTTTTTTCAAGTTCGGAAAGAAATGCAATCACTGGGTGTCAGATCAGGAGAATTGGGAGGAAGAGCATTGCCTTCACTTCTATTTTGGAAACCGTTCCGCTTCATTGCATCCACGGAAACTTTGCAAGTATGGACTCTAGCATTGTCATGTTGCAACAGCACACCTTTTGTAATTTTTTCCACGCATTTTATGTACTATGTTGCATGTAATTGGTCCAAATTATGAGCATAACAGAACTCATTAATAGTCTGGCCATGAGTTAACTAGTCCACCAACAGAATCCCCTTGCAATCCTAAAACACATCTGCCATGACTTTGCCATTTGAAGGCTGAGTCTTGAATTTCTTCGACGCGGTGAACCGTGACCAGTCCATTGTTTACTCTGCCGTTTAGTCTCAAAATCTTAGTGATGGATCCAAGTTTCGTCCCCGGTAGCAATTCTTCCAAGAAAGTCTTCCGGATCAGAATCATATCTTTCCAAAAGTGACTCAGACATAGATATTCGGACAACTCGTTGTTCTTTACTGAAAGCTTCCTCGTGCCCAGGCGTTGATTTATTAAAAACGCCACCCTCAGAAATCTCCAATCTTTTAGCTATTTCTAAATCTTCATTCGCCTGTCCTGCTTAACAAGTTCTCTAGATTTTCACTGGTGACGTCATCAGTAGCATTAACATGTCTTGCACTACGGTGCTCGTCCACCACGTTTAAAATCAGCTACCCAATTTAAGGTATATACAAATGTCAACCTGACACGTGAGCTAAAAGTGACGGTTGTTCAGAATCTCGACAAGTTTCTAGAAAAGCAACCCATCATGTTCCGAGTTATATGAATAATCATAAAATATGCTTATTAAAAAGTGTATTTTTGTTGTTGGAAGAAAAAATAATAAATTACTTTATTAGAAATATACCTTTCAAAATGGTCAATTTTTGAACATCGTTTTATCCATTGTCCTTCCTCGGAAACATACAGTTTTTACGTCAACCTAAAGTATATTCCATGTCCTAGCAACGACGAGAAGTAGTTTTTCCAAAAACTGCCATAATAACATTATATCCATCCTTTTAAACACCCACCGAACGATCATTTAGACAGCCATTACTGTATACATGGTCGGTAAATTCTCCAGGTAAATCAGGGGTTAAACATGCTAATCGTGGGTAAAAAATACCCTGCAAAAGGGATTTTATTCTTAATATTTTTATGTCCAGATCATGCTTTCCTTTATTCTTCCGTTAATTTGGTAAATATTATTATGCATAGAATAGATACAAGAGCGGAAAATTGTTTGTTTTGTCCAAAAGCCATAATAAGGATTTGACACATTTTTTCTTATCGCTACGCGTATTTACCCCAGTTCTAAGTTTAATCCGTGCGTCATACTGTGTACATGGATGACAATGTATAGTGAAATCTGCATGTCGGTATGGGTTATATCGGCATGGATATAATGTTATAATGCCAGTTTTTGGAAAAATCAACCACGCCTAGTCGTTTCTAGTATATACACTACAGTATATTTTGGTGTAAAAATGGTGTTTCTAATGAAGGACAATGGAGAAACAGTCGTTCAAAAATGGGCCATTTTGAAAAGTAATTTTCTTACAAAATGTTTTTTTATTTTTTCTTCCAACAACAAAAATACATTTTTAATGTGCATGTTCTATATTTATTCATTTAATGTGGAACATTATGGGTTGTTTTTCAAGAAATATGTACAAATCCTGCAAAATTGAAGGCAGTGCCTCCGAAATGGCTGCAACCTAAGTGCAAAACAAGCAAAGAAACAAACATTAACATACATTTATATTTATTTATCAACAGGAGCACATTGTGTACACTCGGACAACCAGTAACAATACATATGTACCAGACCTACACGTGTTACGCGGGTAGCATATGTGTAGGCCGGGTACAATATGTGTAGGCAATGAACACGGTACAGTAGTCGGAGATAAGTTTGGAGGGGGGAAGCTATCGTTCGCACTTGCGTTTGAAATGTTCTGTAAACAGAAAAAGGCAAACCAAGTTACCCGATTATGTGAATTCAATTATATATCACAAACAAAGCCATGGGGCATATGGCCATTTGGTCCGGTTGCAAAAAGCACTTTACCAAATCTTTTTGTAGCCATATACGGACAACACCTGAACTGCCCCGCCATGCCAATCCTACTTGTGATTACTATAGGATATTGTGTAGGTACGGTGGGTACGATATACAATATGCTCCTCGATGGAGCATATTGTGTAAGGAGCAAATTGTGGCCCTATAATGCTCTGTGATTGTCGGTTTTCCTAGTTACCGTAGTACCTTGTTCTTAAGTTTGTTTGTATCCTGTTACATTCTACTGATTGACGGCCTTTTATGTGTACACAAACGATGGTACCTTTGTGGCGACAGTGACAGCTCCCTGTGTATTTCTTATAGGCGAGCTTAACGCTCTGCATGCTGTGTATTTTTCAGTAGTATGTTTTTTCCTGTGAAAACAATTTGCATGAAATGTCAAGTCAAGTGATCTGGGAAAATAAGAAATATGAGCCAGCGCATGACAAAACCTTCAATAAGACATTTGCGCCCAGCAAAGACTCAGATCAGCTTGCGCATCCATATAGTATAACCAGAGACTTCTCTTGCTGTAAGGAGAAGAATTGGGTCCTTAGCTATCCTAAGAGCGCACAACGACGACTGTGATCAGACTGCGCGGATGCGCAGGCTGATCTTAGTCTTCGTTGGGCGCACATGCCTTATTGTATGTTTTGTCGTGCACTGGGTCATATATCAACAATTTGTCGTCTGCTGAATTAGGCTAGAGAGTGGTAAAGTTTTGTTATAACAACCACCATATACTTAAGAGTCATGAAGGCGCACACAAAATATGTGAAATAACAGGCTGAAACCAATTCATGTCCCATTTGTTGTTTTTGGTGTGGACTCCGTTTGCGTTTGCATCGACGTTGGCATCAGCGTCGGCGTAGCCTGTTTGAAGCCTTATATTTCCCGAAACTATGGACAGATTCTGACCAAACTTGTATGAATACATTACTAGGATGCGGAAAAACAGTCAGCAGATTTTGATGGTACACTATATCACTATAATGGACAAAAGATTTGATCAGATTTTGGTGTCCTTGAACTCATTTCCCAGGGCACATCCCACAAAACAGTCAATTTTGGCCAAAATGGTTTGTCTGCACCCAATTTCATTAACGAATTGATAAATTTTCGTCGAATGTGTTAATTTTAGGCCAGAAAAGGCCCCATGAACGAATGGATGAATGTTAGCCAAACTTAGTACGAAATACCATTATAACCTACCGAAGATTGCACGACCCGCAGAAAAAGCGACCGACTGAAGTCGGTTGATTTTCTAGAGTGCCCTAAAATCACCGTGTCATTCTGTCAGTCTGTCAGTCTGTCTGTCCGTCCGTAACCCGTTTGAGAAAATTGGTGATAGTGACTTAACCGCTTGGAATATTTAAACAATTTTTGGCATACTGATAGATATCAATGAGATCTAACCAATGAACTTGCGAAATAGCACATTCTATATAGTATGTGAAAAATTTCGAACTGCTTCTCCTCGGAAACCGTTGGGCCGATTGAAGTCAAATTTCGTATGGAGCCTCTATGGGATGGGGGAAACCAAAATTTGCTCATGGGGTCTAGGTCACATGACCAAAATGGCCGCCAAGCCATATATGGTAAAAACCCTTCAAAAATGGTCTTCTCCAGAACCACTGGGCAGATTTCCACGAAACTTGATAAATAGCATCTGGGACGTAGGCCCATGATAAATTGCTAAAATGGTGACCCTGGGTTGACCTTGACCTTCTTTGTGCCTAGGTCAAACTTTGACACATATGCTTTTGTATTGGAAAAGTGAGAATGCATTTTATCCTGCAAACGATTCAGAATACAGTACTAAAGTATAAGATATATTTTTGCTCCTTACGATAAGGCGCATGTATTGGCGGAACCGTTTTAGGTCCAGGTCACATGACCAAAATGGCCGCCAATGCCCGCCATACCCATATATTTTAACACTCATAAAGCTAAAAGCATCCGGCGGGTCGTGCACTTCAGCTGAAGCACTGGTTGTATTAGATTTTGGTGACCTTTGCCTTATTTGGGGTTAAAAATATTTATTTTAAACTATTCACATATACGGAACACATTCACATGCATATACGGAACACAATATTACTTGGTAAAGCTTTGAGCTTATATAAATCATCTCCTGTAACAAATCATCTCCTTTAACAAATGTAAGGCCACAGGCTCCCAAAAACATAAGATATCTGTGACTTAGACCTTGTTTTCAGGGTCAAATGGATATTTAATTTAAATATGGTTGGGGCTGGAGGAACATAGTTTTCCTCTTAAAACATTTCTACATTGTAATGGAATGCCCGCCTTATGATGATCAAAGAAAAAGTACATGAGGAGCTTCGGAGTTTATAAAATATCAACCTTCGTCTTGATAACACATCAGTCTGACATAGTGCATTTTTTCCTATCTCCAAAATTGTTACTTTTTGGGTGAAAATTTGTGATATTTTATTTATTTATACTTCAAACATACATTGTAGGTTGTGTGTGCTTGCTAGAACCGCCTCAATACCGTGAAATAAACACCCCATAAACCCCACTTTATATAGCGACACGGGGGTTTATGGGGGTATGTCATTTTTTACTTATTGCTGCTGCAAGACATAGGTTGTGGATACTCATTAGAACCCCCTCATTGAGGCGGTTCTAACGCGCACCCACAACCTATGTTTGCAGTTAAAATAAGAAAAATATCACGGATTTTCATCAGAAAAGTAGCCATTTTGGAGGTGTGAAAAATGTACTATGTCGCACGTATGTGTTATCGTAATGAGGCGGCTTTGGTGAGTACCCACAACCTTTGTCTTGGAGCAGAAATAAGAAAAAATAATGTATACACATGTAGCCCCAAGTTTTCTATATATAAAGTGGGGTTTAAAGAAGAGTTCATTACTGGGAGTTGTTAGCATGATGAATCCGATCTGTAATCATACCTAATAAGTTTGATCGCTCTCGTCTTAACAGTCTGGGCAATAATTGGTCTCTATCTGTTATCGTTGCGCTTCAAAGCGCCCCGTCCATCGGGGCTTGGAGAAATTGGATGGGCTGCACGGTGCTTCCGCGCAGAGCTGAAACCGACCGAACTTGTGTACTGGTAAACAGCTTAGGTCTATGTCTGCCCAGAAAAGTGATGCGAGTCGGACCGCTCCTAAAACCCTAGCGGTTTCTATGGGCTTGAGATGTCATTACATCTCAATGTCGGGTAAAAGTATCACAATATCGGAAGCAAAGTCTCCAAAATGACCTTAATAGTGTTAACAGGGACGTAAAACCTCAACTCAAACAAAGTAATTCTTTCCGCTTCGAAACTGTATGAGGGATAAATATGTTCTAGAAAGGTTTATCCATTGGAAGCAAAGAATACACCAGTGAACTGGATAACATGGAGAGTACATGTTTTCTGGGCCAGACTAGCTAGTTTCGGCCAATTAGGCCTCATCAGTGACCCTCAAATATTTTCAAAATTCCACAATGGAATCAATGATTCCAAAGGACAAGAAAATATTAACTCCACTATGATGTAGGGCAGGAAGACTTTTTACGGCCGCCACACATTCCCAGACTAGCTGTAGTGACGTTAAATATGTTTTAGAAAGGGTTATCCTTTGGAAGCAAATAATACACCACAGAACTGGAAAATATGGAGTGTACATGTTTTCTGGGCCAGAAAAGCTAGTTTCGGCCAATTAGGCCTCATCAGTGACCCTCAAATATTTTCAAAATTCAACAATGGAATCAATGATCCCAAAGAACAAGAAAATATAAACTACACATTGAGCCCATTTGACATATAAGGGGTGTCAGGCCTATTTTTGTCGGTTTTATTCTATTTTTGACGGAAAATCCGGTTAGCAAACAGTGCAGGCCCTGATCAGACGCCGCGTTTTGTTGTAAACAAATCGGTAAGCTTAAAGTACAAAAGGTGGTTCCCTCAACGACAGTTTTGTTTGATTCGAGATTTAACGTCCCCCTCAACACGTTGCTTCAAATTTCGTGGGACTTTTACCCGACATTGAGATGAAATGGCATCTCAAGCCCTGTCGCCAAATGAAACCAATATGATTTATAAGCATGGACTCGCACCGCATTGTTTGGGCAGGCTTAGATCCTCTAAGCGGTTTACCAGTACTCGTGTTCGGTAGATTTCAACTCTGCGTGAAAGGATCATGCATGCCATTTATTTCTTCAAGGCCCAATGGGCGGGGGCCGACCCTCAACGACAGGGAACTACTCTTAAGAAAAGAACTCTTAAGGAAGACCTAGTGTATATTCCTTTTTCAGAGGGTCTTAGTTTAAGGGCAAGCAAACAGGAAGTCCCTAGAGTTATCTCCATTATAAAGAGTGAGTGAGTGGTTCCGTTTTACGTCCCACCAACAGCTCAGGTCATACGGAGACGGGACCTCGGTTTAAAGACTCATCCGAAAGTCTGGAGAAGCCCAGGATCGAACCGGCGACCCCTGGTTTACAAGGCGAGTAGCGTAACCACTCGACCACGGAGGCTTCTCTCTCCTTTGTAACAATATTTTGGACGTGTCAAGTATATCTACCGGTATTCTGCGTAATGGTTCCAAATTCTCCATCATCATGTGCATTTCGAGCGATTGATTGGTTAAAATAAAAGTTTTATACTTTGATAAATTTCACGAGCAAGAATCTCAGATCTGTTTCACATAGCCATCACGAAAACACGCCTATATAATTTTGACCCCCTTGAACCCCACATTTATAAAGTAAAACCGGGGTTTCCGGGGGTATACCTTATTTTTCTTATTTCTGCTCGAAAGTATAGATTGTGGGTACTCGTTAGAACCGCCTCGATGAGGCGGTTCTAACGAGTGCCAACAATCTATATTTTCTATCTATCTATCTTCTTATACTGAGTCGGTCATATTTGGCCATTACCTCAGTTGGGTGCGTAGCTAAATTTAGAATTTAGCTTAAAAAAAAAAGAGAAGTCACTGGATGAGTCCTTAAAACTACTTACAATCTGAATAACAGGGGTATACTGAAACGCATACCTCTGAGTCTCAATCCCACACTGTATGGACCCTGAACTCCTCTGCAGTCTTAGCATTCACCACAGAAGAGGGAAGACTATTCCACTGGAGAATAATCCTAGGGAAGAAGGAATTTTTCAGGGCATCACTGTAGGACTGGTACCTGTGATACTGTGAGTTGTTTACTTTTTATTTTGAGCAGAAATAAGAAAAATATCACATTTTTTCATCATGAAATTTTCAATTTTTCGGCGATAAAGGTGGCAATGTATTTGTATAGGCGTGTTTGCGTAATGGCGACAGGTAGTACATACAACGTGACGTCAAAGAATACGTTTAGAATCCCCGCGTTACGTCAGTCTCAACAGCGTTCGATTAAAAGACAATTAACGTATATGTTAGAAGGCAAATAAAATGAATTTAACGACTTGATTTTTTCCTTGGGTTTCTATCAAAAATGGCAGCTTCCAACTGAATAATCATTCCGCCATGGCCGTTGGTAAGTTCATTCAGTTTCACGCTTTCGAAAGAAATCCTAAGATGTACCATTTTGTTGACATTTTTAAACATTTCGATGACAAAGTTGGAATTTTAAGGAATTGTTTATAATATCGATGTATAAACTCCGGCGAATCACTCACAAACATTACGCAAACACGCCTATACAAATACGTTGCCACCTTTATCGCTGAAAAAAAAAATGAAAATTTTAAGATGAATAATTGCGATATTTTTCTTATTTCTGCTCAAAATATAGATTGTGGGCACTCGTTAGAACCGCCTCACCGAGGCGGTTCTAACGAGTACCCACAATCTATATTTTATAGCAGAAATAAGAAAAATAAGGTATACCCCCGGAAACCCCACTTTTATTGTATAAAAGTGGGGTTCAAGGGGGTCAAAATTATATAGGTGTGGTTTCGTGATTCTTGGCATTAAGCCCTTTGGGCTTCTTGCAGTCTGTGAGTGATTCGCCGGAGTTTGCACATCAATAAAATTCTCAAAAATGAAATTCATTCCTATGGTAAGGAGTGTTGAACAGACATTCAAGGTCCTCTTGTTAATAACATTTATGCCCATCTTTGCAATATCTCTTCTATTTTTGCATGACGCCTATGCTATAGAATTAGTTATAAATTCGAAGTACATAAGGGGGCATATGAGAATTGTACACAAATAGTGTTTGATTAAAAAGACGTTTTTCGCCATATCTACCGACTAAACGCGTCAATGCTATCAATGTTATTGTACACAGAAGGAATATAATTCAAATTGAGCTGCTGAATGGTTGTTCATCTAATAGACCCCAAGTCTTTAGACAGGCTGGAATTACCAGGATTGCTTTCTAACGAGTATTTATTGGTCTTAGTTATATGGAAAGGTCTGTAATCTTACAAATGTTCCACTGAGACGAACAGTGGCCAGAGAGTGAGAGAATGATCCGCTTGCTATTTCTAATGATCATTTTCATTACGTCATTAAATAAGCAATGACCGCTCAAAAATGACATAGGTAAACTGGCCGGCTAAAAATGACCTAAAATAGTATTCACTGGACCATTTAACTCCAATAGAAACAAACAAACGTCATTAAAACAAAATGTGCAAAAAGATTATAATTCAAATATGGAACGCCAAAGCTGTCTGGAAGTAAGCGAAAAATTCCTGGTATGCTCTAACATATTTATATAATACAAAACATCTTTATGTCCTGCTCACGTTTTATTATATCCTGCATGATATTCTTTATATGATGTATCACCTACAGTATGTGTTGCAGAAACCTTATGATGTTATGTGTCAGCTACATTATATGTTGTATGAAATGTATTATATCATGAGAAGTTTTCTTTATGTCTTGAGTCTTGTTCTTTATGTCCTGCTACTATTTCGTTATATGATGACAAAATCGTATTACGTTCTGCATGCTACTCATTATGAAATGCACTAATTTCTTTATATAGTGTATTATATACCTGATTTGATGTGGTGATTTTATATGGTTTTGCTTTGTTTATATGCGGTGTCAAGTTCATTACATTATGTCAAACTACTTTATATGCGTGACTTTCTTTATATGATGGGGGTAAATTTAATTCATAAAAATGGACTATATCACCGGTTTGAAATTATATTTGTATATTTGCCGGAATGATTTTTTTTTTTTTTTTTTTTTTGGTTTGGGTTTTACGGATCTTTCAAGATTATTTCACTCATATCGAACCGATCGTTAATCAGAGGTGGGCGAAAACCGGAGTACCCGGAGAAAAACCACCTGACCTTCCGTTGCAGAATTTGGCGTCTCACACGTGGCCCGAGCGAGGCTCGAACCTACGGCGGTGAGAGACCTAATGACTAAGAGTCGGCGCTCTTATCCACTAGGCCACGGAGGCCAGTTGCCGGAATGAATACGGGTGATTCGCATCTGCGTTATTTCTCCTTGTCATTTCACCATTGGATGTTTCGCCCTACTTTATAGAGGTGTTGAGTCGCACCAACTAGAAACGTGTCGATAGAACACGGATGCCCCCGCCTGGTAGCACAGTTATGAAAACTGCAGCGTAAAATGATTACGCAATATATCGGACGCGTACTACATGCCCTTTCCAACAGTCTTCACGTAGCCCAAACACAGATTCGCCCATATTCCTTTCGAGAAAGGCTTGTCAAGTTCTGTGGTGTAGTCATTGCTTCGAAACGATAACCCTTTTATAAAACATATTTAATTTCACTACAGCTGATGTGTGGGAATGTGTGGCGGCCGTAAAACGACTCCCTGCCCTACATCATTGGGGAAAATTATATTTTCTTGTCCTTTGGAATCATTGATTCTATTGTGGAAATGTGAGGGTCACTGATGGTCACTGATGAGGCCTAATTGGCCGAAAATAGCTAGTCTGGCCCAGAAAACATGTACACTCCATATTGTCCAGTAGTACGCGCCCGATATTGCGTTATCATTTTACGCTACAGTTTTCATAACTGTGCTACCAGGCGAGGGCATCCATGTTCTATCGACACATTTCTAGTTGGTGCGAATCAACACCTCTTTGGATATATGTAGCGCGAAACATCCAATGGTGAAATGACAAGGAGAAATGGCGCAGAAGCGAATCAATATTCATTCCGGCAAATATACAAATATAATTTCAATGCGGTGATATAATCCATTTTTATGAAATAAATTTACCCCCATCATATAAAGAAAGTCACGCATATAAAGAGTTTTACACAATGTAATGATCTTGTCACCGCATATAAAGAAAAGCAAAACCATATAAAATCACCACATCAAATCAGGTATATAATACACTATATAAAGAAATTAGTGCATTTCATAATGAGTAGCATGCAGAACGTAATACGATTTTGTCATCATATAACGAAATAGTAGCGTGACATAAAGAACAAGACTCAAGACATAAAGAAAACTTCTCATGAAATAATAAATTTCATACAACATATAATGTAGCTGATACATAACATCATAAGGTTTCTGCAACACATAATGTAGGTGATACATCATATAAAGAATATCATGCAGGATATAATAAAATGTGAGCAGGACATAAAGATGTTTTGTACTATATAAATATGTTAGAGCATTCCAGGAATTTTTAGCTTACTTCCAGACAGCTTTGGCGTTCCACAAATATGAAGTTTGTCATGTCCTGGCCATACATCTTGAAGCTGGCACTTTATCTGACAAATATGCATTGCAACGTATGATAAAACACGGGAAGGTATGGCAGAGTTTCGACTCCAAAAATGTTGTAAAATTCCATGTTACATGTTGACTTACCTCTAACTGGCTATGGAAATTTTCAAAAAAAAAACAACAACAAAAAAAAACACACACACAAATTGTTAAAATCGTATATTTTCATTCTCAAGCTTTTTGGGACTCAATGTTGTTCATACCTCAATATTTACATTTCCAGTGTGAAGTCTAATATAAACCTATAGAAAACAATGTAGGTTATACTTCCATGAATGCTTCGAGTCGCGTGATTTTCAGTGACGTCAAGTTACGTCAGTCTAAATAATGGTTCTCTGTGGGCGTTGGTGACGTCAACGCTTTTCCGCTTATTGTAGAAAAAAAACAGCGTGTAAATGTTTTCAGCTAAAAGTTCGCCTATAAGCTTTTTCTCGCCCAGTAATGAGGGACAAAGAGTGTAAATATAAAAAATAAACTTATTTTTTCTGCTTTTCATGAAAGTATGAACGACAGCGGGTCGCTAGCAAAGTTTACATGAACCCCTTCGGGGTTAATTTACTTTGGACGCGACCCGCTGCGTTTGCACGCGACCCGCTTCTATCATACTATCGTGGACAGCCGAAAAATAAAATTCATTTCCTAAATGAATACACTGACTCAAACACGTCACATGATCAATAAAAGACGTCAAAATTTACCATGGTTCTCTCCAATATGATTGGTCGATGGCGCCGTTTTATCGTCCATGGAGCGCAAATGTTTTCATGTTTCACCATTAGCCCTCCATCACGAAAACACACTTCTATAATTTTGACACCTTGAACCCCACTTTTATATGGTAAAACTCAGTTTTACAGGGGTAAACCTTATTTTTCTTATTTCTACTCTGAAATTTAGATTGTGAGCACTCGTTACAACCGCCTCATCAAGGTGGATGTTAGAACCGCCTCATCGAGGTGGTTCTACAAGTACGTACCCACAATCTATATTTTGAGCAGAAATAAGAAAACATCACAATTTTTCATCTAAAAATTTAGTTTTTTTTTTCGGCGGTAAACTTTACAATGTACATGTATTTGTATAGGCATATTTTCGTAATTCAAAATAGAATTTTTCGTCACATAACGGATGAAAAACAATGTAAATATGAATAATAAATTTAACGTTCATTGAAGTATGAACAACATAGGGTTACGTCCTGGGCCCTCTTTTCTGTTTTACTTTACATTAACAACCTGGTTTATAGGTTTATAGGTGCAGTTTATATTTCTCACACAGTGGTGACTGAACTACAGTTTACACAACAAGAGGACCATGATGGTCCTAAATCGCTCACCTGAGCTAAGAGATTTACATGTTGGCCCCTGGTCGGGGCAATCTTTGGCCTCCGGGCTATAATTTGAACAACCTTGGTAGAGGTCCACTAAACGAAGCTTAATATCAAATATTATACGCACGGGCCTTCTGGTTTCAGAAAAAAAAGATTCTTAAAGGCTTTCCCTATATAAGCCTATGTAAAACATGTGGGCCCTGAGGCGGGGCCATTTTTGGCCCTTAGGCTATATTCAGAACAATCTTGGAAGAGGCCCACTAGGTGAAACTTCCAACCAAATATCCAAGATCTAGGCCTTTTGGTTTCCGACAAGAATAGTTTTAAAAGTATTCCCTTTATTTGTCAATGTAAATACCGGGACAGCGCCATTTTTGGCCCCAGGCCCATTTGCTGAACAATCTTGGTAGAGGTCCACTACATGAAGATTCATACCAAATATCAAAGACCTGGGCCTCCTGGTTTCAGACAAAAAGATTCTCAAAGATTTTCCCTATAAAAGCCTATATAAACATGTGGGCTTCGGGCCTTGGCCATTTTTTGGACTCAGGGCTATAATTTGAACAATCTTTGTAGAGGTCCGTTAGATGAAGCTTCATACCAGATATCAAAGACCTGGGCATTCTGGTTTCAGACAAGAAGATTCTGAAAGGCTTTTCCTACATTAGCCTATGTAAAACCAGTGGGCCCCGGGGCGGGACCACTTTTGGCCCCATCCAATAACTTGAACAACCTTGGTAAAGGTCCACTGGATGAAGCTTCATACCAAATATCAAAACCCTGGGCCTACTGGTTTCAGACAAGAAGATTTTTAAAGGTTTTCCCTATATAAGTCTATGTAAAACCAGTGGGCCCCGCTCGGGGGCATTTTTGGCCCGAAGGGCTATAATTTGAACAATGATAGTGGAGGTCCACTAGATGAAGCTTCATACCAAATATCAAAGATCTTGGCCTTCTGGTTTCAGACAAGAAGATTTTTAAAAGTTTTCCCTATCATTAGCCTAATATATGTAAAAACAATGGGCCCCGGCGCTGGGCACTTTTGGCCCCAGGACTATAATCTGAACACTCTTGGTAGCGGTCCACTAGACGAAGATTCATACCAAAATATCAAAGACATGGACCTTCTTGAATCTTGCTAAAGGTCCACTAGATTAAGTTTCATACCAAATACCAAAGATCTTAGCCTTCTGGTTTCAGACAAGAAGATTTTTAAAGGTTTTCCCTATTATAAGCCTATGTAAAGTCGGTGGGTCCCCGCGCGGGGGCATTTTTGGCCCCATGGCTTTAATTTGAACAATCTTGGTAGAGATCCAATAGATGAAGCTTCATGCCAAATATCAAAGACCTTTTGGTTTCAGACAACAAGATTTTTAGAGGTTTTTTCTTATTTCTTCCTTTTCGTTGCCATGGCAACCAGAGTTCTGCATGAAATGGAATTGTTTGAACAACTTTGAGAGGGGACCAGCCAGAGATCATTTCTGCCAAGTTTGGTCAAAATCTGTTCAGTGGTTTATGAGATGTCGTTCAAAGGAATTGTGGTCGGACGGACGGACGACGATGGCGGCGGACGTTGAGCGATCACAATAGCTCCCCCGGAGCTTTCGGCTCAGGCGAGCTAAAAATGCACTGAATTTGCAAATGTAAAAAGTACGCTTAAGGTGCGCACTACATGCATGCGCAAAAAGGTGTAATTCGCGTTTACTGTCTATCCATTTCATCCGTTTGTATATTCACGTGTGCGTTCGTCCGTCCATCTATTTATCTACCTTATTATCCTCTTATACTGAGTCGGTCAAATTTGGCCATTACCTCGGTTGATTCTTGGGTATAGTTCAAACACTTTGACATGAGACTGACCTTTGTGTTTTGTTTGTTTGATTTGAGATTAATCGTCCCCGCCTAGACTGTATAGGTCATTTTTGAGACGTTGCTTCCCATTTTGTGGGACTTTTACCAGACATTGAGATGAAATGACTTCTCAAGCCCTGTCGCCCAATGAAACCAATAGAGTTTATAAGCATGGACCGACTAGCACGGCTTTGCCTGGACAGGCTTAGATCCTCTAAGCGGTTAACCAGTACTCGTGTGCTGTCGGTTTCGGCTCTGCGTGGAAGCATCATATAGCCAGCTCCGATTGGCGGGGGCCGCTGACCTTTATGCAAGGAATAAATTAGTCAGTGCTGTCGCCAACTACGTCGGCTTTCGTAAACTTCTCGTGAAATTTCGGCATCTCGTGAAGTGGACCCATTTACCGTCCTCTATGAATTGAATAACAATGTCGCCCTCTTCGGGAGACGGCGAAGATAAATACATGCATTCAATGGGTGTGAAATTATGGTAATAGAGTTCACCAGTCTCATATCAATTTGTTCGGGCTTAAGAAACCATGCAGTGCTAAGCAATACAGATAAAGTACCTTGCTCAACGACACAACGCAAGCGTGGCTATTCATCCCGTTTGTCCGCTCGTCTCTCCCATCTGGGCGACACGGCATACGGGCGAAACGATTCACGGGCGAAACGACTCACCTCATAAGGGCGAATCGACGAGGCAGATTCGCTCCAATAACACTGTTCTAATTGTCATGACTCACTGTTTAGCTAGGAAGCACACATGCAGATCAACCTGTTTTTGGTCTTTTGTGTAATACTGAATTGGCAGTGAGGGCAAAGATTGAAATTTTGGAAAGTCTTGAATCGTAGGCCCGCTCCAAAAAACTCTTCATTTGTTTGCTTGCGGTGGTTGTGGTCTTTTGTCTTTGGGTATGGCTTTTCCTGATTATATCTTAATTACTATTTTACAATGGTTAATGTCGAAAGTTTGTGCCAGAAGTGAAGTGGGATCAGCACACAAGTCGGTAAAATTCACCTATGAAGATAGTTCCGGCGTATGTGGCGACTCCTCTCAAAGTTCTTCACACGCAAAAAATATTATTGGCTGTGCTCTTTGAATGAATTATTATTATTATTATTATTATTATTATTGTGGGCATCTTGCTTTTTTTTTTACTTTGATGATGTTTTATTCGTGTGAGGTGCGTGTCCCTTCACAGATAATTACTTTTCCAGAATGGATATAGATATTAGATTAAAAATGACTTAAGCACTGTAGAAAAAGAATAAATTTATTATTACGTGAGCTTCTGTAACGACTTCTCTCAGTTTTTAACAATTGGAAATAATATTTCTTTGATTATGATGTTGCCATCTGCGTGAGCTTAGTAATTTTTCCTAGTCCGCATTACTGGACAAGCTAAAGTAATTTGTGAAATAAACACCTCTTGGTGTGATAGTCCTGTTTGGAAATGATGTATGTCTCATGACATTTACTTTTCATCCATCTAAAATGGACAACGTTTATACACAATTTCATGTTTGACACTCTACTTGTTATTACTTTGGTCAGATTTGTACAATTTTGACAAGTTGGGACTTTGGGACATAGACATTGATGACGCTTTTGCATGCGACAATAATGAAACTTCAGACCATAGACAAAAATGACACTTAATATTGTGTGTAAGACGATATTTTATGAACTGTCTCAATAAGGGACTGTAAAACCGGTTAGAAACATGCTATTTCTGTGTTCATTATATAAACTGCGGCATGCAAAGTTGGTCTCGTTGTCATCACGTGACAATGCCAGGATAACGAACAGCCGAATGGACCACTAGGCATATCATTACGGCAAAATATCACTGAGGCGGTTCTAACGAGTACCCACAACCTATGTATTGGAATACAAATAAGAAATACTGTTTACCCCCTTAAACCCCAGTTTTCTCTATATAAAGTTGGGTTTAGGGGTGGGGTGTTCATTTCACGGACTTGTTCACGTGATGTAATATGGGTTAGGAGAATTCTGCTTCATCATGTTAACAAGTGCGTGTAATGAACACCCCTGTAAACCCCACCTTACATAGAGAAAACTGGGGTTAAAAGGGGCTTACATTAATTATTTGTCTTATTTCTGCTCCAAGACATAGGTTGTGGCTACTCGTCAGAACCGCCTCACAACATATATTTGCAGTATAACCGTAAGAAAAAAGTTACAATTTTTTATCCGAAAAATAACCGTTTTGAAGATACGAAAGTATGCACTATATCTCATGTTGCTACTAGACACTGGTGAAATTACATGGATATAAAAGTTATTTTCCCTTGTTAAAACTGAAACAAGAAATAAAGTATTAATTAAGGACAAAGTTATTTCATTTCTGGAAAAAAGTCTTTAAATCTCGCTTTTACATGCACCATGTACATGTACAAGGTGATGATTCTGATGTGATTGTTACAACGCAAAATGAAGTAATGAAGTATTTTTTTTTTTTTTTTTTTCATTTTGAACTTTTTACTTCATTTTGCGTTGGCTATGTCTTTGCTTTTGTTTGATTTGATTCGAGGTTAAACGTCCCCGTAATCACTGTATAGGTCATTTTGGAGACGTTGCTTCCAATTTTGTCGGACTTTTAACCGACATTGAGATTAAATGACATCTCAAGCCCTGCCGCCTTATGAAACCAATGGGGTTTATAAGCATGGACCTTCTGACTCGCACCGCTTTGCCTGGGCAAGCTTAGATCCTTTAAACGGTTTACCAGTACTCGTGTGTGGTCGGTTTCAGCTCTGCGTGGAAGCATTATGCAACCCATCTATTTCTTCAAGCCCCGATGGCGGGTCCGAGCTTTGTCGATGCGAAATGACATGAAATGTAGGTTTTACTTCATTTTGTGTCGATACTATGAGGTTTTATGACAATGAAAAAGTTATTTCATTTTGCGATGATAGGTGGCATCCGTAATTTTACTTCATTTTGCGTTGACAGTATGATTTCTGATTTGTTTGCTTGATTTGAGGTTTAACATCCCCGTCAACACTATATAGGTCATTTTGGAGACGTTCCTCACGATTTTGTGGGACTTTTACCCGACATTGAGATGAAATGACATCTCAAGCCATGCCGACCAATGAAAGCAATAGGGTTTATATCCATGGATGGTCCGACTCGCACCACTAGAATCTCTAAGCGGTTTACCAGTACTCATGCGCGGTCGGTTTCAGCTCTGCGTGGAAGCAGCATGCAGCACAATTTATTTTTTTCAAGCCCCCGATGGGCTGGGGCTGTCAGGTTGCCTGTAAAGTAATAAAAAATCGCGCTTTTTAACCGCGCATCCGAAAGTAAAACATTTCGCGGCTTCGTAAAACAATCGCGCATTTGACATATCGATTCGCGCATTCGTGAAACAGATGATGCTTCCACACAGAGCTGAAAACGACACACATGAGTACTGCAAACACATACAAGATCTATGCCTACCCAGGCAAAGTGGAGTGAGTCGGATCGTCTATGCATATAAATTCTATTGGTTTCTTTGGTCGGCAGGACTTGAGAAGTCATTGCATCTCAATGTCGGGTAAGAGTCCCACAAAATTGGAAGCAACGTCACCAAAATGACCTATATAGTGTTGACGAGGACCTTAAACTTCATATCAAACAAACAAACAAAAATCAATGTTATGTTACATTATTTGCCCGGAATTGCTTGTTTGTAAGCCACGTCATGAGAAAAACTCCCTTTATCATATGCAATCAAAGGCGCACATCAGCCTGAATTTTCGCAACACATAGAGCACAACCCCACTACCTCCTAAATCCGACTCTAACCAAACAGATCAACGGACAGGCCAAAACCAACCTCTGTCTGCACTACACGGTCATGTAATGACTTAATGCAAAGATAACGGGCATGACAACCAAATACCGTAAAGATGTTCGGTTTTTATCCTACTGACATTATACAGTATTGCTTCCAAGGCCTTTGGGTTCCCTTCGAAGACAGACATTACTTCATTTTGCGGTGATATGAAGCATATATTAATGCAAAATAAAAATATTTTTTACTACTTATTTATTTCATTTCGCATGAAGTAAAAAGAATCAAAATGAAAAAAATACCTCATTACTTCATTTTCGTTGTAACATGTGATTTAGAGTGAGACCTATATCATGACATTTCAAGTAACCAATACTTAATCTGGTTTCGGGGAATGGGTCCACATTAAGGGGAGGTAATTAGCTCAAAATTATCTTCCTCACTCTTATACAAAGGGGTCTAGTTTTGAAGGGAACAAATCATAACGATAGCACATCCGTGTAAAATAGAGCATATTTTGAAATAGAGCATATTTCCACATAACTAGAGTAAAATTCCTTTATTAAGACCACCTTTGGGACTGTTCATAAATCGTCTTCAAGACCACTTTTGAACAGTCCCAAAGGTGGTCCTTGACCAGAGGACACTGTATGAAGAAAACACAACGAAAGAATAATTGCAGCCTGTCATATAAACTCTTTGAAGCAGAACTGGTCTTTATTTTAGGTGGTCTTAATAGTGGAATTTCCATCACGTGAACAAGTCCGTGAAATGAACACCCCCTAAACCCCATCTTATATAGAGAAAATCGCGTTTACGTGGGTAAACAATATTTTTCTTATTTCTGCTCCAAGACATATATTGTGGGTAATCCTTAGGACCGCGTGAAAGAGGCGGTTCTAACGAGCACCCACAACCTATGTTTGCAGTAAAAATAAGAAAAAAATGTCATGGATTTTCATCAGAAAGTAGCCATTTTGGAGATGTAAAAATGCACTATGTCGCATAGGTGTGTTATCGTTATAACTGGCGAAAATGTGTGATGTTGCCAAATTTATACTTCAAAAATAGGTTGTGGGTACTCGTTAGAACCGCCTCAACTCAATTATATGTTGTGGGTACTCGTTCGATGAGGTCTGTTGTTTTGGAGCAGAAATAAGAAACATAATGTTAATCCCCGTAAATCCCATTTTTCTCTATATAAAGTAGGGCTAAGAGGGGTTACATTTCACGGACTTGTTAAAATGATGTGGTAGAGAGACATAGTTTACCGAAAAGCAAACAGAAAGTTCCATCAGTTGCCTAACTAATTAAAAATACGGAAATGTACCAATGCCAAGTACATCCATGGATACACCTTCAGGGGAGGCAACCCCTGCAAAAACTTTTTGGTCAGCCATGTCAACGGGGGTCAACGCTTAAAGCAAAGAATTTGCCTCTGAGGACCAAATTCTTTCCTTTAAGAGTAGACCCATTTTCAGCGGGACAGGGCTTATAGAAAAGCGAACAGGAAGTCCGGAAAGTTGTCTCCCTTTGAAAAATGGCGGAAAAATCTGCCAGGTGTTTCCATTCGCCTTAAACAATCAAGATGGCATTTTTCAATAACCATACGTTTCAAATCTGACAGATCTGTAGCGACTTATAAATCATAGGCTTAATTGCTGTTGTATTTGTTTATATCAAACATCATAACATTTCATTTTAAAGCCAAATTTTTCCCATCAGTCAGTGATTCGCAAGTGGGCATCGGAACACGTGTAAATCATATCAGCTAACAGAGTTGTCAAATATTAACATACCTAATATTTCATATTTACACAATAATCCTGTTCGTAAATATATATAAATATGTTCAAAGGTTTGATGTTTATTTGTGTCATAGGTAAGTTTCCAGAGGATAAAATGTTACCATAATAAAAATGAAATAATTACATTAACATGCTGTAATGGCAAAGGCTTTGAACCTTACCACTCGCGGACGACAAAAAGGGCTTGACATCTCAAATCCTTTTTCATGGAAAAAACACGCAGAGCGTTAAGCCTTGTTTTCCTATACCACGATATCCCAATACTTTTGGTAAATAGTGGAGATCCTGATTAGAAGCCATCTGATCTGGATATACTGTGTTTATCAATTATGAATACAATGATATCAAGTAATTTGATTAGCTGAGTGTGGAAAATTATTTATTCTTGGGCGAAAAAAAAAATAAATACCGTGGCAACTTTGAACTATCACGTTAACTAGTCCGTGAAGTGAACGCCATCCTGAACCCCATTTATATAGACAAAACTGAGGTTTACAGGGGTTGTATTAGTTTTCTCATTTCTATTCCAAGACATAGGTTGCCGGTACACGTTATGAGCACCTACATGTACAACCTATGTCAGAAGTATAAATACGGAAAATATAAATTTCGACGGAAAAATAACTATTGTTGAGATATAAAAACTCACGCATGTGTCAGCATTTCCTGTCTACAGTACGAAGCTTGTGTCCAAAAGCATTCATATAGCGCATAGTAAGGATTCTGAAGTCTGAAATCACAGCTGAGAAGTTGGAAAAAGTAGAAGTTAGATTTGCAGAAAGTCCGAGCCATCTGTGAATTAAACACGCCCTACACCCTACTTTATATAAAAAAGCTGGGGTCTACCGGCATGCACATTATTTTTCTTATTGTCTAAAACATAGGTTGAGGGTGACAAATGCACTATGTCAAACGGGCAGTGCCGGCCTATCTCCAACGTAATGCAATTGAAATATTGCCTTGGTCAGCTAGAGGCCGTGGTTTGAAATCGCTGGAGCATATTTGGGACATTCGTGGGCGTCGGATGCAGAACTGGACCCGAGGCACAGAATTGAACGAACTGGACAGCGCTGCATCGCAAGTGGCAAGAGTACCGCATTTTCTGGTAGTTGTTGGTTTATAATGTTAGCCATAGTGTATACCACTGCTCTATCGCATTATACATGTACTGAAACGGGGATTAGATGCGTGGCTTCCTGATTAGTCAGAAAAACCCCTGTCTATAAAACTACGTAAATCGTCATCATTGCATGGTATACCAAGTTTGGGGCTTCAAGCTTATATAGTTCCTGAACAGTCTTTGACAAAAAATATCATCGGCAAATATGAGGTGAAAGAAGAAGGAAAGAACACAAGAACAAAGAATTGTGTCTTATACGAAATAGGTCAGCACCATGACCACGTGAACACGTCCGGAAAATGAAGGGCCCCCTATACCCCCACTTTATATAGAGAAAACTGGGGTTTTCGGGGATATACATTATTTTTCTTAATTTTGCTGCAAGATATAGGTTGTTGGTACTCGTTAGAACCGCCTCGATAAGGCGGTTCTAACGAGCACCCACAATCTATGTTTGCAGTATTTATAAGAAAAAAAAATCACGACTTTTCATCAGAAAAGTAGCCATTTTCGAGATGTGAAAAAATGCACTACATGTGTTATCGTAATGGCATAGTATACCAAGTTTGAGACTTCTAGCTTTTACCATGTCTGAGAAATCTTTGGCGAAACATTCAACACTGGCCTAGATAGTGAAAGAAAGAAGAAAGAAAGAGCAGATGAACAAGTCGAGACAATACCCATTGTATCATACAAAAATACAAAGAAAAATGTGAGGAAAAAATGCAATTTATGTTGAAACGGACGGAAGGGTGAGCGGACAGATGGACGTCCGACAGACAGACGAACGAACGGGTCCACATGGTCATTTTTGGGTACTCTATCCATGGTTGATTTGTCGTCTTTTTAGGTACATTGTCCAATTTTACTGAAGAAGAAGAAGAAGGAGAAGAAGAAGAAAGAAGAAAGAAGAAGAAGGAGACAGTCTCTCCCACATGCACTGTTGTCATATTTTTTCACTGAAAATGCCTTCATACTGAGTAATTATTAAGGCACTGTGTATTCTATGGAGTGGAGACTTGGAGTGGAGTCTGGAGTCAAAGTTTGGAGACTGTTTGTTTCGAAACTCCTATCATTATACAATGTAATGAAACAATGTTGCAAGGTCAAGATCAAATCCTGTCATCAGGACTTTAAATAAGAGTCCCAAAGAGTCTGAACTGCTCATCTGAGGAACATATGTTCTATCAATTTACAGATATAAATAAATGCCGGCCTCAGTGGCTCAGTCGGATGCGCGTCTGACTGGTGATCAGAAGGACGCGGGTTCGACTCCCGCCGGGGTCGGCAACATTCTTTCGTGGAGATTGATCATGAAATCTTTTCTACGGTCATTCTCTCCCTTCCGCTGATTCAAGAAGGGCAGTTGTCAGTTTCTGGCGAAATAATGTGCACTGTACTGGTTAACCGCTTACGTATAAGCCTGCCCAGGAAAGTGTTGATAGGTAAACTGACCGGCTCAAAAATGACCTTAATAGTGTTGACTGGGCCGTAAAACTCCAATACAAACAAACAAACAGATATAAATGTTTAAAATGCTGCAGGAATCCTCTGTTTCCACCTGATTGTTTGTGCTACAGACCAATGGAGTGTCACTACAGACTCAACATACTTTTAAACTAGGTACCTCCTATCATAAGGAGCAAGATTGTTTTGTCTGTTTTGGAGTTTAATGTCCCAATCAACACTATTTAGACCCTATCGAACCTTCGGCCCAGATGACATTATAAGGCTTTTTTTCTAGCTTTGCACCAGTAAGCACTGATACGCAACAACAGATCACAAAAATAAAGCTAAACTGATTTTCATCTCATATGGAGCATTTAATCATGAACTTTATATAAGAGATAAACTGGTGTACTATGAGGTCTTGATTGCTCTCATGAGCACCAAGGCATGGAACGAGCATTAAGCTGACGGTTCCTAACAACTTGCAGATGTACAAGGAAAAATTACTATTTAACCCACCCAATGACTATTGAATCCAATTTGCCAGCGTTTAACAAAAGGATGAAGGTCAGGTCAAAGTAATATAATATATTCAGCAAAGTTGGGAAGTTGGAGGTGTTTAAGTGAGTTATATCTCAATCAAGTTTTGTGATCAAAGGTATTTTTCTTAAGGAAAAAATGTTTTTTGCTATTAGCATGGAGTGATATAGGATTCAAATTTTCCGTTCTTTGCTTCCGTTCTCAAGCCGTCAACATTTGCGACCATTCTACCGGTCACCCTGATGGTCAAGTTCATTTCTCGAGAACTATAAGGGCTTCATTATTGATATTAGGTACAAACTTGTATCTAGGGATGGTAGCTTTAATATAAGCATCCATATTTGACCTTGACCTACATTTCATGGTTCACTGACTTTGTAAACTATTGCGTCAACTGAATATTCAGGTCATTTCTCAAACTACAAGCGCTTCATTAATGATAACTGGTACAAACTTGCGTCTAGGAATGGTAACTTGAATACAGCATTCAAATTTGACCTAGACCTACATTTCATAGTTCAATGACTAAGTGGACTATTGCATCAAGGCTAGCGTTCATCCTATTGTTTAAGTCCATTTCTCAAGAACTATAAGAGTGTCATAAATAATACTCAATACAAGCTTGCATCTAGAAATGGTATCTTATGAAAGCGTCCACGTTTGACCTTGACCTAGATTTCGTTGTTCGGTGACTTTTAACCACAGGCGCGACATAGCCTTCAGCGGATTTTTTTATCGTTTCATTTTATACACCATAAAGCAGGCTGGACATATTTAACCTTTCGATTGTAGACATTTGAATAAAATTTTATACTCGCACTACATGTGTATCTTCCACCAGCTGAAAAGGTGCTCAGAAAAAGAAGTTAAGAATCATCTGACTCAGACCAAAGTCAGTGAATAATCGATATATCTCGAAGCATGTTGGAATAATAGCAATCGCAATGTTATATTGTCAGGGGAGGTAACTAAAACACCATAACACCTTTAGTTGTGATTCTTGCACAAGCAGGCCTTCTCAACCGAATGTACAATTGTACATACTAATATATCTCAAAGGATACAAGAGATATGGCGATTACAAGGTTGTATATACGGGCAGGTGGACATATGGGACATGCAGACGCCAGGCTGATGTCCATATCTCCCGAATCTTTTCGGTCGGGGGATAATATATGTGAACCGCAATGGGTCACATGCAAAGTGAAAGAACCGTGCAGCAAGATAAGAGCAAGTGTGCAAATTAAATGCATCTCCAAAATTTGACTCCAGACTCCACTCAAAACTCTACTCAACGACACCACTTCAAGACTCCACTTCACAGAATACACGGTGTCAACTTTAACCTTTCACCCTTGAGTTTCTTAACTCTGATCCTGCTGTTCATGACAACCCCTATCTTTGGAAACAGTGTAGATCCAGATCAGATGGCTTCTGAAGAAGCCATCTGATCAGGATCTACACTGTTTGACATTCAATTTATGAATTTGTAAGAATAAATTACATCAAGTAATCTTATTGGTTCAAAGTCAGAACTGGGTGCGGCTAAACTGAATATTCAGCAAGAGAAGGGTTAACACGTCCAATCGTGTACATAGCGGGTTAGACCTGATCATGAACATGATGGCAAACAGTATTGCTCATCACGCTGTCTGCATAGTTGTCTCTGCCGATCGACAGGGTTAAGGGGAAAGGGAACACCTTCAGGGGAGGCAACTCTTGCAAAAGTATTTTTGTCTCCCATGTCAATAAGGGTGAACTCTTAAAGGAAAGAATTTGCTCCTGAGGAGAAAATTCTTTCCTTTCTTTCCTTTAAGACTAGACCCCTTTTTAAGTGACACAGGGCTAAAGGAAATGCGAACAGGAAGTCCCGAAAGTTATCTCCCTTTGAAAAATGGCGGAAAATCTGTGAGGTGTTCCCATTCCCCTTTCCTTTCTTTGACTAAGGTTTAACGTCCCCGTCAACACTATATGTCATTTTGAAGACGTTGCTTCCAATTTTATGGGACTTTTAGCCGACATTGAAATGAAATGACATCTCAATCCCTGTCGCCAATGAAAAAATAGGGTTTTTAAGCATGGACGGTCCTACTCGCACCGCTTTGCCTGGGCAGGCCTAGATCCTCTAAGCGGTTTACCAGTACTCGTGTGCGGTCGGTTTCAGCTCTGCGTGGAAGCATCATGCAGCCCATATCTTTCTTCAAGCCCTGATGGGCGCCCATTCCCCTTAAAGGGAATTTCGTGCGTTTATATTATTTCATAATATTCCCAGCGCTGGCTCTTAATCATTAGGACTCTCATTTTCAAACCTTGCTCGGGTCACACGTCAGACAATAAGTTTTTGCAATGTAAAGTCATGTGACTTTTCTCCAGGAACTCCGGTTTTCGACGATCGGCTTTAAGGAAGAGAAATAATCTTGAAAAAGGCCGCAAAACCAGAAACCGAAAAAACAAAAGAATGAAAAAATCATCATTGCATATCCTGCTTTCAATATTTCGACGCTCAGCTCTCCAAATGGATGAAAAACAATGGGTGGCCATGAAAAATGCGAATTTTATCGCCGAAAAAGCATCCATTTTGTGTCTTATCAAAACTAAATAGGTATAGTTAAGACTAATTAGGCGGAATTCGGCTTATCATCAAGAGAGGTGTTTTGTTTGACGCGCTCAATTAACTAGAATCTCATATTTTCATGTCTTCTCTCGAATCTCACTATCTCGCTCGCTGACGGGTCGTTTATGTCATTATGTTTTATCTTAAGAGCGATGTTTGAAGATAATTTAACCTAAAATACTCTTGTGTCACGAAAGACGTTGAAGCTGTCTCATTTCTGCAAAAAATTCGGGATCATGAGCTACGCTTCAAGCGAAAAGTGTCCACGGATATGTGTGTCCAGCGAATACCCAGATCAGCAAAGTCTGATCCAGTATTAAATAGAAATCATCACGAAAACACGCCTTTACAATTTTGACCCCCTTGAACCCAACTTTTACATAGTAAAACTGGGGTTTCCGGGGGTATACCTTGGTATACCTTTCTGCGCTAAAATATAAAGTGTGGGTACTCGTTAGAACCGCCTCAATGAGGCGGTTCTAACGAATTGAGGCAGTTCTAACGAGTGCCCACACTCTATATTTGAGCAGAAATAAGAAAATTATCGCAATCTTTCATCATAACATTTTCATTTTTTTCGGCGATAAAGGTTACAATGTATAAGTATAGGCATGTTTTCGTAATGTAAACCAAAGAAAATTCTCAGTATCGATAACAAGATAGAGGCCATTCTGAAAGGATAGAATTGGAGCAAATTCTTTCCTTTAAGAGTGATCCCTGTGATAGAGATAAATATGTAAGTTAATCTGCCTTTCATGCGTAAGACTTCTTCTTCTTCTTCTTTTTCTACTTCTTCTTCTCTATGTCTTTTTTATTGTTTTATCCTCCTCTGTCTTCTTCTTTCTTTCTTTCTTTCTTTCTTTCTTTCTTTCTTTCTTTCTTTCTTTCTTTCTTTCTCCTCTTCCAACTTCTTCTTCTTCTTTTTCTTTATTTGCTGTGTGTACGCAGCTGCGTTTTTTCTGTAAAGTGAGCAACGCTTCCGTGATCAGTCTTTTCACTGCGCCATAGAATGATTTCATCTGACTCAGTTTTTGTCCAGGCTGGTTTGTGTTTTCACAGCACGCACATGCCAGAATTCACGTTTGCTTGGCGCGACTTAATTGTACCAGGACACAACATATCGAGCTCTGTCTTGGGCTACAGGATGCTTCCACGCAGAGCTGAAACTGGTCGCATATGAGTACTGGTAAACCGCTTAGAGGTTCTAAGCCCGCCCAGGCAAAGTGGTGCAAGTCGGACCGTTTAAGCTTATAAACCTTGTTGGTTTCATTGGGCGGCAGGGCCTGCCTGTGATGTCATTTCATCTCAATGTCGGGTAAACGCCCCACAAAATCGGAAGCAACGTCTATATAGTGTTGACCTCAAATCAAACAAACAAAACTGAGCTACAAAGTCTAGCAATAGTCTTGAAATTCTAGATTCCAGAGGTTATAAAACGTTTTCATGTTCAACTCACTTGAGTATGAAATTTATCCTGCCAACAAATGTTGGCATTTTTTTAATTTTTGAGCAGGATAAATATCATACTGTGCTGACCTGAGCAGGAAAATGCCCTGATTAGTTTCTTTCATTATTATGAGCACTAAACGTTTCATGCTCAGAAGAGTTGAGCTTGAAAAATGTTTTAAAACCTCGGGCTCTGAGAAATTGCACAACATCAAGGTGCTTAGCACGAAAACACGCCTATATAATTCTGACCCATTGAACCCCACTTTTATATAGTAAAACTCGGATTTACAAGAGTAAACCTTATTGTTATTATTTCTGCTCTAAAATATAGATTGTGGGTACTCGTTAGAACTGCCTCATCGACCGCCTCGATAAGGCGATTCTAACGAGTACCCACAATCTATATTTTGAGCAGAAACAAGAAATATAATATCACAACTTTCATCTTAAAATGGTCGTTTTGGGGGCGGTAAAGTTTACAATGTATTTGTACAGGCGTGTTTTTGTAATGTATCAAACTGCAGGCTGATCGGTGTCTTTGTTGTTCGCAAAATTTGTCAAAAGTCACATCAAGCCTGACCTACATTATATGCCTCGCGTCCTTTAATGGCAAAAACCGTGGTGTCTGGTCCGGGCCTACACGGTTTGCTTGGACCACAAGATTTGTTTTGTAAGAGTTGCAATAAATGAATTTAATAGGATACTCAGACACCCCTTAGTTTGGTAATGGACCGATGTTACGTATAGTCAACTAGGGGAACTTCGGAATTTCCGAATTACCACCACCACCACCACCACCATCATCATCATCATCATCATCATCATCATCTGCCTCATTTACAGGAATCGTTTGAAACTTAAAGCATCGACTCCCATTTACGGGTAAATGTCTCCAAAATCTCCCTCATATTTCAACACATTTTTATTCATAGATATGTTTTCTCATCCGAAGCAGAAGCAACCAAATATATAAAAATGTTAAATTGTCAGTACTAAGGTCATTAAAAAACAAAACCAACAATAAATAAATACAGCGGAACCTCGATGGCTCGAACACCGATGGCTCGTTTACCATGGATGAGCCGAATCCGTTTTCAAAGTTTAGTCCCAAGGGAATTCCTTCACATAGAAGTAGTGTGGGATAAGTAAGGAGATTTCCGACTTTAAACTTGAAAATGTATGCTGTGTGTACTCATTAGAATCGCCTCAATGAGGCGATTCTAATGAGTACACACAACATACATTTTATTATAGAACACCGAAAAGATGTCCCAAAATTGATCCCTTTATGCCTCCTGCATGCAGTTACCCTCAGTGGCTCGAACTGCCCTTGTCTCGAACAGATTTCGCTGTCCGAAAGGTGTTCCAGCCATCGAAGTTGGAGAGTAAATGCAATTCTAATGCACTTGGGTTTGTAACACGACGTCTGATTGGATAATGTCAAAAATTTGCGACAGTTTATTCGACGATATACTGTAGGAAACTAACGTCGCTTTCAGCTCACTCTGCTGGCCGTTTTGACATCACGTGAACAAATCCGTGAAATGAAGACCCCCTAAAGCCCACTTTATATAGAGAAAACTGGGGTTTACGGGGGTAAACAGTATCTCTTATTTCTGCTCCAAGACATAGCTTGTGGGTACTCGTTAGAACCGCCTCGGGCGAGTTATCGTAATGAGTATAAAGAACATTTTTAAACAAAACAAGTATATGCATTAGAATGGAGATAACTGTATTGAAAAGTTGTCTTTCGGCGTCGCCGTTAAACGAGATATCTGACCTAAAACCGCCTATCCCCACAATCATACCAAATGACAATTTTGCATACAGTTATCTCCTAATTTGCTGATACGCATTGATGATATTGATGCTTCAAACATAGATTGTAGATGCTCGTTAGAACCAACACTAATTATCACGAGAATATGCATATTCAGATATACTCGGTCAAAAAAGTTCCCATACATAAAATTACTTCTGTTACCTTAGTTACTACAAAGGAAATATACACAAAATTTGTTTTGTTTTGGTTAGAGGACTCATATTTCCATGCAAACCCCCAAACTATTTTTGTTTATGTAAACTCGCCAGCCTGGGTTATTGTTTAAGGTGTCACTGTGACAATTTCACAGAATAAATCATTACAAAAGGCAAGATTTAACACCATACAAAATTACACTTAGCACAAGATTTCTATTTTTTTTTACATGTAACCTTTTCACTGTATAATTTTACTCCACTTTCAACGAATTTTAGCCTGTTTCTCAGCACAGCTGGAGATAATTTGTGAGGCCATTTAATCTGTAACTGGAGTGTGGTGATTTGTTATTGTTTGTGATGGAAATCTCTGATAATACAGAGGCTACTTGGTTCTATCAGAATCTTACTCTAGCTCAGTTTATGGAGTTGGATTACTTTTTTCACTTTTTTCATAGCTGACAAAAAGTTGTTTTAGATTCTTTATGACAGTACATCCCTCCATATACCAAGAACATAGCAAGGTCATTGATTTGATTTAATTGATATGCATCAATAAGCTAAAATTTAATATGAAAATATTCCAGGCATTTTCATATCAATACTTATTTGTCTTGGCGAGGCTATAATGAAAAAATCCGACATTTGACATTCATTGGTTAGGTCTTTTCAGTATGCCAGCATATCAGATATTGTTACAAATTCCCAACTCTTTGATCGATAAGCAGATGATCGTATTTTTACATTTAAGACGCAATGAGGCTGCCACTGCCTATGTTTTTAACTTGTTTGGTCTCGCCTTCACAATATATATTTGCAAGATTAAAATACATATTATACATGTATTTCAAACTATTTAATTTTCACAACGGACTGGTTTCACTCAGCCAGGCTATTTATTTAGAAATCTGGCATTTGACAAGTTCAATAATTACTTGTTGAAAAGGGTGGGGGGGGGGGGGGGTGGGGGTGGGGGGGGGTGGGGTTACAGGGGTACACTTTATTTTTCTTATTCCTGCTTAAACATATAGACTTTGGGTACGCTTTGAGACCGCCCCAATAAGTCGATTTTAAGGAGCACCCGCAATCTGTGTATCCATAAAAAGAGGGGGTTTATAGGGGTACACTTTATTTTTCTTATTCCTGCATAAAATACACAGTCTGTGGGTACTCATTAAAACCCCATCAATAAGACGAAATTAGGGAGCAACCGGAATCTGTGTATGCTTGAAAGATGGGGGTTTACAGTGGCATACGTTATTTTTCTAATTCCTGCTAAAATACATGTACATAGACTCTGGGTACTCTTTCAGATCGCCCCAATTAGACGATTCCTAGGAGCATCTGCAACCTGTGTAAGTGCTGAAAAGAGGGGGTTTACAGGCACATACTGCTTAACTACATAGACTGTAGATACTTTTTACGACTGTCCCAGTTAGACAATTCCAAGGAGCACTCACAATCTGTGTGGGCTAGAAAAGAGGGGGGTTTACAGGGGCATACTTTATATTTCTTATTCTTAGTTATATACATAGACCCTGGGTACCCTTTAAGACCGCCCCAATTTGATGATACTAAGGAGCACCCGCAATCTGTGTTCTTGAAAAGAGGGGGTTTACAGGGGAATACTTTATTTTTCTTTAAATTCATGATCTGTGGGTACAAAATGAAGACCATTCTAAAGAGCACCTGCAATCTGTGTGTGTTTTAATTTCAAGTCCCCGTGATCTAAGAAGTGTTGACAGGGACTAAACCTTAATTCAAACAAAAACAATTACTTATTGCACTTGTAGCACAAGTGTTGTATTTGAAAAGAATAGGTGCTGTCCCTAAATCGGTACTCTGTTAGTTGTTCATATGCATGCCCTTGTATAACACGGCATTTTAAAAATCATGATCTAAGACAACTGTCTCATAAAAGCTGTTTCTCCAACCAGGAATTATGAAGTTGTTTGATCTTAGAATTAGTTGGATAAACTTTAGATCCTTTTTCAAAAAAGAGAACTCCGTAGATTTCACTGACTCTGAGGGCTTTCAGACCTTTGATTTTTCTCCTTCTAATATTTTCAATTTAACAAAACCAGATGTTGAAAGGTCCAGGAAAATATCCCAATAAAATTGCTGATAAGAATCAGCCTTACAAGTTCCCTGGAGTTCAATGTTTATCCAAAATATTTAGCTAACGGTCCACTGCCTAAACAGCTCGACTCATAGGTGAGCAACCAAAGTGGAGTAAAATTATATAGTGTTTTGTTAGATACCCTGTGTGTCTATTCGCAAAAGATTTGGAACTTCAGTTACATTTGCTAAGAGAAACCGACGATCACGTATAGGCCACCGATTCTTTGAAGGTCTGTGCAAAATGCTGCTTTCAATTGAAACTCCATAGGAAATAGCAATTGGTAGTGCTACATGCTGCATGAATTTTCAGCATGATTTTTCATCATAGTTAACAGCAATGGTGGCAACAAAGCGCTTTTTAAAGAAATTGCAAAAATTGAATGACAGATATAGAAATAACAGTTTTAAAATTGCTATATTTTTTATTGAAAGGGAGATAATCTGAGAATTTCACAAATTAAAGCATTGTTAGTAGTGCAATCTCATAAGTTATTTTAAAGGTAAAGTGAGTTTCTATGTTCAATGGGTATGATAATTAATCTCAGACGCAAAATGATCAACTGCGCATGCACAATGCCAAATTTCTAGCAAAACCTTTCTAGGTACATATTGCAAGATAACTCTTGAGCAGAATAATATGGGTAAATGCAAATTTATGCATTTTGCAGCTAAAAGTAGAGCCATCTTTAGCCGAATGGCTACCGGATAGCTACTGGAACTTACCCGGAAGTCGGTATAGTTACTTTTTTGACTTAGTATAAATTGAAACTTTTACCGCCAAAAACTGGAACTTTTCAAATGAAAAATTATGATATTACTGCTAAAAATATAGATTGTGGGTACTCGTTAGAACAGCCTCGCCGAAGCGGTTCTAACGAGAACCCACACTATGTTTTTGGGCAGATATAAGAAAAATAATGTACCATCACAAACACTTGTCTATATAATTTTTACCCCCTTAAACCCCACTTTTATATAGTAAAACTGGGGTTTGCAAGGGTATACATTATTTTTCTTATTTCTGCTCAAAAACATAGATTGTGGATACTCGTTAGAACCGCCTTGCCAAGGCGGTTCTAACGAGTATCCACAATCTATGTTTTGAGCAGAAATAAGAAAAATGTCTCAATTTTTCATCTGAAAATTTTCATTTTTTAGGTGGTAAAATTTACAATGTATTGGTATAGGCGTGCTTTCGTAATGACCGCTGAAATTACTGTATAAAAGTGGGTTTAAGGTGATCGAAATTATTCAGGCGTGTTTTCGCGATGGTATACCCTTGTAAATCCCAGTTTATCAACATGATGATCTAAGGACCCTTTATCCTTCCATACATAAACTCTTGCATAAAAACCGACCCCCGCCCATCGGGGCCTGAAGAAATATATGGGCTGCATGATGCTTCCACGCAGAGCTGAATCCGACCCGCACACGAGTACTGGTAAACCGCTTAGAGAATCTAAGCCTGCCCAGGCAAAGCGGTGCGCACGAGTCCTTGCTTATAAATCCTATGGATTTCATTTGGCGCAAGGGCCTGAGATGTCATTTCATCTCAATGTCGGGTAAAAGTCCCACAAAATTTGAAGCGACGTCTCCAAAATGACCTTTACCGTGCTGACGGGGACGTTTAACCTAGAGAATCTAAGCCTGCCCAGGCAAAGCGGTGCGCACGAGTCCTTGCTTATAAATCCTATGGATTTCATTTGGCGCAAGGGCCTGAGATGTCATTTCATCTCAATGTCGGGTAAAAGTCCCACAAAATTTGAAGCGACGTCTCCAAAATGACCTTTACCGTGCTGACGGGGACGTTTAACCTCAAATCAAACAAACAAACTTGCATAAAAACACGCCTGTACAAATACGTTGTAAACGTGGCTTTACCGCCGAAAACAAGAAAATTTTAAGATGAAAGATTTTGATATTTTTCTTGTTTTTTCTGCTCAAAATATAGATTGTGGGTACTCGTTAGAAGAAAAGTTCTAACGAGTACCCACAATCCATATTTTACAGCAGAAATAAGAAAACTAAGGTGTACCCCTGCATGTAAACACCAGTTTTACTATATAAAAGTGGGGTTCAAGGGGGTCAAAATTATATAGCCGTGTTTTCGTGATGGCCGTAATTGTTCACTGTCACGAAAACACGCCTATATAATTTTGACCCCCTTGAACCCCACTTTTATATAGTAAAACTAGGGTTTCCGGGGGTATACCTTATTTTTTCTTATTTCTGCTCTAAAATATAGATTGTGGGTACTTGTTAGAACCGCCTCGATAAGGCGGTTCTAACGAGTGCCACAATCTATATTTTGAGCAGAAATAAGAAAAATATTACAATTTTTCATCTTAAAATTTTCATTTTTCGGCGATAAAGGTTGCAATGTATTTGCATGGGCGTGTTTGCGTCATGCATTAGAATATGATTAAATAGATACATTGCATAATCAGAAGGAAATATAATTTTCAAAAAATGCAAGGGTTTTACAGACTTCTCTGTGCATCCCGTTTTTTTGTTTTTTGTTTTGGCTTGTTCATCTTTGAGATAATTTGTTCTATAAAAATGCAAATGTTTTGCATGCTAAGGCACCATTCTATTCTCTCAACAGAAACAGGCTCGTAATTCTAAACAAGTAACACCTAAAGAAAATTTTCTCTGCCTTCACTGCTTCCTTTGATTGTTTCTGGCACCTTCTCCCTTCCTCATTATGGTTAAACGATTCGATGATCGCCCCTAAATTAAGCCATTCTTTTATTTGCCGCGAACTCTCGACATCCTATTGCTGCCTTGCCACCTTCTTGCCTCATTGATAGAATTTATACACTTAACTACTTTTTCAATCAATATTTAGAGAAATTTACTTTTTTTTCGAGGGATCCTGAACAGCATTTATGGACACAAGAAAAAAAAAATGTCGAAAGATAGCCATACGCAGAACCAATTAATAATTTATATCAAATTGCAAAACTGCGGAGAAGATAATTTATTACAGTTTGATAATAAATGAACAGTATTTCATTGTCAAAGATTGCTTCCCAAGAGTGTTTCCAGGCGACGAGCTAGAGTCGTGAAACATCAATATCAATTGGCGTTGTTTATGTAGTAGGCGGGACTTATCGTTAAGGCCGCACGCGCTGTATCTATTTCAGCGAATCACAGAGGTGTTAAAGGTGACGTCTTAACGCGCCATATTTCGCCAGTATATGTGATGACAAATGTATACATTATTCTAAGATATCTGTTCTTAGTTTGCAGATTTTAGTTATGTCTGAGGCCCAGCTCAAATGAAAGAGAGTTCTCAGTTTTCAAAGATATACTTTGCGAACAGTAAAAGTGAATAAAGCTGCTAATTTCAGGAGTTTACAGACGCCTTGTAATAAAAATACATGTGTTGAAAAGGTCTAGAATGCCCACCGGCATTAAATATGTCTGATTCGAAAGAAAATTCGACGGATAATAGACTTTCTAATGACGAAAAGACGTCACAGTGTTATGACAAACCTCTTAACCTATCATTTGGAATAAACCGTATTCTCGGAGAAAAACGCTCTGAGAGGGCAGGTTCAGAATCACCTGATATACATGTGGCATCAGATGATGACGTTTCTGTGGCTGGTGACGTCACGCCAGTTCAAAGATGTTCACAGTCTCCCACGGAAAGATCTCGTTCACCGTCACCGTCATCACCAAGGTCAGAAACTCCAAAATTTGACTCGGTTACCATGTTACCGTCTGTTTATCCATACGACCTTGCAAATACCATGATTCCTTTCACCGGATGTGGAATGTATCGCGGACCTCACGGAGTTATTAAGGTCCCGGCACACAGAGCCCAGCCTATGGTGCAGCTTTTTACCCCGTACAGCATTCCATGGGTGGATTTCAGAAGAGACAGGTTTGGAGGTTAGTGTCAAATTTACAACGTGGTTGACAAGGCATGTATGGACCAAAGCAACACTATTCATAGTAGGTCATTCTGTCTGACAACAAAACTAATCCGTGCAAAAAGGTTTATCTAAACGTTTTATAAGTTTGTTTGTTGGTGTTTAACTGCCCAGTCAACACTACTAATAGGTCACTTTACCTAACCACACTTTTCCTGGACAGGCTTATATTAAGCGGTTTCAGTACAGTGCACATTCTTTCGCCAGTAACTGACAACGGAAGCATTGACAACGGAAGAATGACACCTTAGAATGGTCCCCGACCATCGGGGCTTGAAAAAATAGGTGGACTGCATGTTGCTTCCACGCAGAGCTGAAACCGACGAGTACTGGTTAACCACTTAGGGGATCTAAGCCTGCAAAGCGGTGCGAGTCGGACCGTCCTTGCTTATAAACCCTATTTGTTTTATTGGGCGACAGGGCATGAGATGTTATTGTCGGGTAAAGTCCCAAGAAATTGGAAGCAACGTCTCCAAAATGACATATACAGTGTTGGCGGGAACGTTAAACCTCAAATCAAACAAACAACCGACCTTTGACAACAGTGTAGATCCAGATCAGGTGGCTTCTGCAGAAGCAATCTGATCAGGATCTACCTTGTTTGTCATTATGTTAGCAAATTTGAATGAAAACATTGCATGAAGTATTTTGATTGGCTTATAGTCAGAAATGGGGGTGACTAAATCAATTTATCCAACAGGATACTCGAGTAAGGAAATCTAAGACTGTTATCTTGACTGTATTGTCACGGATACGGGCGGAGAAAATGTTAAAAAGTAAAGTCATTCCACCTTATGGTTTGAAATTTTGGCACCGCCGTTGACGCTATCGACGCCGCATATGCATAACAATCATCAATTACGTCAAATGGACACACTTTAAACCACAAGTTTGAGAAATAAAACTGGGTTTGCAGGGATATAAATTATTTTGCTTATTTCTGCTCCAAGACATAGGTTGTGGGTACTCGTTAGAATCCCCTCAAGAGGGAATATGTTTTTCCCTTTATGAGTGCCCCGACACTATATCATTTACTGATTTACTTTTCCATTGATAATAGTGCAGCTTAAATAACTATTCTTGGTAATAAGTTCTCGACAGGTTTGTAATAAATGTGGTAGATAAGAAGAGAGATGTAGAAGACGAGTCACGGGACTCAATGGTTCTACTAATACCAGCACCAGTTACTTGGTTTGATTGTGCAATAAAAGTCCCACAAAATCGGAAGAAACGCTTCCAAAATGACCTAAATACTGTTGACGGGGAGGTATAACCCCAACAACAAACAAACAGTGAAAGAAAATCGAACACAATTTATTTTCTGGATTAGCATCGGCCTGTATTCATGTATTGTTCTTATTTTTTTTACCAACGTCCTGTAAAGGTCACGATAATGGTACACAAACAAACGAAAAAACCCATGCTATACAATTAAGCTACATGCCTCATATATCAGGGCTTGTCCATTCGATTCCGGGCTTCTCCAGATTCGATGTCCCGTCACCGTATGACCTTAGTTGTTGGTAGTATGAAAAAACACAAACACGCACGCACGCACGCACGCACACAGACACACACACACACACACACACACACACACACACACACACACACACACACACACACACACACACACACACACACACACACACACACACACACACACACACTTTTAATTATTGAATAGAGAAGGTATGAACATTAACTAGGTTCAGTCTAATTGAAATTAAATTGCTTTAATACCCTCGTTGTATAATCCCAGGAGAACAATATCGTGACGTCGTCTATACGACGCTAAAACGTATTATCGTTGTAAGCCCGACGTTACTGGCTGGCGTCTTCGCTCGCGGTTCACATTATGCTCAGAGTAATGTCCTGAAACCCCTTTGACCCTTCAGGTAAGCAATAATCGTCATTTTTACCGTTACTTTTATACACAACTGATTCGGCCCCCGCGCATAGGGGCTTGAAGAAATATATGGGCTGCATGATGCTTCCACGCGGAGCTGAATCCGGCCCGCACACTAGTACTGGTAAACCGCTTAGAGGATCTACGCAAGCCTGTCCAGGAACCGCTGTGCGAGGCGGACTCGCCATGCTCATAAACCGTATTGGTTTCATTGGGCGACAGGGCTTGAGATGTCATTTCATCTCAACGTTGGGTAAAAGCCCCACAAAATTGGAAGCAACGTCTCCAAAATGACCTTTATAGTGTTGACGGGTACGTTAAACTTCAAATCAAACAAAACAAATAAACAACTGATACCTGCACACAAATCTTTTCCCTTTTTAACATGGAAAAATAAATATCACAGACCTGGTGGGTTTCGTCTATTTTTGCAGAACATGTACAATGTCCATGTCATTTGGCGCATAGTCACTCGTATTTCGTGAATTCGGAAAATGACAATGGGACAAGCTTGTCCGAACCTGCATTTCTCCAACGTGTGTTATCATGTGTCATTGACCGAATACGTCTACCGACGTCAATAACGCTGAGGGCATTCGAAAGGAGTTTTCTTCACCCGGCATACTAGGAGGGTGACTGTAAAACGACGCTCGTTCGTGCATGAGTTTGTCCGCCAGCCCCATCTTTGTTGCATGCATTTTCTTTTGGTATAGAGGAATTCTTACTGACCGTCTTTGCCAAAATTTGGCCGTTTTCGCACTGAATCAGTCCATTTATACGGCATTTCTTTTGAAACATGCATGCAGACCGTCAGCCCCCACCCATCGGGGCTTGAAGAAATAGATGGGCTGCATGATGCTTCCACGCAGAGCTGAAACCGACCGACACACGAGTACTGGTAAACCGCTTAGAGGATCTAAGCCTGCCTATAGGCAATGTGGTGCGAGTCGGACCGTCCATGCTTAAAAGCTTTATTGGTTTCACTGGGTGGCAGGGCTTGAGATGTCATTTCATCTCAATGTCGGTTAAAGTCCCTCAAAATTGGAAGCAGCGTCTCCAAAATGACCTTTAGAGTGTTGACGGGGACGTTAAACCTCAAATCAAACAAACAAAAGCATGCAGACCGTTTTCCCAGTCAGCACAAAAAGGCGGCACGATATTGGGCCGCTGTTGGCTCGACTGTCTGTGCTGACTGGGTTGTTACACATTACAAAAACATGCCTATACAAGTGCATTGTAAACTTAACCGCCGAAAAAAAAATTAAAGAAGAAAAATTGTGATATGTTTCTTATTTCTGCTCAAAATATAGATTGTAGGTACTCGTTAGAACCGCCTCATCGAGTACCTAAAATCTGTATTTTAGAGCAGAAATAAGAACAATAAGGTTTACCCCTGCAAACCCCAGTTTTACGATATAAAAGTGGGGTTCAATGGTGTCAAACTAATTAAGGCGCGTTTTCGCGGTGTGTATTTTTATACCACACCACACGATAGTCGTCACGAAAACGCGCCTATATAATTTTGATCCCTTCATTACGAAAACATGCCTATACAAATACATTGACACATTTATCGCCGAAAAAATGAAAAATTTTCAGATGAAAAATTGTGATATTTTACTTATATCTGCTCAAAATATAGATTGTGGGTACTCGTTAGAACCGCCTCGTCGAGGCGGTTCTAACGAGTACCCACAATCTTTATCTGAGAGCAGAAATAAGAAAAATAAGGTTTACCTCTGCAAACCCCAGTTTTACTGTATAAAAGTGGGGTTCGATGGGGGGGGGGGGGGGGGGGGGCAAAATTATATAGGCGTGTTTTCGTGATGTTAAACCCCATTTTCATATAGTAAACTGGGGTATACAGCGGTCACGGTATATATCATTTCTCTTTTTTCGGCTAAAACATTATGACTTCTAACAAGTACCCAGAATCTGTGTTTTGAGAAGAAATATGAAACACATCACATTTTTATCTGTTCTCTTTTTTCATGATTTTATTGGTGAAATTTTCAATATATTTGAATAGGCGTGTTTTCAATATAGTTGTAGAATACAATTATAAACCGTCCGTCCGTCATTCCGTCCGCACCATTTCCGATCAATAACTTGAGTATTTTTCCAAAGATTTATTTTTCTAATTTTACATACACACTGTACACATTTATACCGGGGATATGTAGTTTGGAATTGTTAATGAGCATAATCCGTCACTTTCTGACAGACAGACTTATGGTCCTTGTCAGTTCCTAATATAAATAAGTGGATTTTGGGTGTTTCCGATCAATAACTTGAGTATTGTTTTGTGTGTGTGTTTTTTTTTTTTTTTTTTTTTTTTAAGATTTCTTTAATTTGGCCTATACATTTGTATCAGGGATGGATTTGTATTTGGCAAAAATCCGTTAACATTTGACGGAGATGTTCCCAATAAATGTTTTTTGTTTGTTTGTTTTTTTATCTTCTAATTCTTTTACGAAATGGAAATATGGATGGCACTTTTCAGATATCCATGAGACCACCACTCTGATAATACTGAGTTTTGAGTTATCTGTCTTTATTAGATGTGAAAATTGGTTTTTGGCCGTTTTAGATCGATCTCTTGTTGTTTTTGTTTTTTTTCACAGATTTTCTCAGATTTTGCATACACATCAGTGTCGGAGATATTTGGTTTGGGAATGGACAAAATCCGTTTACATTTGACAGAATTACAGCCGTTAACAGTTTCCAATAGATTTTGGACTTTTATTATTTTACAAGACTATATGAATGAAACTTCTCTGATATCATTATGAAAACACGCCTATACAAATACATTGCCATTTTTTGGCCAAAAAATAGAAATTTTAAGATGAAAAATTGTGACATTTTTCTTATTTCTGCTCAAAACATAGATTGCGGGGACTCGATAGAACCGCCTCGTCGAGGCGGTTCTATCGAGTCCCCGTAATCTATGTTTTAACCAGAAATAAGAAAAATAATGTATACCCCCTTAAACCCCAGTTTTACTATATAAAATTGGGGTATGAGGGGGTCAAAATTATATAGGCGTGTTTTCGTAATGTAAATACCACTAAAGGAAGCATATTGTAGTCAAGGACCACTACTCGGACCATCCTGGGTCTTGAGTTATCTGCCCTGTATTGATGTGAAAATTGATTTATGCCTTTTTCTCCTTTTACATGTGTATAATACACTAAAGGAAGCATAGTATGGCCAAGGACAGTCACACTGACCAGACTTGTTTTTGAGTTATCTGCCCTTTATATCTGTAAAATAGTTTTTTTTGCACATAACTTCTTTACTATATGGAATACATTGACGAAATTTTACAGATGTATGGAACACCGTAACACTGTAGGAAGCATATTGAGGCCGCAAGGGACCCTACTCACATCGTTTTAGGTCTTGAGTTACCTGCACTTGTATATGTGAAAAATAGTTTTGGTCCATAGCTCTTTTCAAGTTTGAATAGGTGGATGAAACTTAATAGATATATTCAGCACTGATGACTTCGGTTCTCAGAATGTCTGACCGTCCTCTTGTTAGGATAATGAGACTCTGAAGCAATTTTAACCCTTTTTGTACGAACTGGATATAAAGCAGGAGTCCATTTCAAATTTTAGGGGTGTCAGGTTGTGTTTTCTTCAAAATTGATTTGGAAAATGGCTGAACTTTCTGCAAACAGTGAAGGCCCTGATCAGACGCCGCGTTTTGCGGCGTCTGATCTGGGCCTGCACTGTTTGCCAGGGTACCCGTTTTGGGGTTTCCGGTATGAAATGGGTAAACTGGTAGGATATCATGGAAAACACAGCTTTTGAAAAAATATTTGCTGTTTATGTCGTCTTCTGCATTTTCTTTCAAACTTTTCCAAAATAGTTTTTGGATACAGGCAAACACTGTGGACCCTGATCAGACTGCTCTGTTCCTAGAGGAGGGTCCACACTGTTTGCAAAATGACTTTCAAAGTTACCAGCAGACGACAGTTGCTTTGATTGGCATTTTATGGGTTTAACCCTGAGCCCTTATATATCAAAATGGTTCATTTTCAATTAATGGGTTTTGTATTGCGTTATATCTAGGCATTTATTTAGAAAATGATTGAACTTTTGCAGACAGTGGCACTTACACTGTATGCCAGTGTCCCTTTCAGGGGCTTCTCGTCTAAAATGGGCTAAAAAAAATCTTAGCACTGCGGTGCACTCTGTAGAAAGTCGCATCTGAAAGATGTCTGCACTCCATATTTGTCACTAGTTGTATATTTAATAAGCAATACAAACGTGCTTATCAATGAAAGTTTGTGTTTATATGTTGATACAAGACCACACAAGATGTTGGTAAACTGTTGCATTTAATGCAGTTGCACCGTGTACGTGTAAAAGCAAGCTTAAGCTAGATACTTGAGGCCTATTTCGCCGAAACAAATACTTTCTTTTTTGCCTGTTCTTATTCTATGACGCCCCTACAAACTACGTTTGCAGCATAAATTACATTTCATCAGAAAAGTAGCCGTTTTGGAGATGTGAAAAAATGCACTATGTCGCGCGGATGTGTTATCGGAATACGTATATTTTGTACAAGAATAAAAACAAAGTAAACCACAATTTCCTCTGCATACAATGGGGTTTACGAGGGTATTCTTTACACGGACTTGTGAACGTGATGACAGATTGCCCAGTATTTGACGCCTTTGCTTTTGAACATTTATGTCGATTCGTACATACACTTGTACAGCTACTTGCTCTGTGCATGGCCTGACCATGAGGTCGCGGGTTCGATACCTGACCGGTCGATAACATTCTTTCCTTGAGATTTCCACGGTCATTCTCTCCGTTCCGCTGATTCAAGAAGGACACTGGACAGCTTCTTGTGAAAGAACGTGCAATTAACTGGTTAACCGCTTATGTATGAGCCTGCCCAGGCTCGATATGACCTAGGGCCGTTTAACTCCAAAGGAACAAAACCGTGCGTGACCATAATTTGACAATCACTGTAAACATCTCAACAATATATGCACATAAAAATCTGAAATTATGGATAATCTGTTTTATTTAACTTCGTTTTTGGGTCGTTTGTTTGTCAACTAACCACGAGGTACTAACTACAGAAACCTCTCACCTGCTCTTGTGCAAGTGTCCATCGCTGGCCATGTGCAAAATCCAGAAAGGGTTATTTATATCCGCGCTAGTCATCTTCATGTGACTTCAGAGCGCTGTGTAAAAAGTAATATATGTACTGGGTTAATGGCAAACAGTATAGACTCCGATCAGGCGTCTAATCAGGATCTACGCTTTTTGCTTAAAATACTGAAATTTAAAGGTTAAATGAAACAGTTTAAGTCTCAGTCCAAGGCTATTTTCGCAGCCTATTTATTTTTTTATTTTATTTTATTTATACAATATTTTAAGTGGGTAACACATTTAGCTTTGAAAAACAGAAGTGAAGGCAATGATCAGGAATCGATACAATTAGCTCACAGCTCCCATCAGAGACACAAACGGGAAAGAAACACAAACATGAAATAACTAGGCCCTAATGGAAACATCGATAGCGGAAAGCCAAAAGGACAGTTATTTTCCCAGAAAATTGCCAATTGGCTATCAAAAACAAAAACATATAAGCGGTACACACACTCAAAGACAAACCATAACAAAAATAAACCGCGACAGAAGAACCGCCTTTGAACGGCCAGTGAAACGAATTCCACTGGGGGTGTGGGGGAGCTTAAATCGATTTTACGCGTCCGCAATCCTTGCCCTTATTTCCGTCGCGATTTAGACAAATAATTTGTTCAGTCCGCATGAAGGCCTCCTAACTCATCAGTGCAACAATATCCGAGAATACAAAATTTAATCAACCACAGAGATGAAACAACGGTGAGGGCTCGACAGCAAGAAACCACTGAAATGCTGGTGCAAAAGAAAACCAACACCTAGACTCAGATGGGTCCGACCAGAGACAGAGCATCAGGCACCAACCAACAAAACATACAATTAAATTCTATTCTAATTCACAGTAAGCATTTACACTGGAACCGTCTTAGAATCTAAAGCCTGACCCACCGGCGTGCAATTAAAGAGGGTAGCAAAGTTGTCAACCGTGGTTGGGTTAACAACCATGCATGCAGTCTGTCGTATAACAATATTATTTATATCTAAGAATGATTTTACGAATATGTGTGCCGAAGTCATTGCAAGCTTATATATTTTTCTGACTTAATAAAGCAAGTGACCACAAAATTGCAGATGAGATTCAAGTCCAGCATCGAATTTTAAAACCAAATCGAAGTATTCTACGAGGGCAAGTCAATAATTATCAGGCCTATCCCATTTCCAATCGACCGAGACAACCAAGATTTTCAAGCCTTGTTTCAATGCATGTTTTAGACATGAGGGCTAAATTGCACACTTATCGTGTAACTCGGTACTTGTATTTCAAAGGGAAAACAGGTCAGGAAATAAATTGCGAGTTGACCAATGTTTATGGGTCTTCTGCACCATCGTATGCACAAGTTAAATCCTGGGTTGGGGAATTCAAACGCGGTAGACTGTCTTTATAAGATGAAACCAGGTCTGGACGCCCATCATATGCCACCGATGAAGAAATGTGTAACAAAGTACGGGATCTGGTGTGCTCTGAGGTGAAAGAAATAGCGAATGCATTTCACATTTCACATGGTAGCGTGTCAGCAATTTTACATGATCTCTTGTATATGCGCAAGCTAATCGCCCGCTGGGACCCAAAATCCCTTAGCGACGAGCAAATGGCAACCAGAACATCAGTATGCAGCGCATAGTTGAAGCATTACTGCCAACGGTGAACACACCAGATATTGACTTCGCGACATGGTGCTTGAGACATTTTTGATTTGTTGAGCCTTGGTGATGAAATGGGTCTTCTTTTCGCACTTTTGAATCCCCTGAACTTCAATGAAATGTGCATTGTAACAAATCTGAAATATATTATTACTGTCTGCTAAGATGTTATTATTTTGTATAACTTTTTACCAATGCACAGTTTCTTTTTTTCCGCTAGTTTATAAATACAGTAAAAACATATTAAGCCACAAGGCATATTCACGAGATGCAGAAAATATAAGCAGTCGTCATAAGATTTCTATATTTTGTTTGTTTGTTTGATTTGAGGTTTAAAGTCCCCGTCAATACTGTAAAGGTCATTTTTGAGACGTTGCTTCCAATTTTGAGGGACTTTTACCCGACAGTGAGATGCCGCCCAATGAAACCAATAGGGTTTATAAGCATGGACGGTCCGACTCTCACCGCTTTGCCTGGGCAGGCTTAGATCCTCTAAGCGGTTTACCAGTACTCGTGTGTGTGTGTCGGTTTCAGTTCTGCGTGGAAGCATAACGCAGCTCATCTGTTTCTTCAAGCCCCAATGGGCGGGGGCGTTAAGGTTTCCATATACTCTTAGCTTGAAACAGGTTAATATTTAAATTGCTGGGGCGGCAATGTTTGTTTGTTTGTTTGATTTGATATTTAATGTTCCCCAATGAAACCAATAGGATTTATATTTCCCAGGCAGTGACGGGCCTCCGTGGCCTAGTGGTTAAGAGCGCTGACTCATGATCATTAGGTCTCTCACCGCTGTGGTTCGAGCCTCGCTCGGGTCACATGTGAGACGCCAAGTTCTGCAACGGAAGGTCAGGTGGTTTTACTCCGGGTACTCCGGTTTTCGCCCACCTCTGATTAACGATCGGCTCGATATAAGTGACATAATCTTGAAAGGGCCGTAAAACCAACCCCCCCCCCCCCCCCCCCAAAAAAAAAAAAAAAAAAAAAAAAAAATCCCTGGCAGTCTTAGGCACTGTGTATTCTATGGAGTGGAGTCTTGGAGTGGAGTTTGGAGTGTTTTTGATTTGTTTGATTTGAGGTTTAACGTCCCCGTCAACACTGTAAAGGTCATTTTTGAGACGTTGCTTCCAATTTTTCTGAACTTTTACCCGACATTGAGATGAAATGACAATTCAAGCCCTGTCGCCCAGTGAAACCATTAGGGTTTATTAGCATGGACGGTCCGTCTCGCACCGCGATTCCTGGTCAGGCTTAGATCCTCTAAGCGGTTTACCAGTACTAGTGTGCGGGCCGGATTCAGCTCTGCGTGGAAGCATCATTCAGCCCATATATTTCTTCAAGCCCCTATGGGCGGGGGCCGATTGGAGTTTGGAGTGGAGCCTGGAGTCATTGTTTTTTTAAAGTTAAGCTTAATTTACACACTATTGCTCTTATCTATGATACCTCAATCCCTGCCGCCCAATGAAACGAATAGGGCTTAAATGACTTGCAACACTTTGCCCCGGGCAGTCTTGGGCACAGTGTATTATATGGAGTGGAGTCTTGGAGTGGAATTTGGAGTGGAGTCTGGAGTCAATATTTTTTTTTGTTTTTTTTTTAGTTAAGCTTAATATACACACTGTTGCTCATATCTGGCATTTTTGTTCATATTTACTGACAAAGTAGATCCGGGAGATTATAGAGATCTCTGTGTGTGTGTGTTCATAGATGCAACATTGCGATTACCATAACTCCTATATCCTTTGAAACATATTTATGGGTCATAGGTTCATGTGTACACAAGGTTGAGAAGGTGTGTCATGTGCTAGAATCACAGCTTTTGGTGTCATGGTATTTTAGTTATCCCCCTCCCCCTCCCTGACAATATAACCTTGTAATCGCTTTAACTTTCAATATTGATTATGACTTTTGTCTGAGTCAGATGAATTAGAACTTCATTAGAAATAATCTCCAAAATGTGACTCCAGACTCCACTCCAGACTCCACTCCAAACTCCACTCGACTCAAGCCACCCGTGTATTCTATGGAGTGGAGTTTTGGAGTTGAGTCTGGCAACACGAAAATACGCCTATATAATTTTGACCCCCACTTTTATATTGTAAAACTTGGGTTTCCGGGGGTATACCTTATTTTTCTTATTTCTGTTGTAAAGTATAGAGTATAGATTGTGGGTACTCGTTAGAACCGCCTCGATGAGGCGGTTCTAACGAGTACCCACAATCTATATTTTGAGCAGAAATAAGAAAAATATCACAATTTTTCATCATAAAATTTTCATTTTGTTCGGCGATAAAAGGTGGCAATGTATTTGTATAGGCGTGTTTGCGTAATGAGTGGCATTTGGGGTGCAGTCAGGAGTCATATCTTTGCGATTATTTCATATGGAACTCTCATCATTAGACACGTAATAAGATCATATTGCAAAGTCAAGATCAAAGCATTTTGTCAGGATACAGTTATTAATAAAGTTTCCTTCATGTAGCTGTACATAAGTATGCACTCACAAACAACAACAGACCGTCGAAATAATAAAAAAAAAACTGATTTCCAACTCATATGGAGACTTTGGTCGTGAATTTCTTTATGTATGAGATAAACAAGTGGACCTTGAAGTCTGGATCACTCAAAAAGGCTTTTATTTGCCTTCACTGCAGCTGGTGTTGTGCCGTGTGGCGGCCGTAAAACGTCTCCCCGTACATCAACCATAGTGCAGTTTATATTTTACTTTTGGTCCTTTGAGATCAGCGTGAATATTCTGAGAAATCGGAAATAAATTATTGGTTTAGACTCATATTCTAGACCGGTTTTTAATTATTTGGACCCCATTTTGATTTATATCAGTCTTTGAATCGACTGCCTGTTTGACATTTGCAAATTTGCAGCATGTTTCCTCTGGCTTTCGTTGCCGGATCATTACAGGGTCACTGATGAGGCTTTATTAGCCGAAACTACGTAGTATGACCCATCTTCTTTCTTATGAATGTTTTCATTGCTCTTAAAGGAACTCATTTTTGATTTTTATTTGCCTTCAGTGCAGCTGGTGTTGTGCCGTGTGGCGGCCGTAAAACGTCTCCCCGTACATCAACCATAGTGCAGTTTATATTTTACTTTTGGTCCTTTGAGATCAGCGTGAATATTCTGAGAAATCGGAAATAAATTATTGGTTTAGACTCATATTCTAGACCGGTTTTTAATTATTTGGACCCCATTTTGATTTATATCAGTCTTTGAATCGACTGCCTGTTTGACATTTGCAAATTTGCAGCATGTTTCCTCTGGCTTTCGTTGCCGGATCATTACAGGGTCACTGATGAGGCTTTATTAGCCGAAACTACGTAGTATGACCCATCTTCTTTCTTATGAATGTTTTCATTGCTCTTAAAGGAACTCATTTTTGATTTTTATTTGCCTTCACTGCAGCTTGTGTTGTGCCGTGTGGCGGCCGTAAAACGTCTCCCCGTACATCAACCATAGTGCAGTTTATATTTTACTTTTGGTCCTTTGAGATCAGCGTGAATATTCTGAGAAATCGGAAATAAATTATTGGTTTAGACTCATATTCTAGACCGGTTTTTAATTATTTGGACCCCATTTTGATTTATATCAGTCTTTGAATCGACTGCCTGTTTGACATTTGCAAATTTGCAGCATGTTTCCTCTGGCTTTCGTTGCCGGATCATTACAGGGTCACTGATGAGGCTTTATTAGCCGAAACTACGTAGTATGACCCATCTTCTTTCTTATGAATGTTTTCATTGCTCTTAAAGGAACTCATTTTTAATTTTTATTTGCCTTCACTGCAGCTTGTGTTGTGCCGTGTGGCGGCCGTAAAACGTCTCCCCGTACATCAACCATAGTGCAGTTTATATTTTACTTTTGGTCCTTTGAGATCAGCGTGAATATTCTGAGAAATCGGAATTTTTTTTTTTTTTTTTTTTTTTTTTTTTTGGTTTGGGTTTTACGGCCCTTTCAAGATTATTTCACTCATATCGAGCCGATCGTTAATCAGAGGTGGGCGAAAACCGGAGTACCCGGAGAAAAACCACCTGACCTTCCGTTGCAGAACTTGGCGTCTCACACGTGGCCCGAGCGAGGCTCGAACCTACGGCGGTGAGAGACCTAATGACTAAGAGTCAGCGCTCTTATCCACTAGGCCACGGAGGCCCGTAAGAAATCGGAAATAAATTATTGGTTTAGACTCATATTCTAGACCGGTTTTTAATTATTTGGACCCCATTTTGATTTATATCAGTCTTTGAATCGACAGCCTGTTTGACCTTTGCAAATTTGCAGCATGTTTCCTCTGGCTTTCGTTGCCGGATCATTATAGGGTCACTGATGAGGCTTTATTAGCCGAAACTACGTAGTATGACCCATCTTCTTTCTTATGAATGTTTTCATTGCTCTTAAAGGAACTCATTTTTGATTTTTATTTGCCTTCACTGCAGCTGGTGTTGTGCCGTGTGGCGGCCGTAAAACGTCTCCCCGTACATCAACCATAGTGCAGTTTATATTTTACTTTTGGTCCTTTGAGATCAGCGTGAATATTCTGAGAAATCGGAAATAAATTATTGGTTTAGACTCATATTCTAGACCGGTTTTTAATTATTTGGACCCCATTTTGATTTATATCAGTCTTTGAATCGACTGCCTGTTTGACATTTGCAAATTTGCAGCATGTTTCCTCTGGCTTTCGTTGCCGGATCATTACAGGGTCACTGACGAGGCTTTATTAGCCGAAACTACGTAGTATGACCCATCTTCTTTCTTATGAATGTTTTCATTGCTCTTAAAGGAACTCATTTTTGATTTTTATTGGGATTACTATTGCGCTGACTTTAGCTAATAACTTGCAACTTATGAGCAAAATCGCTTTTGAACCCACCCAATGAATATTGGATCGAATTTGCCAGTTGAAGATAAGTCATGTTAAAAAGATTAGCAAAACCATAAATATGTTTGAGTAAATTTCTGTGACCATAGGTATTTTATTTCTGGAAAAGGGTGATGTGTTTTTGTATGTTTATTTTTTATGCTGATCATGATTTTATCTTTTTCTCCCACTTCATGTGTATCTTTCAACTGCTGAGCAGTTTCTCAGAAAATAATGTTCTTATTCATCTGACACCGGCAAAAGTCATAACGGATATGTCGCAACACATTTCGAAAGTTAAGCCGATTACAAGGTTATATTGTCAGGAGAAGATAACTGAAATACATGTATCTTGACACCAAAAGTTGTGATTCTTGCATAGGGCACACTTGCACAATCTCATGTACATGTATATTTGTACCAAGTACCACCAATATATCTCAAAGGATATAGGAGTTTTGGCCATCACGATGTAGCATCTACGGACAGTCAGACGACATGCTAATACCTATATATCTCCCGGGTCTATTCGGTCGTGTGATAATAAGTATGAACAACAATGTCCTGCATGCCAAGTAAATGGATTCTGCAGCCAGATAAGAGTAAGAGTGTGTAAATTAAGCTTAACTCCAAAATCGGCTACAGACTCCACTCCAAGACCCCACTCCACGACTCCACTCCGCATAGAATGTACGGTGCCGCAGGCTTAGACCTTTTTAGCGGTTTACCAGTACTCATGTGCGGTCGTGTTCGCTCTGCGTGCAAGCACCATGCAACTCAATCTATTTCTCCTAGTCCGGATGGGCGAGGGCCAACCTTTAAGACAATGAACCTCTGCAACAGACAAAGTCTGCGATGATAGCATATACTGCGATGCAAAGGGTATATGGCGGAACCAATGTCCAAAAATATGCCTTCTGCATCCACAGAACATTCGAAAGAGGCAGAATTACTTTTATACAAATGTAAAAACACAGTATCGTATAAGATGTTGAAACAAATCACATTATTGTGGTTTTTACAGACTAAACAAGTTGTAATACGGACGCATAAAACAAGTTGAACTTACTTACACTTAAGGGGCATGGGAATACCGTCAGGGGAGGTAACTCCTGCAAAAGATTTTGTCTTCCATGTGAATAGGGGTCAACTCTTAAAGGAGAGAATTTGCTCCTGAGGAGCAAAAACTTTCCTTCCGGAGGAGCAAATTCTTTCCTTTAAGAGTAGACCTCTTTTTCAGTGGGACAGGGCCCACAGAAAAGCGAACAGGATATCCCGAAAGTTGTCTCCCTTTGAAAAATGGCTGAAAATCTGCCAGGTGTTCCCATTCCCCTTAAGAGACAATCGACTCAAAACTGTTGTCAGTGCTTTGATTTAAATCCATTGTGTTTGTCATGTTATATAGATTTGTCTCTGAAAGAATGTATACTCGAATTTGATGGCAAGGAATACACCAAGGAACTGAAAATTGTGGAGTGTGCAAGTTTTTTTCCGGACCAGTCTCCCTAGTTTCGGCTAATAAGGTTATATCACTTTTATAGTTGTGTTTATCCCCCACACAAAAAACTTAATCTGTTTTATACAAATAATAAATAAATAAATAAATAAATGTAAAGGGAGAATGCAATCCCCTGTTTTTTTATTTATGGTCTTATGTTTCATAGGATTAAATGATTTTTTTACCACTTATACTCGTATAGTAGCGTGTAATAAATCTCCATATAACGTTTACATGAATCAATCAGTCAGCAAATCAGTCAGTCACATAAACATTTCATGGCGTTTAAGATACATTTCAAACTCAGTATAAAGCTTGTATAAATATAATTATTCTGTTTATTATACATATTTCGCCCAACTAGAGGTTATCATCAACTGTTGACGCTTGTTCTTTCAAATTTATAAGATATAATACACCTGTAAAGATGATTTACTGCTTGCTGTATCAATTTTTAGCAAGCCCGTGTGAGGAACATCCTTTTAACACCCGCTTTATATACATATAGGCAATATAGGGTTTACAGGGGTATATATATATATAGACAAATGAATTAGCGCATATATATATATATATATATATATATATATATATATATATATATATATATATATATATATATATATATATATATATATTCGAGTCCCGGTTGCGGTGGTTCGAGTCCCGGTTGCGGTGCGACCGATTTTTGTGCGCTAATTCATTTGTCCATTTAATTGCCTGTATCCGCTTTGAACCCCACTTTTATATGGTAAAACTGGGGTTTACAGGGGTAAACCTTATTTTCTTATTTCTGTTCTTAAATATAGATTTTGTGCAGAAATAAGAAAATTATCACAATTTTTCATCTTAAAATTTTCATTTTATCGGCGATAAAGGTTACAATGTATTTGTATAGGCGTGTTTTCGTAATCAGTTTATGTTGGCAGTATGTTTTTTTTCTCGTCCTGGCAGGCATTCAACGTCGTGCCAACGTTGAAAACGTTGTTTCCACGTTGATTACCCGTTCACTCAACGTTATGTTCCTGCACAGAACTGCGGTTTTCTTTATGTTAATTTGTGCAAGTATTTGTTTGTCGCTTTGTTTTATTTATTTATTTTTTTTTTGCGTGTGTAACTAACCGAGTTTTCTTTCGATGGTGAAGTGGCTGTTTTGTTTGTTTGTTGTTTTTCTCTGTAATGCAACAATGTTTGTTTTAAGCGTTTATTTCTTTTAGGGGGACAACTGTATTCAAAATTGTCATTTTAGAAGGTAAATCGGCGGTTTTACGGTCGAAAATTTCGTTTTTCGGCGACGTATTCTAACGAAATAACGGTTATATGACTGTTTTTTTTTTTTCTCTTCATTTTGCTGGAGGTGATTATATGTAACTGTTTTTTAAGTGACCGTCACTTAAAAAGCCTTTTTTTTATTTAAAAATACACATTACGTGACTACTTCACAAATGGAGTAAAAGTAACATAATTCATATGGGTATGTATTGTCCATCATATGGACGTCCGTCACTAATTTATGTGACACTGGTTTAAAACAAATATGTGACTTAGGGTCCTAGTGTGACTCCTGTCCATGCGTTTATGTGACTGTGGTCCATTCAATAATTTGACCCTGACCTGTTTTACGTCAAGGTCAAATTTGATCACTTAGACATTTGTATGAAAAAAAAAGCAAAACAATGGATTTTTCTGATTCATCAAAAATGATATTTGCAATCAGATGAATGGAAGTTAATCAATTCCAAAGGTTACGGTCATTTACTGACCTTTTTCCTGGATAGCTAAGATTCAGTAATTTAATCTTCTCCACTTAAACTGCTGGGTTGATTGAAACCAAACTACACGTGCAGTCTCCATGGAAAGGGGGAACGAAAGTTTGGTCGTAAGAACTGGGTCACATGACCAGTATTGCCGCCATGCCCATATATGGTATAAACCTTTAGAAATTGTCTGTGAAACCAAATGGCCGATGACACTGAGACTTAGAATGCAGCATCGGGGACTCTGGCCCTACCGAGTTTGTTGAAATGATGACCTATGGTTAACCTTGACCTGTTTTACGTCAGGGTCAAATTTGGTCACTTAGACATTTCTATGGGAAAAAAACTCAAAACAGTGGATTTTTCTGATTGCATGGTAGCCTGTGGCATCAGCTGAATGGAAGTGGTCAAGTTCCTTTATTGACCTTAGTCTATTCTATTGCAGCCTGTGGCATTAGAATTTATATTTGCAGTCAGCTGAATATAAGTTTATTTATTCCAAAGGTCAAGGTCATTTATTGACCTTTGCCTTGGATGACTTAGATGCAGTAATTTTATCTTCTTCTAGTAAAGGCAATGTCAAGAACCAATACAATTAACCCACACCTCTCATCAGAGACACCAAAGGGAATGAAATACAGACATAAAATAACTAGACCCTAATGGAAACACCAACAGCGGAAAGCCAAAAGGACAGTTACATTTCCACAAAATGGTCAATTGGCTATCCAAAACAAAACTAAATAAGCAAAACACACAATAAAAGGCGAGCTATAACAAAACTAAACCGCGTCAATAGAACCGCCTTCGAACGGTCAGTGAAAAATAATTCACTTCCGTCGCGATTTAGACAAATACTTTGTTCAGTCCGCATGAAGGCTTCCTAACTCATCAGTGCAACATCTCCGTGAACACAAAAATCAACAACCACAGAGATGAACAACGATATGGACTCGACAGCAAGAGAACACTGAAATGCTAGAGCAAATGAAATCCAACAGTTAGACATTACATAAAAATAAAGGACGGGTCTCCCTAAGGGGGTTTTTTGGCCTCCTATTGATTTTGTTTATTTCTGGCTTATTGTTAGCATACATATGCCTAATTATTTGGAACATATGTGGTTTTGGTATTTAAGCAGTTTTTTCTGAGTTACAGGCTCTTTAAAGTGGGTGGGGTAACTCCACACAATTTTGACATGTATTTTGTGTCTCATTTAAAGGTAGAAAAATAGCACCATACATGACACGTTATTATATAAAATGACAGGGGAAGGTCTAACTCTATGTTTTGTCACAAGTTAATCACCAAAATTCAGTTTTTGCGTGAAAAATATGGTTTAAGGAACCTTGGGTCATTTTTTGAGATTTTTTACAGTAAAGTTCTTTTTATTTTCTTATATCTTTGGTATACATTAGCCTATAGTGGTGAAACTCCTACCATGCAAGCATACTGATGAGGCAATATAACTCAAATGATCATTTGAGATGTTGACCTATATTTCACGGTCGAATGAACATTCTTATTTCATGTTTATAGGTTAGATTATTGTTTCCATCAGTTCAAGAGTTAAGATATTTCTGGCATTTGGATAAACAGGCGATGAAGTTAAACATATTTAAATCAAACGAAAAAAACAACAGAAATGTGTCCAAAGTACACAGATGCCCCCGCCTGTTTGACTTTGCCAATATAGCTGCATGACCCCTGGGAGACACACTAGCATGAGATATATATGTTCAGGATGGGTATCTCAATATTTTCTAAGATATTTGGATTTTGATGGTATGAAATGGGCAGGGCAGGGGGCTGGGGCATTATTGTGTGTGTCATTGAATGCATCTGACCATAAACAAAATCAAATAAAAAAGGTTGGAATCTGAACAGTTTCTGAGATACATATTTTTTTTACATTTTCTTTGGTCCAATCAAATAGCCCCACCCAGACAGAATCATTCACCATAAACATGCTAAACAGTTATGAGCTGCAGGAGAAATGCAGACATAAATGAGCACATAAACGTGAAGCTGGTTATGAACGTAATAATGTGTGACATAGTACGCACATACGAACATAACATCACATCGAAAAAATATATATGCCTCACTCACTCCTTCCTTTGGCATGCAGAGATATAAGAAAGGTCTGCTTGAATATCTTTAATAATCCCACTTCAAGAGCACATCTAAAAAGAATGTGGTACACCTACATGAAGACACAGGCATATACATTTGAAAATGGTTGTTCACAACTGTATTCTGACATGCTTTGCGCATATTTATTGAATCAAATTAATCTGCAGAAGAATAGCTTTCATCGTCACCTGAACTTGAGCTGTTGCATCTTTTTGAACAGCATCTGCTACACTGTTCATATACTGTGACTTCAACGATTTTTTACTGACTTTGGCTGAGAAGCCTCCCTGGTCGAGTGGTTACGCTACTTGCCTTGTAAACCAGGGGTCGCAGGTTCGATCCCGGGCTTCTCCAGACTTTCGGATGAGTCTTTAAACCGAGGCCTCGTCTCCGTATGACCTTAGCTGTTGGTGGGACGTAAAACTGAAACACTCACTCACTCACTGACTTTGGCTGATGGCCTTTAAACCGAGGTTCTTTAACACAGAAGCGATATGGACACAGCAATCAAATACCTCGTCACAATTTTTTTCATACTCTAGTCCAGGGCCTTCCTTAATCCTTAGATTGTATTCCCTGTCTCGCTCTCTATCTCTGTATTTCAGGTATTAGACAAGGAGACCCTTTATCTGCTTATATGTTTCCACTATTCATTAAAGATGTTACCTTACTTTGAAGATACATCTAATGATAATGCTGCTGTTGTACTTAACATGTTACAATGAATGATGCTGCAATATAGGAATACATTCTGGGCAATTGAATTGTTAGCTTGACTAACAAACTGACTGATCTAAGATTATTTACAGGAACAGTAATATTGAGAGTAATGTTTAGTTCTCTCTTTCTCTTTATAATAATAATAATAAAAATAATAATAATAATAATAATAATAATAATAATAATAATAATAATAAAAATAATAATAAAAAGAAGACAATAAGTAGAAGAAAATCATTTTGTTCACAGTTATAGTGTACTCCAGCTGTTCAGCAAGGAGACCTACTTTGATCCTGTATGTTACCATTGTTCCTTAAACGTCATGCTAAGATCACAGAGCATATGCTAAAATCAAATTCAGAGGACATGCTTGAATGGTTTCATGAAGGTGGTGTCCTTGTTGTAGACAGAGGTTTCAGGGATGTTGCAGATTTACTGGAAGAGGTTGGTATCAAGAGCCACATGCCCCATTTTCTTGCTAAGTCGCAAAAGCAATTATCTACACAGGAGGCAAACGAAACTCGATTAGTCACCAAGGTGAGGTGGGTGGTTGAGTCTGTCAATGGCCGAATCAAAAAATGGAAGGCACTTTCAAATGTAATGCCAAACTCCAACTTACCTTGCATTGGTGACTACGTCAGAATCGTATGTTCTTTGTTAAATGTATTTAGGTCTGTTCTTGTTAAGAATTCTGAATCTGATGAGGTTCTTGCAAAACGTATGCTACAACTTGCCAAGTTACCAGACAAACTTAAAGACAAGGTAGAGAAAAAGGGTTTGGACAGTCGTGCAAAGGCTCCATGGAAAGCTATTGATGATACCAACCTCGAAGACTTCCCACAATTAACGGAAGCAGAGCTGAGAAACATGACATTGGGCATATACCAATTAAAACAGGCCGATTCGTATACAGATGAACACACTACTGAAGCCGGTCAGTATGAGATAATGATTCACAAGGAGGAGGATGGAATTTTGAAAGCCCAAATAAAATCAAGGCACACTTCCTCTGAATCATACTATCTATGGATTAGGTATGGTCCTGGTCTCGAACCCATAAAAGGATGGTACTGCAAGTGCAAGAATGGTGCCAGAGTAGTTGGCTGCTGTGCCCATATCGCTTCCGTGTTGTGGTATCAAGGTTTTTACCGCCATCAGCCGAAGTCAGAGCGAGAACAGTCATTCAAGTCACAGTATATGAACAGTCTTACAGATGCTGCACAAAAAGACTGGGACAGCTCAAGTTCAGGTGACGATGAAAGTGATTCTTCAATAGATTAACTTGATTCAATAATTAAATATGTTGATTGTTTAGATTCAAACCTTTTTCATTTGCTGTTGTGTTTATGGTTAGGCACATTCAATGACATATATCTTGAGACCCACACAATCATGCCCCAGCCCCCTGCCCTGCCAACTTCATATCACCAACATCCAAACTATTGAGATACCCACCCATGAACATATATATCTGATGCTAATACATATTCAATGACACATACATGTACAATGTGTCCCCAGGGGTCATGCAGGCATATTAGCTAAGCCAAAAAGGCGGGGGCATTTGGGTACTTTTTACACATTTCTATTGTTTTTTCATTTTATTTAAATATGTTTAAACCCATCGTCTGTTTATCCAAATGCAAGAATTATCTAAACTCTTGAACTGATGGAAACAATAATCTAACCTATAAACATGAAATAAGAATGTTCATTCAACCGTGAAATATAGGTCAACATCTCAAATGATCATTTGAGTTATATAACCTAATCAGTATGCTTGCATGGTAGAAGTTTCACCACTATAGGTTAATGTATACTGAAGATATAAGAAAAAAAAGAACTTTACTGTTAAAAAATCTCAAAAATGACCCAAGGTTCCTTAAACCATATTTTTCACCCAAAAAGTGAATTTTGGTGAATAAACTTGTGACAAAACATAGAGTTAGACCTTCCCCTGTAATTTTATTTAATAAGGTGTCATGTATGGTACTATTGTTCTACCTTTAAATGAGACACAAAATACATGTCAAAACTGTGTGGAGTTACCCCACCCACTTTAAAGAGCCTGTAACTCAGAAAAACCTGCTTAAATACCAAAACCACATATGTTCCAAATAATTAGGCATATGTATGCTAACAATAAGCCAAAAATAAACAAAATCGTTAGGAGGCCAAAAAAACCCTTAGGGAGACCCGTCCTTTCAATTTGAAGTAAGCCTTTACGTTGGAACCGTCATGGAATCTGAGGCCTGACCCACCGGCATGCAATTAAAGAGGGAATCGAAGTTATCAACCGTGATCGGGCTAACTACTATGCATGCAGCCTGTCGTATAATTTTTTATGTTGTACCCAAACCTTTATTTTACGAAATTGGGTACTGAAGTCATTGCAAGTATATTTTTTTTCTGAATTTGTATACTAAGTCACCATTAAATTCGGGTTCCGATAGACCGTTTGGAAGAAATTTAAGTCCAACATTGAATTTTGACACAAGATAAGTTTGTTTGTTTGTTTGATTTGATGTTTAGCGTCCCCGTCAACACAGTAAAGGTCATTTTGGAGACGTTGCATCCAATTTTATGGGACTTTTACCCGACATTGAGATGAAAAGACATCTCAAGCCCTGTCGCACAATGAAACCTATATGGTTTATTAGCATGGACGGTCCGCCTCGCACCGCAGTTCCTGGACAGGCTTAGATCCTCTAAGCGGTTTACCAGTACTAGTGTACGGGCCGGATTCAGCTCTGCGTGGAAGCATCATGCAGCCCATATATTTCTTCAAGCCCCTATGGGCGGGGGCCCGACACCAGATAAGGATAACGAATTATCAAATTACATGAAGAGCCTCTTAGGGATGAAACAATGAAAAGTTATTCAAGGGATTGTAGTCACATAACCAAGAAGGGCGCCATGCCTGCATATGGTAAAAACCACATGACCTGGTAATCGTATACTATAATAATTAATTAACCTTTGTCCTGCTGAATATTCATTTATGCCACACCCACTACCGATTATCAACCAATCAGATTACTTGATGCAAATTATTGCAACAAATTCACAATCAGAATGGCAAACAATGAAGATCCTGATCAGATGGCTTCTTCAGAAGCCATCTTATCTGGATCTTCATTGTTTGGAAAATAAGGCATATCTGGGCTCAGCAGGACAAGGGTTAATAGTTCGTCTGTCATTACTGACGATGACCAATCTTAATCAGATTTGAGAAATGTTACTATTTGTGTCTAAGATGGCTGTTGAGACCGATTAAAGCTCTGAACTGTCTGTTGCAAATAGAGCAACAACAGCTCTGTTGGTGATGCCTTAGCTCTGGCTTTGCGCTGTGTGCGTTTCTGCTCAGCTTCACTGATTCTTTTATGCCTCATATTCATTGGTAGCCCTTCTGATGAGACCTCGCCACTTTGCTCTGTCCTGTGCAATTTGTTCCCATGACTCTGTTAGAATGTTGAAGTCCCTGATGGAGGTTTTGGGTGTGTCCTTTTCTTTGGTAAACGTTCCTCGGGCAATCTGGTAACATGGCCTGTCCATCTTAACTGTACTAATTTCAGACGACTATGTAAACTTTGTATCCCTGCCTTGTTCAGGACTTCCATGTCTGGAATCCTGTCTTGCCACTTAATCTTTAAGAGTTTTCTAAGACAGCTTGTATGGAATTGATTCAGTCTTTTGGCGTGTCGTTGGTAAACTGTCCATGTTTCACATGCATACAATAGTATTGGCAGCACCACATCTCTGTAGACTTTCAGTTTTGTGTCAAGTCTGATTCCACTTCGATCCAAGACACGACCACGTAGTCGGTCAAATGCTGCACTAGCTTTGGCAATCCTTGCATTGACTTCATCATCAATGTGCACGGCTCTTGACACTGTGCTGCCAAGGTAGGTGAACTTGTCTACCACTTGCAGTCTTTGACCTTTCACTGTGATGGTGGGCTCTTTGTAAGGCTTGCCTGGTGCTGGCTGATAGAATACTTCAGTCTTTTTGATGCCTGCCTTGCTTTGAAGATCATGTAAATTGTTTCTCTCTCCTTCCTAAACCCACACCGGCTTTCTGGTAGAAGCCCTCACTGTACTAGGTATTCATTCAGTCGGTTAAGTAGGACTCTTACAAGGACTTTCACAGCTATTGACAAAAAGGGTGCCACGGAGATTGTCACATATCTTTCCGATTGAATAGGTGAATAATTGAGAGTCAACCTCACTCTTTCGTTCTGATCTAGCTGGATCCAGAGGCAAGATAGTGTAGAGACATATGGAGCTAATCTCGGATGCAGTGGGTGACCATGACCTTTTTAGTTTACCACTATAGTGGCTAACCGACTAGAGCAAGTCCAATTAACTAGGAGTAGGGCCGTAACTAATTTTGTGAGAACTTGTGGCCCAACCCCTTGGATTTTCTGAGTTGCAATAAATATGATTAAACTAACTAACGGCTGCAAGAATGGTGACCGGCCTTCCAGTATTTACATCACGGAATTCGTTGTATTTAGAAACAAGTTGGGAAACCCTGGCAGAACGACGTAGACAAAAAATACTATCATTAATGAATAAAATTGGTAAATAACGGAGCGCCTTCTTCCTTGGTCGATTTTCTTCCCAGACGCGTCGAATCAGCAAGCAATTACAACTTACGAAATAGAGAAAACTTAAAAAATCCTTTTACAAGATTGTGCTCTTTCGAATCATCATTTTCCCGTCCACTTTGAGACTTTGGAACGAATTAGGCGAAACGACCAGAAATTTACCAACTCTTTCTCAATTTAAAAGAACTCTTGTGAGGTTATGTTGACTCGTCTTAGACACAATTGTAGTAATCTAAACAGAGACATATATCGCATTAACATAGCGACAAGCTCTCAATGCAGCTGTGGTTCAAAATCGAAGACGCCCAACACTATTTCTTTGCTTGTCCGCGTTATTCAGATCAACGATACAGCCTTACAGCTTCTCTCAGCTTTGTGGCAAATCTTAATATGTGGGAACTTTGAATTAGACACCGCCACTTATATAAAGATAAAAATGCAGTGTTGAAATATATAAAGGATACCAAAAGGTTTATGTACATTATACATGGGCAACATGGTCTGGCCGTGCGGGGCGGTGATGTTGTGTGCTGTCGTTGGTTGGGAGAACATGTGAAAAGTTGAATAATAATGATTTAACATGTTTTATACATACACTATTGTACCATCAGCAGTTGAGAAGCCTCCGTGGTGCAGTGGTTACGCTACTCGCCTTGTAAACCAGGGATCGCAGGATCGATCCCGGGCTTCTCCAGACTTTTGGATGAGTCTTTAAACCGAGGTCCCGTCTCCGTATGACCTTAGCTGTTGGTGGGACGTAAAACTAAAACTCACTCACTCACTCACCATCAGCAGTTATTAATTATGTATTAGTTATGTGTACCTAATATTGGTATAACTTGTGTCTCATCCCTTTGTATGAAATGATACAGTAAAAATATGTTCAATCTTAAAATCTAATCTACTATAGTGGCACGTGGGCCTCTTGTTTTTGATTTTTGCAGTGTTCAATACATAAGAAACTATTTTGTTTTAGAAAGCTACATATCTTAAAAATTGAAGTAATAACTGGACAAAGAATGTGTTGATTAACAATGACAGCCGAGAAGGACCCGAATTTGGACCACGATATATAAAATGTCAATAGAAAATCATTCACCTGTTCTTCTTCTTCTTCTTCTTCTTCTTCTTCTTCTTCTTCTTCTTCTTCTTCTTCTTCTTCTTCTTCTTCAAATTCTACTGAAGTACAATTGTACTGTTGCATGCAGTAAAACATACACATTTACTTCTGGTAAGCTAAACGCTTAAGTCAATTATTGTTTTCATTTCAATTATATCCCGTTTCATTGCTTTATTTTTGTGTCTTAGAGATATAGCAGACTAGGAAATTGAATTTTCTCTAACCTCCATCCTCTTTGCCTTAACCTTAACAAATTAAAATGCTTTCACATGTGACATAATGACAAAGTAATCGTACGGGTTGCTCTAACTAAGTTAAAGCTTTCAAATCTTCAGCAATAACTGTAATTTAAAAAGTCCACTGGGATTCGAATTGCCAGGCCCAAAAACTGAAGATGAAATGTCTTGAGAGTGTACTGCCATTTTTTTTCAGACTTTTCCGAAATCAAGCTTTTGCCGCCATCACGATAACAAGCCAGTGAAACGGGCACCTCTTTAAGCCCCACTTTACATAGAGAAAAGTGGTGTTTACGGGGTAAAATATTTTACTCAAAACATAGATTGTGGTTACTCGTTAGAATCGCCTAACTGAGGCGGTTCTAACGAGCACCCGCAATCTTTATTGAAGGGAAAAGGGAAAGAAACACAAACATTAAATAACAAGACCCTGGTGGAAATAGCAATAGCGGAAAGCCAAAAGGACGGTTACTTTCCCACAAAATGGCCATTTGTTTGTCCAAAACAAAAATAAGTTATAAGCGATACACACACTCAATGACAAACCATAACAAAAATAAACCGCGACAGAAGAACCGCGTTTGAACGGTCAATGAAAAGAATTTCACTTGGGGGCTCCAATCGAAAACTTGTACCCACACTTGTAGTAAACGTAGGAAAAATATCACATAATTACAAAAACATGCCTATACAAATACATTGTAAGCTTTATCGCCGAAAAAATGAATATTTTAAGATGAAAAATTGTGATATTTTTGTTATTTCTGCTCAAAATATGCAAATAAGGTTTACCCCTGTAAACCCCAGTTTCACTATTTAAAAATGGGGTTCAAGGGCGTCAAAATAATATAGGCGTGTTTTCGTGATGTGTTAAATGCGAAAAATGCGAAAAATGACATTTTCACTATAATTTATTGACATAATATTTATTTGAACCTCCCTACAAACGATAATATTTGACCCTCAAAGTAAAACCATAACATATGACCTTCTAGGTAAAACAACAATATGTATTTGAGTCTTCAATTAAAACGATGTTATTTGATCTTTAAAGAAAACTATACTTCCTGACATTCAAGTAAAACTACAACATTTGAAACTCAAAGTAAAACAATAATTTAATAGTCTCCAAGAAAAACCATTATACACGACACCCCAAGAGCCACTTCTCAAGTAAATCCATAATAGTTTACCTTCTAAGTAAAACGATAGTGCTTGATTAAAAAACAAAACAAAAACAAGCGATAATATTTGACTCTCAAAATGAAATATTTGACTCCAAGTAAAACGATGATATTTGTCTCTCCAAGCAACTGGCAAACACAAAAGAGTCGAAAACTGTGTGTGCAAATGCTTGCATGACTCCTTTAATATTTTGTGCACACAAGATAATATACGGCCCCCGCCCATCGGGGCTTGAACAAATAGACAGACTGCATGATGCTTCCGCACGCAGAGCTGAAACCGACCGCACACGAGTACTGGTAAACTGCTTAGAGGATCTAAGCCTGCCCGGGCAAAGCGGTGTGAGTCAGACCTCCATTCTTATAAATCCTATTGGTTTCATTGGGGAACAGGGCTTGAGATGCTTATTTCATTCCACTGTCGGGTAAAAGTCTCACAAAATTGGAAGCAACGTCTCCAAAATGACCTTTACAGTCTTGACGGGGACGATAAATCTCAAAGCAAGCAAACAAACAAACAAAACAAGATAATATCTTGATCACATAACTTATTATCTTGTCCGCACAACATAATATCTTGTTCGTACAACATATCCTGTTTGCACAACATAATATGTTGTTCCCACAATGTATTATTTCTTTTTAAGAAACAAGATGATATGTTCTGTAAACAAGATAATATGTTGTGCGCAAAGGGTACTATGTTGTGCAAACAACATAATATGTTGTGCGAACAAGATAATGTATTGCGCGAACAAGATATTATCTTGTGCGCAACACAAGATATAATGTTGTTCTCACAAGATACTATGTTATGCGAACAAGATAATATTTTGTGCGAACAAGATACTATGTTGTGCATACAAGATAATATGTTGTGCAGACAAGATAATAAGTTGTGCGAACAAGATATTATCTTTTGCGCACAAGATACTATGTTGATTGCACAAGATAATATCTATTGTGAACAAGACAATGCGTTGTGCGCACAAGATAATATGTTGTGCGAATAAGATATTATGTTGTACAGACACGATAATAAGTTGTGCGCACAAGATACTATGTTGTTCGCATAAGATAATATCTTGTGCGCACAAGATAAAAATTAAATCAGCATGTCCCGTCCCGGGTTCCGTAACAAAGTTAAGTTCTGTGTGGTATTCCTTGATTCCATGTAGAACATATGTGCCCTTACCTGGTGTTAAGGATATGTGTGGCGGCCGTAGTATGTCTCTCTCAGTCTGCCCTGATTATATTTCCTAGTCCTTTGGGATCATTGATTCCCATCACGAAAACACGCCTATATATTTCTCACCCCCTCGAACCCCACTTTTATATAGTAAAACTGGGGTTTACGGGGGTATACATTATTTTTCCTATTTGTGCTCTTAAACATAGATTGTTGGTACTCGTTAGAACCGCCTCGATGAGGCGGTTCTAACGGGTACCCATAATCTATGTTTTGAGCAGAAATAAGAAATATATCAGGATTTTTATCTAAAATTGTTATTCTTGGTGATGAAATTTTACCAACATATTTGAAAAGGTGTGTTTTCGTAATGAACTGCAGAATTTGGGTCACTGTTTAGGCCAGTTTTGACGAAACTAGCTACGTTGTCTGGCCCAGGAAAAAACTTACACTTTTTAAACAGTGATGATATTTCAGCGGTTTGTGGAAATAAATTGAAATAACCTGAAAAAGTAGAATAATCTGATATTCAATTTCTGAGATAGTTAAAAGCTCATTTTATGAATTATTGATGGCCAGAATGAACTCTTAGTTTAATTTAGAGACTCCAAGACTGTAACGTGATTAAAGAACAAAGCGGTGGCATCAGTAGCTGCTAAGGTGATGAACTGCTCACAAATGTCTCGTTATATTTCTCGTCATGTGACACAAAACGTTACTAGACGAGACATTTTAATGCACCACTACGGAACAATTAACAACATTTTTATCCATTTCATTTTCAGAAGTTTCCCCTTCCTGATTAGTTCTCAGTCTTCTATTGCTTTTTTCCGGAAAAAAAGGATTGCATGCCTGTGCCTTGCCATAACAGGAAATGACATTTGAGTCGCGCGCGACAAGGCGTTGCGATAGAAATATACACATTATTACTACAGTAACATGACATTACGAAAACACGCCTATACAAATACATTGTAATCTTTATCACCGAAAAATTGAAAATTTTAGGATGAAAAAATGTTGTATTTTTCTTATTTCTTATTCTGCTAAAAATATAGATTGTGGGTACTCGTTAGAACCCACAATCTATATTTTAGAGCAGAAATAAGAAAAACAAGGTGTCAACCCTTGTGGGTCATTTTGTGTCGTCTCCCAGAGAAAAGGGGAAAAGAGATAGAAGAGATAGAAGAGGAGATGAAAGTGAGGGACAGAGGAGAAAGAGGAAACTAAATAGAAGTGTAGAAGCATAAGAAATAACAACATTCACCCCCATCCGTATCTAGTACAAGGACAGCATAAACCAGTATCAGTTGGACGCTCCAGCGACGCAAGATACACGACATCTTTGCCTCACCCAACCAACCGCTTTGCAAGGAAACTTTCTTCACGTGAACATGTCCGTGAAATGAACACCCACTAAACCCCACTTATATAGAGAAAAATGGGGTTTAAGGGGGTATACATTATTCTTATTTCTGCTCCAAGACATAGGTTGTTGGTACTCGTTAGAACCGCCTCAACGAGGCGGTTCTAACGAGTACCGACAACATATGTTTGAAGTATAAATAATTTAAATATCAACGATTTTCATCAGAAAAGTAGCCATTTTTGGAAATATGAAAAATGCACTATGTCCCGAGGGTGGGTTATCGTAATGGCTTGAAATATTGATCCCTCCTCGTATGCATGCAAGAGGCAAAATTTGTAGGACTGGTCATAAATAATCCCGTCCTGGGTTTTGAACGATGATTTAAATAACAATTCTTACGAACACCGTCTGTCATTAATAAATATGCTGGCACCGAAAATAAGCTTCATTCAATTTAACTTGCAAAATGACAACCAGCTCTAAATATTTGATGAAGTTCAAAAATAGAGAGGAACAAAGTTCAGTCATTTGACGCTGGTTAAGGGAATTATTTCTACTGAAACATTGACAGGACTAATTACCAAAGTGAAACAGATAACTCTCTTATGGTAAAAGTATTCCACCGGCAAATTTGAACCCTCATCATCACTAAAACACGCCTATATAAGTTTGACCCCCTTTAATCCCACTTTTATATAGTAAAACTTGGGTTTACATAGGTAAACCCTTATTTTTCTTATTTCTGCTATAAAATATATATTGTGGGTACTTGTTAGAACCGCCTCGATGAGGCGGTTCTAACATGTACCCACAATCTATGTTGTGAGCAGAAATAATAAATTTTCTTATTTCTGCACTAAAATATAGATTGTGGGTACTCGTTAGAACCGCCTCGATGAGGCGGTACTAACGTGTACACACAGTCTATGTTTTAGAGCAGAAATAAGAAAAATACCACAATTTTTCATCATAAAATCTTCATTTTTTCGGCGAAAAAAAATACTTTGTATTTGTATAGGCATGTTTTCATAATCTGATGCTAAGTATTTCAAAGTGATACACTCACTCCCACCCAACTAATATTTAGCGATATGTGTTGTAGGATTTAGTTTTACATTGGGTTCAGAAGCGGGACGGAAAACAGTATAGAACCTAATCAGCTTCTTAGCCAGTTGATCTGGATCTATACTGTTTCCCAATGAAGAGTGTTGAACAGTCACGAGTCAACCAAGCATTCTAAATACATGTAGTAAAAAAATGAAATAAATTATGGATAAAGATGATGAAATTACCATACAGTTCTTTCCATGTATCCATCTGTGTACTATGTGTGTCGTCTTTACATTTTATTCTTTTTATGTCCACGGCAGCGATAGCGGGCCGATAGCGGTTTGTTGGTTGATTGGTTTGTTGGTTGGTTAGACAACTTTAACATTGGTACTAACCTTTATACTGTTTGAGATAGAGCTTTCACATTTGGCATGTAGGTTCCTTATGACAAAGGCTTCCGAATCATACAAACTTTTTGACCTATGACCTTGACCTTGATATGTGACCTTTAGAGAAAAATATAACGTTGGTCATGACTGTCTAACCGTTTGAGAAAGAGCCTTCATGTTTGGCATGTAGTTCCCTTGTGACATGTGCTTCCCATTTATACAAATAATTTTGACCTGTGATCTTGACCTTGATCTGTGACCTCCTTTAAACAAAAATGACATTGGTCGTAACTTTCTAACCGTTTGAGATAGAACCTTCATATCTGGCATGTAGGTTCCTTGTGACAAGGGCTTCCCACTTATACATGTTGATTATTTCAACTCAGATGCGGCTTAAAAATTTTATCTATGACATTGACCTTGATCTGTGACCTACTTTAAAAAAATAACATTGGTCTTAACTGTCTAACCGTACGAGATATAGCCTTCATATTTGGCATGTAGGTTCTTGTGACAAGGGCTTCCAATTCATACAAAAAATGGCCTGTGACCTTTACCTTGTCCAGTTATCTACTTTAAAGAAAAAACATGACCCTGCCCGGGGACATGTTCGTGTTTCAAAAACATCTTGCTTCATAATTCTTTAATATGAGTATGTTTCCGTCACGAGAAAACCTGTGTCTTTCATGGCTGGGCCCCGACAAGCGATTTTGGTACTTATCGCCATTGCGAGCAGCGAAGGTTCAGGCGAGCCTGCGCATCCGCGCAGTCTCGCCAGAACCTTCGCTGCTCGCTCATACAAGCAGTGAATCAAGAGGAACCTTCAGACAGAAAGCCATATCCCTGGCCCCTCTGAATGGCTGGGCATGCGCAGTTAAAATTTGTCATGACGGAATGCTCGAAGACACAAATTCGCTTGGCGGGGCTCATGTGGTGCGACCAGTTAAGACACAAACCAGTCTGCGCAGCTACACGGACTAGCAAGAGTCTTGAAATTTTAGAATTAGAAACAAGATATAGTGGTCTATCTAAGCGGCGAACACAAAGGTGCTGATCAGACTGCGCACATGCGCAGTCTGGTCAGCACCTCCGTTGTTCGCAAATGACAGAAATACGTTTTCACATGCTGTGTCTTAGTTGCGGTTTGTGTTGGACAAGAAGAACAAGCCTAAATAATTATAACCCAGTTAAACTCCACTTTTATATGTTTGAACTGTGGTTTACAGAGGAAAACCTTATTTTTCTTATTTCTGCTCTAAAATATAGATTGTGGGTCCTCATCGAGGGTGTTATAACGTGTACCCACATTTTATATTTTGAGCACAAATACGAAAAATATCACAATTTTTTACTACAAAATTTATCTTGTCTCGGCGGTCAAAATTTTCAAGCTATTAGGCGTTTAAGCAGACTTGCAACTTCGTGTTGTTGTCTTTTCAGTAGTACGGCGGATTGGTCACCCGTACCAGAACCGAACCCCACCTAAAAGAAAGAAACCCCGGACTTCATTTTCCAGGCTACAGATAATGGAACTGGAGAAACGTTTCCACAGACAAAAATACCTCGCCTCCGCCGAGAGATCAGCGCTCGCCAAAGCTCTCAAAATGACAGATGCACAGGTGAAAACTTGGTTTCAGAATAGGAGAACAAAATGGAGGTAGGTCATATTGCGACAATATAAGCAAGAGTATTGTTGAAAATCCGAAATTGATTGGCGGGTGAAATCAAAACTTTTTATTTGAGTTTAACGGCCCAGTCAACACTATTAAGGTATTATCGAGCGGGTCAGTTTTCCTGGACAGGCTTATGTACGTACAGTGCAGATTTATTCGCCAGAAACTGACAACTGCCCTTCTTGAATCAGCGGAAAGGAGAGAATGACCGTTGGAAAGATTTCATGATCAATCCCCACGAAAGAATATCGCCAACCCAGGCAGATGCGCATCCAACTGAGATACAGATACCGGCTGTAAAATCAAACCACTAACAACAGTGGTGAGTCGATAATCTCCGAGTGTAGGCTCGAAAAGTTGTTCTGAACGAGAACTTACCCTTAAATTCCTGGGGCCAGTTGTTCAAAACTATCGATGTCGTTAGCTAACGTACCGTTAAAACTTTGATCATTAAATATGGCAGATATGCTGAAATTTTTGCTGAAAAAAAAATGTGAGCAGCTTTTGCGGACGCAAAAGCTGCTGAAATTTTTTCAGCAAAAATACCAAAATTTACGATATTGTACTTGCTAGAAGAGTTAACAATATGACCACTAACGAGCTCGTTAAGCTAACGATGCTTTAAACAACTGGCCCCTGTACTGTAAGCGAACAGTGTTGGCCCTAATCAGTCGCCGCATTCTGAGCCAGTTTTATCCCGCTGCATTAGTTAGTTTAGCCACACCCATTTACATTTCAACCACTCAGATTATTTTTCATAGAAGTTTAATTCACAAACTGAATGATAAACAATGTAGATCCTGATCAGATGGCTTCTTCAGAAGCCATATGATCTTGATCAACACTGTTTGCAAAGGTAGGGGTTGTCGTGAACAGCAGGATAAGGTTTAAGTGCTGAAAGGATCCAATCTGTTTCTATAATATCAAATACAACTTACAGCTAACCTCGGGAATACTTTGCTTTTTGTTGAAATGATTCAGTCGTCGCTTGTTTGTCTTATGAATCTGATTTTGTTTCCAGACGACAAACGGCAGAAGAGAGGGAAGCAGAACGACAGGCCGCAAACCGTCTTATGTTATCGTTGCAAGCGGAAGCCAGTAAAACAGTTTACGACATACGGGACCCATTATGTATGAGTAATTCCTCGCTTCACGCGCTACAAAATCTTCAACCATGGGTGGATGAAAGTCAGAGAAACGCTGGATAAAACAGTAGAAGCCAATCAAGGATATGAACCGGTGAACAAAGTGTGCGTAAAAAAAAAAGATAAAAACTGACACTCTTTCGGACCAGTCTAATGTTACTTTCCGTAAATGATTCAGTGGAAGAGTGTCAATTTGTATGTGTAGTCATACAATATCAGGATATGACAGTCATCCTGCTTCCTTGATCCCAAGAAAATACAATGTTCGGAATTGCATAATCTTCATAGAAGAAGTTTAAAACGTCAGCAATAATTGCACCGGAAAATGTCGTCTGTTTATGTCGTTTGCTGCATATTTTTCCAAACATTTCAAACATACTTTTAAATAGACGCAAGCAGTGAGGACCCTGGTCAGACGGCTCCTAGAGGAGCAGACTGATCTGGACCCACACTGTTTGCAACAGTGATGTTTAATTAACAATCAGACAAAAAAGCAGGCGACAATTCCTGTGAATGGTATCAGAAGGATTAAATGGACTTCATGTATTTAGTTCATTGATCATAGGGTCGCCCCCGCCCATAGGGGCTTGAAGAAATATATGGGCTGCACGATGCTTCCACGCAGAGCTGAATCCGGCCCGCACACTAGTACTGGTAAACCGCTTAGAGGATCTAAGCCTGTCCAGGAACCGCAGTGCGAAGCGGATCGTCCATGCTAATAAACCCTATTGGTTTCATTGGGCGACAGGGCTTGAGATGTCATTTCATCTCAATGTCGGGTAAAAGTCCCACAAAATTGGACGCAACGTCTCCAAAATGACCTTTACAGTGTTGGCGGGGACGTTAAACCTCAAATCAAACAAACAAAATCATTGACCATAGGGACCATTTCTCTTGGTGCGATAAGGCGATGATAATAATAATAATAATAATAATAATAATAATAATAATAATAATAATAATAATAATAATAATGATATCAATGTATAATCACGTGCGACATTAATGGAGTCATGTTAATCTTGCGGTTGAAAAGGAGGGTACTAAGTGCATGTATAAAGAAGACCAGTCCCTTTGCTGATTGCGTGTGTCGGTTTGTAATATCCCTATGGCTGTGCCCACTGATCAGTCATTGTCGAATTCAACTCTAATACACTGTTAAATTGAACCCAGTTATCCACACAAGCCAACCGGTCGTGTTGAATTAACTACTGCAAATTCAGTGTTAATGTCGACACTGTCAAATAGTACTAGTTTATTAGTTTATATTTACATTTCCAGTGTAAAGTCTACTGAAAACCTATAGAAAACAATTGCGCTCATATTTCAATGAACGCATCGAATCGCGTGCTATTAAGTGACGTCATTCTAAACCATTGTTCTCTACGGGCGTTGATGACGTCAACGCTGCTCCGCTCTTCGTAGAAAAACAGCGTGTAAATGTTTTTCAACTTTAAAACGTTGCCCTGCCTTTTTGCCCAGTGATGAGGGGCAAATAATGTAAATATAAAAAATAAACTTAATTTTTCTGCTTTTCATGAAGGTATGAACGGCCGTGGCTCGCTAGCAAAGTTTAAATGAACCCCTTTACTTTGCACGCGACCCACTGCGTTCTTACTTCCATGAACTGCAGAAAACTAAATTTCATTTCTTAAATAACTGAATGGTTTAGTTATTGCTCCTTTCCAAAATTTTACAATGCAATCACAATCGAGTCACTTGATATGGTACTTTGTGTCATATTTTTTCTTGTTCGTTTTTACACTCCAAACATTCACCATATTTGCATTATTTGCTGGATCCCAGCTTGCACATTGTCAATATTGGAAAAACAGGTAACTAGACCCCCCTGACCTGTTAAGGTCAGGGGGGTCTGGTTACCTGTTTTTCCAACACTGATAACCTTCAGACTAGGAACCATCAGATAATGCAAATAAGGTGAATAGGTTGTTGATGCTCGTTAGGACCGCCTCACTGGGCGGTTTTAACGGTACCCATAGCCTATGTCATGGAGCACAAATAAGAAAAATAATTTATACCCCTGTAAACCCCCGTTTTTAGCTCACCTGTCACGTAGTGAAGTGGTGAGCTTTTGGGATCACTTTTTGTCCGTCGTCCGTCGTGCGTGCGTGCGTCCGTGCGTGAGTGCGTGCGTAAACTTTTTCTTCAAACGACATCTCCTCCTAAACCACTGATCGGATTTTGACCAAACTTCATAGGAATGATCCTTAGGTGGTCCACTTTCAAAGTTGTTCAAATGGTTCTGGTCCGTTGCACATCTAGGTCACAGGAGCTAAAAATAGATTTTATTACTGAAAATTTTAAAAAATCTTCTTCTCTGAAACCGCATGGCCCAGGCCTTTGATATTTGGTATCAAACTTCATCTAGTGGACCTTTACCAAGATTGTTCAAATTATAGCCCTGGGGCCAAAAATGCCCCCGCCCTGGGGGGGCTTAGGTTTTACATAGGCTTATATAGGGAATTTTTTTTAAAATCTTCTTCTCTGAAACAACAAGGCCCAAGTCTTTGATATTTGGTGTATAGCTTCATCTAGTGGACCTCTATCAAGATTGTTCAAATTATAACCCTGGGGCCAAAAATGCCCCTGCCCCGAGGGCCTTTGATTTACATAGGCTTATATAGAGAAAATCTTTAAAAATCTTCTTCTCTGAAACCACAAGACCCAGGTCTTTGATATTTGGTATGAAGCTTCATCTAGTGGACCTTTACTAAGATTGTTCAAATTATAGCCCTGGGGCCAAAAATGCCCCCGCCCCGGGCGCCATTGGTTTAACATAGGCTTATATAGGGAAAATATTTAAAAATCTACTTCTCTGAAACCACAAGGCCCAGGTCTTTAATATTTGGTATGGAACTTCATCTAGTGGACCTCTTCCAAGATTGTTCAAATTATAGTCCTTGGGCAAAATGCCCCAGCCCTGGGGGCCTTTGGTTTTACAAAGGCTTATATAGGGAAAATGTTTAAAAATCTTTTTCTCTGAAACTGCAAGGCCCAGGTCTTTGATATTTGGTGTGAAGCTTCATCTAGTGGACCTCTATCAAGATTGTTCAAATTATAGCCCTGTGGCCAAAAATGCCCCTAGTCCGAGGGCCTTTGGTTTTACATAGGCTTATATAGGGAAAATCTTTAAAAATCTTCTTCTCTGAAACCACAAGGCACAGGTCTTTGATATTTGGTATGAAGCTTCATCTAGTGGACCTTTACCAAGATTGTTCAAATTATAACCCTTGGGCCAAAAATGCCCCCGCCCGTGGGCCTTTGGTTTTACATAGACAAAAAATCTTTAAAAATCTTATAAATTTTCTTCTCTGAAACCACAAGGCCCAGTTCTTTGATATTTGGTATGAAGCTTCATCTAGTGGACCTCTATCAAGATTGTACAAATTATAGGCCTAGGGCGAAAAATGCCCCCACCTGCAGGCCCTTTGGTTTTACATAGCCCTAGGAAATAGAAGTCAAGGCAATGAAAACCTTTGAAAATCTTCTTGTCTGAAAGCAGAAGGTCAAGGTCTTTGATATTTGGTATGAAGCTTTGTCTTGTGGATTTCTACCAAGATGGTTCAAATTATAGCCCTGGGGGAAAAATGGCCCGACCCGGGAACCCCAAGGTTTATAAAGACTTATATAAGGAAAACGTTTAAAAATCTTGTCTGAAACCAGAAGTCTCCATTCTTTGATATTTGGTATGAAGCTTCACCTTTTAGACCACTACCAAGATTAATCATATTATAGCCCAGGGCCAATAATGGCTCTCCCAGGCACCCACTTGATACCCTATGGATCAGGTGAGCGATCCAGGGCCATCATGGCCCTCTTCTCTATGTAAAGTTGGAGTTAGAGTGGTGCTCATTGCGCTCGTAACGTAATGCTCTGCTGATCGCTGTATGGTGGACAGAATGAGCTGTCGTCGGAGTGAGTGTTTACGCAGGCAGAGTGCGCATGCCTGAAGGTTTATTTGGCTAGACGTGGCTCATGAAAATATTCCTTATAAATCAATCAATCAGTCAATCAATTTACCGGCCCCGATAGCTCAGTTGGTAGAGTGTCCGCTCCGGGGAACGGGAGGTCACGGGTTCGATCCCGGGCCGCGACATACCAAAGTCGTTAATAATGGTACTAGCTGCTTCTCGCTTGGCACTCAGATTTACGTGGTAGAGCTAGGACTGGTCGACCCAGTGTCAGGATAATGTGACTGGGTGTGGTATCATGTAATGTGTCTGGGACATGATACTTCAGTGAGGCAGCACTATAAAAGTGAGCATTGAGCTCTCTGTCGCAACCAGACACCGTCGTGATATGACTGAAAAATTGTTGAAAGCGACGTTAAACCCGAATTCACACACACACACAGTCAATCAATCAGTCCTTGGATGAATATTACTAGCAAGGCGACAAGATTATCTCAATCCCGTATGTACAATAAAATGTGTTTTTTTATGCATAATTATAGGTAATATGAGGAAAACTGGTTTTACACAACATTCAACAATGCCAAAGGTCGTATTTCTGTACAGTGTTTTTTTTTTTTTTTTTTTTTTTTTTTGAAAGTCTTATGCTTACAAATTACGAACGAAACATTTCATTTCGAGATTTGAGAACAAACAGATCTTTTATCATGTATAACTACTCTTCATGCTAGACACAACAATATCCATTGTTTCAACTTCTAATATAATATCTTTTATATAAAGTTATATTTCGACTAATTGCAGTTCTGTTGGCCGTTTGGTATGGTTTTTATCATAGGGGCTTGAATCATAAAAAAAAAAAAAAAAAAATATTTTTTTTTTCCATTTTTTCATGATGCAAGCCCCTATGTTTTTTTTTTTATCAAGGTGCTGTGATAATAAAAGTCGGTCCCAGCTCACGTGACTTTCGCCGTAGAAAACAACAATGGCGTCGAGCGCGTCTTGTGGGGGGTTTTAGCGACTGATTGGTTAATAAAAATGTTATTTCATGGCAGCTTGGGGAATAGCTAAATTATTGCCCATCGGCTCTGTTGACGACCTGATGCACTATACTGGTCCATCAGGTCGTCAACAGCATCTCGATGTTGGTAAATAGTTGGTTTAAACAATAGTTATTAGAATTAATTCACATGAATACATCGCATAATTGTATATGGTACAGGATTGATAAAAAAGCTAGAAGCTTATATAAATCACACCCTGAATAAATGGTAAATTGATCTAGCTAGTCTGGCCCAGAAAAAAAACTTATACATTCCATACTTCACAGTTCTGTGGTGTATTCCTTGCTTCCAAAGGATACCCCTTTCAAAGAACTTATTGACTACACTCCAAAACCGAAGTGAATGCAATGATCAGGAATCGATACAACTCGCCCACATCCCATCAGTGACACCAAAGGGAAAGAAACACGAATTTGAAATAACTAGACCCTAATGGAAACATCACTAGCGGAAAGACAAAAGGACAGATACTTTCCGACAAAATGGCAAATTGACTATCCAAAACAAAAATATATAAGCGATACACACATTGAGAGATGAACTCTAACAAAAACCAGTGCTTCAGCCGAAGTGCACGACCCGCCGGATGCTTTTAGCTTTATGAGTGTTACCATATATGGGTATGGCGGCCATTTTGGTCATGTGACATGGACCTAAAACGGTTCCCCCAATAAATGTGCCTTATAGTAAGGAGCAAAAATATATCTTATACTTTAGTACTGTATTCTGAATCGTTTGCAGGATAAAATGCATTCTCACTTTTCCAATACAAAAGCATATGTGTCAAAGTTTGACCTAGGCACAAAAAAGGTCAAGGTCAAGCCAGGGTCACCATTTTAGCAATTTTCTGATGGGCCTACGTCCCAGATGCTATTTATCAAGTTTCGTGGAAATCTGCCCAGTGGTTCTGGAGAAGACTATTTTTGAAGTGTTTTTACCATATATGGCTTGGCGGCCATTTTGGTCATGTGACCTGGACCCCATGAGCAAATTTTGGTTTCCCCCATCCCATAGAGGCTCCATATGAAATTTGACTTCAATCGGCCCAACGGTTTCCGAGGAGAAGCAGTTCGAAAATTTTCACATTTTCGCCTCGGTGAGGCTATACTAAATGGAATGTAATATTTCGCAAGTTCGTTGGTTAGATCTCATTGATATCTATCAGTATGCCAAAAATTGTTTAAATATTCCAAGCGGTTAAGTCACTATCACCAATTTTCACAAACGGGTTTCGGACGGACAGACAGACATACCATATATGGCTTGGCGGCCATTTTGGTCATGTGACCTGGACCCCATGAGCAAATTTTGGTTTCCCCCATCCCATAGAGGCTCCATATGAAATTTGACTTCAATCGGTCCAACGGTTTCCGAGGAGAAGCAATTCGAAAATTTTCACATTTTTAGCCTCGGCGAGGCTATACTAAATGGAATGTAATATTTCGCAAGTTCATTGGTTAGATCTCATTGATATCTATCAGTATGCCAAAAATTGTTTAAATATTCCAAGCGGTTAAGTCACTATCACCAATTTTCAAAAAAGGGTTACGGACGGACAGGCAGACTGACAGACTGACAGAATGACACGGTGATTTTAGGGCACTCTTAGAAAATCAACCGACTTCAGTCGGTCGCTTTTTCTGCGGGTCGTGCAATTAACCGCGACAGAAGAACCGCCTTGGAACAGTCAGTGAAAAGTATTTCACTGGAGGCGGGGGGCTTAAATTGATTTTTATGTGGTCTCAGTCCTAGGCCTCGCCCTTACTTCTCTGTCCTGCATGGTTTAGACAAATAATTTGTTCAGTCACTCTGGCTTCATAACTAATCATCGCTACATCTCCGAGAGCATAAAAATCAAACAATTGCAGAGATGAAATAACGGTGGGGACTCGACAGCATGAAATAACTGATATGCTGGAGCAAAATAAAACAAACAATTACACTTCGGTGGAACCAACTAGAGACGGAGCATCAGGTACCAACTAACAATACCTATATTAAATTAAATAAGCCTTTACGCTGGAACAATAATATGGGCCCCGTCAAGCGATTATGGTACTTATCGCCTATGCGAGCAGCGAAGGTTCAGGCGAGCCTGCGCATCCGCGCAGTCTCGCCAGAACCTTCGCTGCTCGCTCATACAAGCAGTGAATCAAGAGGAACCTTCAGACAGAAAGCCATATCCCTGGCCCCTCTGAATGGCTGGGCATGCGCAGTTAAAATTTGTCATGACGGAATGCTCGAAGTCACAAATTCGCTTGGCGGGGCTCATATAATCTGAAGACAAACCCTCCGGCGCGAAATAAGAGGAAAGCAAAGTTATCAACCAAACTGACATGGAATTACTGTATATTAGTGCATTTGGCTATATACGCAACGCTTAGTGTAATTACACCTAGTTTATTACACTTTGCGCTGTTATTACATAAGAGGTTGCTGCAATAAAGTGGGTTTCCAGCGATTCTAAAGGATATATTTCAGTCCATTTGTTTAAGGTAAAAAAGTTTTTTTCTTCTTTTTTTAATATGCGTTAAAGCCTAAAAGTAGTTGACAACTTTGCAAAGCAATTGTCTACAGTCTGCTTTGCTTTTAAGAGTAATGGGAACACCTTAAGGGGAGGCAACTCCTGCAAAATTATTTTTGTCTCCCATATCAATAGGGATCAATTACTCCTGAAAGGAAAGAATTTGGTGCCGAGGAGAAAATACTTTCCTTTAAGAGTTGACCCCTTTTTCCGTGCGACAAGGCTTATAGAATGGCGAACAGGGAGACCGGAAAGTTGTCTCCCTTTGAAAATTAACGAAAAAATCTGCGAGGTGTTCCCATTCCCCTTAATCGTTTTCACACCTGTGTTTCTGAAGTATGCGTTTCAATCTATTTCATTATTACAATCACAACTCAGAAACAAAATGAAAAAAAAAAATTGGAGTCCGATGAAGCGGCGTATTATGCGTCGTCTCATCAGGCGCTATTTATGTTTTTGTCAGGGTTGGAGGATTAAACCTTTCAACCCCTTTGGCCGGCTGATACATATGCAAACAGTGTAGAACCAGATGAGACGGCTAATAATGAGGTGTCTCCTCTGGATCCACACTGATTGCCATCATATTAATGATCTTAACTATGCCCCACCTATTTACCAGATTGAATGTGTAAATATTCAAACATGAAAGAGCCTACGTCGAAAACTCAGGAGTGAGATCATTGCGAACACATGCCTAATATATATACCTCCAAAATGAAATTTTTCTGATATTTTTCATATTTCAGCTCAAGACATAGTTTGTGGGTACTTGTTAGAACCGCCTCAGTGGGGCGGTTCTAACGGGTACCCGCACAATCTACATGTATGTTGTTGAACAGAAATAGGAAAAATAATGTATACTCCTGTAAATCCCAGTTTTAATGTATAAAAGTGTGGTTTAAGGGTGTCAAACTTATATAGGCCTGTTTTCGAGATGAGATATGGATAGGCTTAGTTGCTCATTACGATAACACACCCGTAAGACATAGTGCATTTTTTCACACCTCCAAAATTGCTATTTTTCTGATGAAAATTTGTGATATTTTTCTTATTTATATTCCATTTATTTATTATTTTGGGTGCTCGTTAGAACCGCCTCTATGAGGCGGTTCTAACGAGTACCCACAACCTATGTCTTGGAGCAGAAATAAGGAAAATAATGTTTTCCCCCGTAAATCCCAGTTTTCTCTATATAAAGTGGGGTTTAGGGGGGTCTTTATTTCACGGACTTGTTCACGTGATGTGAATGGAATTGTTGAAAAGGACATGGTTTTTTTTTGTTTGAATTGAGGTGTTACGTCCCCCTTTGGGTCATTTTGGAGACGTTGCTTCCAATTTTGTGGGACTTGTACCCGATATTGAGATAATATAACATCTCAAGCCCTGCCACCCAAACAAACCAGAAGGGTTTATATGTAGGGACGGTCCGACTCGCGTCACTTGCCTGGGCAGGCTTAGACACCCTTAGCGGTTTATCAGTACTCATTTTCGGTGGGTTTCAGCTCTGCGTGGAAGCATCATGCAGCCCACTCTATTTCCCCAAGCCCCGATGGGCGGGGTCCAAGTCCAAAAAAGGATATGATAAGCAACTATTTTTCTGATGTATAATACTGTTTGTTGTGTGTGTGTGTGTGTGTGTGTGGGGGGGGGGGTTATGGCCTTTCAAGATTATTTCACTCATATCGAGCCGATCGTTAATCAGAGGTGGGTGAAAACCGGAGTACTCGGAGACAACCGCATGATCTTCCGTTGCAGAACTTGGCGTCTCACATGTGACCCGAGCCAGACTTCAACCCAAGGCAGTGACAGACCTAACGATTAGTCAGCGCTCTTATCCACTAGGCCTCGGAGGCCATAATACCTTTTCATACCTAAACGGATGGTCGTCGCAAACACTAGGGTAACATTACGAAAACACGACTATACAAATACAGTGTAACCTTAATCGCCGACAAAATGAAAATTTTAAGATATAGATTGTGGGTACTCATTAGAACCGCCTCATCGAGGCGGTTCTAACGAGTACACACAACCTATATTTAAGAGCAGAAATAAGAAAAATAAGGTTTACCCCTGTAAACCCCAGTTTTACTAGATAAAAGTGGGGTTCAAGGGGGTCCAAATTATATAGGTGTGTTTTCATGATGAATGTTTTATATGATGTCTTTTCAACAATAAATGATTTCTATTCAAGGAGCCTGTGATGAGCTCTTGTTTATATTGTAATAATATATGTCGCAATAATAAAAATTTAAGTGAACTGATATATTTTACAGTGTTTTAATTCCTTAGAATACAGAGACTAATTTCTGTCTCTGGAACTTCGTCACCTAGAGGTATTTTAAGTTTCTAGTAATTCGTTCATTCAACAGTACATACAAGTACATATATGAAAGACAAGCGATTCCATGATAAAGAGTAGCCATTTAAAATGCTTGTCTAGAATTATAATTACATGACTCGCCTAAAACAACGTTAACAAGCCCATAATATGTGTTTAAAGCAAAATTAAAAGAGGATAAACAAATAGAGCAAATAGTAATGATAAAATTATAATAATTCCGACGCCAGTTACTCACAAAGTAACACGAATGTTTGTTTGTTTGTTTTGAGGTTTAACGTCCCCGTCGGATTTATATGCATGGACGGCCCGACTCGCATCATATTCGCGATCGGTTTCGGCTCTGCGTGGAAGCAGCCCATCTATTTCTTTAAGCCTCGATCGGGGAGTGGGGGGTGGGGGGGCGTAACACGAATGTGATAGAACCGTAGTAAAGTACTTCCATGTGACATAATGCATTCCTACGTATACCCAAAACATTTGTTTTTCTGACGAAAATATGTGACGTTTCTCTTCTTAATACTCCAAACAGATTGTGAGTACTCGTTAGAACCGCCTCATTAAGGCGGTTCTAACGAGTACCCACAATCTTTTTCTTTCAGCAGAATTAAGCAAATTATTCTGTACCCGCATACACCCCAGTTTTCTCTATATAGGGTGGGGTTTACGGGGGTCTTCATTACACGGATTTGTTAACCTGATGTGAATTGATCAAACCGACCCCGCCCATCGGGGCTTGAAGAAATAGATGGGCTGCATGATGCTTCCACGCAGAGCTGATACCGTCCGCACACTAGTACTGGTAAACCGCTTAGAGAATCTAAGCCTGTCCAGGAACCGGGGTGCGAGGCGGACCGTCCATGCTTATAAACCCTATTGGTTTCATTGGGTGACAGGGCTTGAGATGTCATTTCATCTCAATGTCGGGTAAAAGTCCCTCAAAATTGGAAGCAACGTCCCCAAAATGACCTATACTGTGTTGACGGGGACGTTAAACCTCAAATCAAACAAAGAAAATGATTAAAACAAGCCAGTCCACGTCAAAACTTACTATAGGACGACCAGCGAAGACTCGGCGCAGTCTGATCTGTCTTCGCTGATCTCATTGTCCTTCTAGAACATCCTGGCTATCAAAAAGAGATAAACTCTTTGCTTACTGGGTAGATGTACAGGCTTATATGAGCCTTTGCCGGTTGCACAGGTTATAGGCATTAGCGTGCGATGGCTGAAAAAAAATTATAAAATGTTTGTTTGTTTGATTTGAGGTTTAACTAACCCGTCAAAACTGTAAAGGTCATTTTGGAGACGTTGCTTCCAATTTTGTGGGACTTTTACCCGACATTGAGATGAAATGACTTCTCAAACCCTGTTGCCCAATGAAACCAATAGGGTTTATAAGCATGGACGGTCCGACACTCACACCACTTTGCCTGGGCAGGCTTAGATTCTCTAAGTGGTTTACCAGTACTCGTGTTAGGGTCGGATTCAGATCTGCGTGGAAGCATCATGCAGCCCATATATATCTTCAAGCCCCGATGGGCGGGGGCCAATTGTAATATGTAAGGTCTTCTCTGTAAGCGACAACATCAGATGATGCAATTGTGTCAAATATTTGACTATACAGAGGATTTTGAGATGGATTTTCGTGTATTGAAAATTCTGATTTTTCAACCCACGATGGTATTTACCCCCCCCCCCCCCCCCAAAAAAAAATAGTAATTTTTATATGCCTGTTTAGAAAAATTCGGACGCGCTATCCGTCCGTCCGTCCACCGGTCAGTCCGTAAATATTCTTGTAATAACTGCTTTCTTCATGCAACTTTATAGGAATATGTATAAGGTCTGGACGACACACCCAAGAATGACTGTTCCCCCTGGCTTCATTTTCAAGTTAATTTTTCAAGAATTCTTTTACCCTTAGTAAATCAGTAACCGTAAAGGCTTTATAAGAATATGTAATAGGTCAAGACGACGTGTCGACGGGCCTCCGTGGCCTAGTGGATAAGAGCGCTGACTCTTAGTCATTAGGTCTCTCACCGCCGTAGGTTCGAGCCTCGCTCGGGCCACGTGTGAGACGCCAAGTTCTGCAACGGAAGGTCAGGTGGTTTTTCTCCGGGTACTCCGGTTTTCGCCCACCTCTGATTAACGATCGGCTCGATATGAGTGAAATAATCTTGAAAGGGCCGTAAAACCCAAACCCCCCAAAAAAAAAAAGACGACGTGTCGCGCACAAGATTAATTGTTCCCTTTCTTTAGCTCACCTGTCACGCAGTGACGAGGTGAGCTTTTGGGATCACTTTTTGTCCGTCGTCCGTCGTGCGTCCATACGTGCGTCCGTAAACTTTTTTCTTCAAACAACATCTCCTCCTAAACCACTGATCGGATTTTGACCAAACTTCACAGGAATGATCCTTAGGTGGTCCCCTTTCAAAGTTGTTCAAATGGTTCCGGTCTGTTGCACATCTAGGTCACAGGAGCTAAAAATAGATTTTTTTACTAAAAATTTAAAAAATCTTCTTCTCTGAAACCGCATGGCTCATGTCTTTGATATTTGGTATGAAGCTTCATCTAGTGGACCTTTACCAAGTTTGTTCAAATTATAGCCCTAGGGCCCAAAATGCGCCCTCCCCGGGTTCTTTGGTTTTACATAGGCTTATATAGGGAAAATCTTTAAAAATCTTCTTATCTGTAACCGCAAGGCCCAGGTCTTTGATATTTGGTGTGAAGCTTCATCTAGTGGACCTCAATCAAGTTTGTTCAAATTATAGCCCTAGGGCCAAAATGCCCCCGCCCCGGGGCCCTTTGGTTTTTCGTAGGCTTATATAGGGAAACTATTTAAAAATCTTCTTCTCTGAAACCGCATGGCCCAGGTCTTTGATATTTGGTATGAAGCTTCATCTAGTGGATTTCAACCAAGATTGTTCAAAATATAGCCCTGGGGCCAAAAATGCCCCCACCCCGGGGGGCCTTTGGTTTTACATAGGCTTATATAGGGAAAATCTTTAAAAATCTTCTTCTCCAAAACCGCAAGGCCCAGTTCTTTGTTTTTTTGTGAAGCTTCATCTAGTGGACCTCTATCAAGATTGTTCAAATTATAGGCCTAGGGCGAAAAATGCCTCCACCTGCGGGCCCTTTGGTTTTACATTGGCTTATACAGGGAACATCTTTAAAAATTTTCTCCTCCAAAACCGCAAGGCCCAGTTCTTTGTTTTTTTGTGAAGCTTCATCTAGTGGACCTCTATCAAGATTGTTCAAATTATAGGCCTAGGGCGAAAAATGCCTCCACCTGCGGGCCCTTTGGTTTTACATTGGCTTATACAGGGAACATCTTTAAAAATTTTCTCCTCCAAAACTGCACGGCCCAGTTCTTTGAAATTTGGTGTGTAGCTTCATCTAGTGGACTTCTACCATGATTGTTTAAATCATAGCCCTTGGGCCAAAAATGTCCCCGCCCCGGGGCCCTTTGTTTTTACATTTACGTATATAGGGAAATTAAAAAAATCTTCTACTCTGAACCGCAAGGCCCAGGTCTTTGATATTTGGTGTGAAGCTTCATCTAAATTGTTCAAATTATAGTCCTAGGAAATAGAAGTCAAGGCAATGAAATAAAAATAAAAAATAAGTTCCTTTAAGAGCAATGAAAACATTCATAAGAAAGAAGATGGGTCATACTACGTAGTTTCGGCTAATAAAGCCTCGTCAGTGACCCTGTAATGATCCGGCAACGAAAGCCAGAGGAAACATACTAAAAACCTTTCAAAACTTTTGAAAATCTTCTTGTCTGAAAGCAGAAGGCCAATGTCTTTGATATTTGGTATGAAGCTTCGTCTTGTGGATTTCTGCCAAGATTGTTCAAATTATAGCCCTGGGGCCAAAACTGGCGCGCCCCAGGGATCCCAAGGTTTATATAGACTTACATAAGGAAAACCTTGTCTGAAACCAGAAGGCTCCGTTCTTTGATATTTGGTATGAAGCTTCACCTTTTAGACCAATACCAAGAATAGTCATATTATAGCCCGGGGCCAATAATGGCTCTCCCAGGGGCCCACTTGATGGATCACGTGACCGATCCAGGGCCATCACGGCCCTCTTGTCTTTTTTTTCCAAGTTATGGCCATTTGATTATTTTTCCAAACCGTCTGCCCGTCAACATTCTTGTACACTCCAAAACTCAGTAACCGTTAGGTTTATGCAGCTTTATAAGAGTATGTATTTTGTCAAGACGACGTGTCGCGCATAAGAATGACTCCCCCCCCCCCTCCCCCCCACACACACACACTTTCATAGTTTCAAAGTTATGTCCCTTTGATTAATTTTATCCAGAAATTCCTGTACACTCCATAGCCTGTTAGGGACATATCCATGCAACTTAATAGGAATATGTATTGGGTCAAGACGCCGTGTTCCGCGCAAGAATTATTGTTCCCCCATTCTTAGTTTCCAAGTTATGCCCCATTGATATTTTTTACCAAACATTCGTCTCAATAACTGTTAGAGATATCTTCATGCATTCTTATTGGATGTGTCGGGAAAAAGTATGATTGTTGCCCCTTTCTAAGTTTCAGGGTTGTGCTCTTTTGATTATTTTTTTTTTCTTCTGAACATTCTAGTCAGCGGCTTGGTAAAGACAATGCGTCGCGCATAAAAAGGATTGTTCCCCTTTCTTAGTTTCCAAGTCATGTCATTTTGATTATTTTTCCAAACAATCTTGTGTGTGCCATAACTCAGTACCAGTTAGGGATATCTTCATGCAACTTTATAGGAGTATGTACATGTATTAGGTCACAACGATGTGTCAAAACACAGGAATGATTATTCCCATTTATCTTAGTTTCCGAGTTAAGCCCCTTTGATTATTCCCACGTTTTTCAAAAAAAGTGGGGATATTGTTATCGCCTCCGTCCGTCTGTCCGTCTGTCTGTCCGGCTATCTCCTCCTAAACCGTTAGCCGGAATTCAACCAAATTTGGTATGCGAGTTGCTTACATGAATGGCTTGCGCAAGAGCACATTTTTTTTGTCCCCGCCCCCAGGGGCCCTGGGGAGGGGTCAGAAGGTCAAATTTTGACCTACTGTGGAGAAAACGTGGGGATTTGCGATGGCTTGCCATCGACTGTGCGCTCTAGTTTTTTTTTTTCCAATATTCTTGTTCGCTCAATATTTCAGCAACTATTCAGGATATCTTCATGTGACGACGTGTCGCACATAGGAGTGATTTCCACCCTTTCTTAGTTTCAAAATACAGTAAAATTCCTATATTAAGACCACCTTTGGGACTGTTCAAAAGTGGTCTTAAAGACCACTTTTGAACAGTCCCAAAGGTGGTCTCTGACCAGAGGACACTACATGCAGAAAACACAAAGAAAGAATAATAGCAACCTACTAAATAAGCTTTTTAAAGCAGAATTTGTCTTAACTTTAGGTGGTCTTAATAACGGAATTTTACTGTAATTCACCTTTGATTATCTTTTTTCCAAAACTGGCTATAATGCGCCGCTTGTGAAGCTCTTGTTCTTTTTGATGTTTCATTTTATACGTAAAGTTGGCCATTACGAAAACATACCCGTGCGACATAGTGCATTTTTTCACATCTCCAAAATGGCTACTTTTCTCAGGAAAAAAAAAACGTAATATTTTTCATATAAATACTGCAAACATATGTTGTGGGTGCTCGTTAGAACCGCCTAGGCGGTTCTAACGAGTACCCACAACCTATGTCTTGGAGCAAAAATAAGAAAAATAGTATATGCCCCCGTAAACCCCAGTTTTCTATATATAAAGTGTGGTTTAGGGGATGTATATTTCACGGACTTGTTCAGGTGATGGCGATGTTTTGTAATTGAACTGATGTTCGTAACATGCTCCGCACTCGTAAAAATTTCTGGTGTATTCAACACACTCGATGAAACATGTTTTCAATACATTCGATGAACATTCGATGAAATATTGTTATTTATCCATAACACCACCCCCCCCCCCCCACCCCATCGGGGCTTGAAGAAATAGATGGGCTGCATGATGCTTCCACGCAGAGCTGAATCTGACCGCACACGAGTACTGGTAAACTGCTCAGGGGATCTAAGCCTGCCCAGGCAAAGCGGTGCGAGTCGGACCGTCCATACTTATAAACCCGGTTTCATTGGGCGACAGGGCTTGAGATGTCATTTCCTCTCAATGTCTCAACGTCTCCAAAATGACCTATACAGTGTTGACGGGGGCTTTCCAGCTCAAATCAGACAGACAGAGAGTCAGATAGGAAAATATACCAAAACAGTAATCCGGGCTACTACTGTGAAAATAACACTCATGTTATTTTTCAAACTGCGAAAATATCATTTTTTGTTTATTTCAGATATGCATTGATTTCACTGCTGGGTATAAAATAAAATGATTTTTATAGCTCTCTATTTACCATTTCAACCCTGCGCAGACCGATATAGATACCCATGCAAACAATGTAGATCCTGGTCCTGAACACTGTTCGCCATCCTTTTAATGATTTTGGCGGACGCGGCCTGTGAAATACCGTGAAAATCCTAAAAATTCGGATACCTTGATTTTGTTTGATTTGAGGTTTAACGTCTCCGTCAACACTGTAAAGGTCATTTTGGAGACGGTGCTTCCAATGTTGTGGGACTTTTACCCGACATTGGGATGAAATGACATCTCCAATGAAACCAATAGGGTTTATAAGCATGGACGGTCCGACTCGCGCACCGCTTTGCCTGGGCAAGCTTAGATCCTCGAAGCGGTTTACCAGTACTCGTATGCGGGTCGGTATCAGCTCTGCTTGTCAGCATCATGCAGCCCATATATTTCTTCAAGCCCCGATGGGCGGGGGCGGTCGGATACCTTGAGGATCTGTTGTAATTCTCCTAAAATTTTAGCAAACTTGTTTTACGATCCAGCAAGGAGTCCAAAAAGTACCAACAGAATTGCAAACAGTGTAAACCTTGATCATGAGCAGTCTGGTCTGGGATGCACTATTTGGCCTATCTGTCCCAATACTTAGGTCATTACTTTTCTGTTCAATGACAAGGTTAACCAATCCAGTACCAGAAACCCCCTAAAGGGATATCTTGGCAAACAGTGCAGGCCCAGATCAGACGCCGCAGAACGCGGCATCTGACCAGGGCCTACACTGTTTGCAAAAAGTTAAGCCATTTCCAAAATAAATTTTGAAGAAAACACAACATGACATCCCTATTTTTTAAATGGACTTCTGCTATATATAAGGAGGAAGATTCCATTTGGTACTAAAAGGGTGAATGTAATTTGTGGCGATCAAATGGCAGCAGAAACCCTTGGCACTTTAATCAAACAAAGTATGATCGAGAATGCATAGTTTTATGACTAAATAAAACTGGTATATATTATTATTATTATTTTCTATTTTAGAAAAGGTCTTTTTATGAAAACTTCTAGAACTGAAGCCGTGGGCCACGTTCAAAGTTTATGACTTCCCACTTCTACCTTTTTGACTTTCTACTTCCAACTCTAAATTCCATCACTTCTGGTGATTAAAAGTTGGAAATTAGAAATTACAAGTAAGGAGTAAGAAATCATAAATATAAAGTCAGAAGTCATGAAGTTGGATGTCAGAAGTAAGAAAGTAGAAGTCATGGACAAAGCACACCCTATAAATCGGTCTTAACATTATGAAAACTCACCCGTGCGATATAGTGCATTTTTCACATCTCCAAAATGGCTACTTTTCTGATGAAAATCCTTAATATTTTTTGGAAGTGGCTATTGACAGCCGGCTGTCGATAGCGAATTCGCTATTGACAGCCGGCTGTCGATAGCGAATTCGCTATTGACAGCCAGCTAAGATATTGGATATATATACTTATATATAAATGAATATAATCTGATAAAAAAACATGAATGCATAAATAAAAATTAAATAATTATAGAATATTAAATGAACTATTAAACTTTTTTCATACAAAAGAAAATTTTTCATCAGAATAATATGAACTATCAAAGTGTTCATTACACTTAAAGGTGCACTATTGAGCTATCTGGAAAAAATGCATCCAAAAATAAAATACATATAGCCGGTACTTTTCTTTAAAACAATACAAATGAATGCATTTTATGCAAAAATGCGAACAATTATGATGACAGGTAAACGAGTTTGAGATGGATTCACTAACTAGGTTTCGAACACTAGTTAGATCTATTTTTAGTTCGTGACAAAAATAGAATCCCCATATATGACGTTATGCGACGTTCATTTTTGGCCTTGTTTGCTTAGGTCATGCCTGAATCGGAAAAAATATGATGCTGAATACCATGCCATAAGTAACGACACTCAGAGACGATACTGTCGCCATGTATGTGTAAAGTGACAGATTTATTTTTAGAACAGAAATTCCGAACACATGTTCAGAGCGAAGGCTAAACACGAATGAAAACGACCATTTTCACAAAGTTCTGAAGCTGTATTTTGCTCCAAAAGTGTACACATGACAAAGGAGTATGCATTGAAGATAAAAACCAGAAAAAAAATTGAGACCCGGTAGCTCAATAATGCACCTTTAAGGCATTAATGGTTGGAACTCTACAAGATGTAACTCCATGCTGTGGCTAAAATAAATAAATATTTTGTTTTATAGATTATTAAGAATCTCAATAAATAAATAAATAAAAGAGTCTAAATAATGTATATGCAATTATTTTTAGCTCGCCTGTATGGAGAACATGGAGAGCTTTTGTTGTCACCTCGGTCGTCTGCGTGCACGTTTGTGTTCCCATCACACTGTGTTAAAGTTTTTCAAATGCTTATATCTCTACAGTCACTCATCACAGAGCACTCATATTTGGAACTTAAGTAAGTACCTGGGAGGGTCTTCTGAGGACGTCAAAATATATCTAGGCCACTGTGACCTATATTTCATGGTTCAGTGATTTTGCCTATTATCTTGAATACTTTTAGATGGAGAAGTGTCATACCTGGGTTATTAGTTCCATGTGACCCCATGATTGACCTCAAAATATATCTAGGTCACTGTGACCTATATTTCATGGTTCAGTGATTTGCCTGCTATCTTGAATGCTATTTGATGTAGAACTGTCTCACCTGGATTATTAGTTTAATGTGATCTGATAGTTGACCTCACAATATATCCAGGTTATTGTGACCTATATTTCATGGTTCAGTGATTTTGCCTATTATCTCAAATACAATTTGATGAAGAAACGTCATACCTGGATTATTTATTCCATGTGACCCCATGATTGACAATGAATTATATCTAGGTCACTTTGACCTATAAACATGGTTCAGTGATTTGGCCTGTTATCTTGAATACTATTTGATGTAGAAATGTCTCACCTGGATTATGAGTTCTGTGTGATCGGATGATTTACCTCAAAGTGTATCTAGGTCATTGTGACCTATATTTCATGGGTCAGTGATTTTGCTTATTATCTTGAATACTATTTTGATGGAGAAATGTTAAACCTGGGATATTACTTCAATGTAACCAATGTGGCCTATATTTCATGATTCAGTGAGTCTGACAAATATTTTGAATACTATTTTTTTTGGAGAAACTTCAATCCTGAATTATAAGTTTCATGTGACCAGACGATTGACATAGAAATATATCTAGGTCAGTGTGACCTATTTTCATGGTTCAATGGTTTTGCCTTATATTTCAGACACTATTTGATTCTGAAATGTAATATCTGGAATAAATGTTCCATGTGACCTGATCATTGACCTCAAAATATATCTAGCTGAGTGTGAACAATATTTCATAGTTCGGTAGTTTTACCTTATATCTTGAAGGCGCGAAACAGGCAAGCTACATGTATGCTTCATGCAACAGCTCTTGTTACTGTACAAGATAGCAGATCACTTTTAAAATTTTGGAGGTTGGTTATCGACAGCCGGCTGTCGATAACAATCGCCTTTCTTTTAATTCCAAAATTGGATAGATATACTAGGAGCTGCTTATCTGGAGCAATGTGCACAGCTGAGTATACGTGCACAAACGAAAAGACATTTTCATGTCACACATGAGCCTTATCCCAACATAGCAGAAGGCACATTAGAGCTCTGGAGAAGGAGTAACAAGATTACTTCTGGCATTAAAATACGTTATGGGTATGTGTTAGAATTGCCCAACAGATACCAGAAATGCCGGGTTAACACCAGGCCTCAGGAAAGTTTATCTAAATATCTAGGTTTTCTCCTTATCTAGATCTGTGGTGCAGTTCAGTTTCACATCAGGCTTTTGTAACATTTTACTTAGCATTTAGTCTGAGAGACATTTAGATCTCTAAGCCCACCTTAGCATAAGCCTTACAAGGGAAAACTGATGTCCACACCAAGGCCCAGCCGCCCGGTTGTCTGATTCTCAGTAGACATGTATCTGTTCTTTAACCATTGACTAGACAAAATGGGTCTAGAGCTCTGAAGGAACATTAAATGGGCTGGAGACAAATAACATTGTTTTGTTTGTTTGATTTGAAGTTTAATGTTCCCATCAACACTGAAAAGGTCATTTTAGAGACATTGCTTCCAATTTTGTGGGACTTTTATCGGATATGAGATGAAATGACACCTCAAGCCCTGCTGTCAAATGAAACCAATAGGGTTTATAAGCATGGATAGGGTTTATAAGCATGGATGGGCTGACTCGCACCGCATTGCCTGGGTAGGCTTAGATCCTCTAAGAGGTTTACCAGTACTTGTGTGCGGGTCAGTTTTAGCTCCGTGGGAAGCATCATGCAGCCCATCTATTTCTTCAAGCCCCGATGGGCGGGGGTTAAAATAACATTGTGGATTGTCCTATCTACATCTCCAACAGATCACTATTTACCATTGTTCTGATGATCACGGCAACCCCTACCTTTTGAAAACAGTATAGATCCAGATCAGATGGCTTCTGAATAAGCCAACTGATCAGGATCTAAATGTTTGTTATTCAGTTTCTGAACTGGACCAATACATTATACATTGTGTATTCTGCAATGTATTTGGTTAATAGACATAAATGGGTGTGGCAAAATTAATTCATTCAGCAGGACAATGGTTAATTGTTGTGGGCCTTGGAGTTTTACTAGGTCAGTTTGTCCTATAAAAGTGTTCGCTTTCCAAATGCATGACCGGCCATGATGTGATGCATAGATAACTTGTGAAACAAGAGGGCCCACAGGGCACTGAACCGCTCACCTGAGTATCAGTGTCTCTATAATACATTCTTGGCCCTAGGGCTTTAATTTGAACAAACTTGGTAGAGGTCCACTAGATGAAGCTTCATACCAAATAGCAAAGACCTGGGCCTTCTGGTTTCAAACAAGAAGATTTTTAAAGGTTTTCCCTACATAAGTCTATGTAAATCTGGTGGGCCCCAGCGCGGGTGCATTTATAGCCTTCGGGCTATAATTTGAACAATCTTGGTAGAGGTCCACTAGATGAAGCTTCATACCAAATATCAAAGACCTTGGCCGTCTTGTTTCAGACCAGAAGATTTTTAAAGGTTTTCCCCTATATACGCCTGTATGAAACCAGTGGGTCCTGGCGGGGGGGGGGGGGGGGGGGGCATTTTTGGTCCCAGGACTATATTTTCAACAATCTTGGTAGAGGTCCACTAGATGAAGCTTCATACCAAATATCAACGACCTCGGCCTTCTGGTTTCAGACAAGAAGATTTTTAAATGTTTTCCCTATATAAGTCTATGTAAAACTGGTGGGCCTCGATGCTTGGGCATTTCTGGCCCCAGGGCTATAATTTGAATAATCTTGGTAGAGGTCCACTTGATGAAGCTTCATACTAAATATCAAAGACCTGGACCATGCGGTTTCAGAAAAGAAGATTTTCAAAGTTTTCAGTAAAAACCTAGATGTGCAACGGACCGGAACGATTTGAACAACTTTGAAAGGGGACCACCTAAGGATCATTCCTGTGAAGTTTGGGAGGAGATGTTGTTTGAAGAAATTGTTTAGGGATGGACGGACGGACACATGCACTCATGGCCGCACGACGGAAAAAAAGTGGTCCCTAAGTTCACCTCGTCACTATGTGACAGGTGAGCTAAAATACACGGTTTTGACTTTTTCCCATACAAAAGTCTATGCGACCAAATCTGACCTTGGCCTAAAATAGGTCAAGGTCATTCAGGAGTCATAATCTGAACAAATTTTGATGGGCCCCAAGTCCCCAATGCCACATACCAAGTTACATGATAATCGGCCCACTGGTTCCAGAGAAGAATATTTCTGAAGGGTTTTTACCTTATATGGGCATGAGGCCATATTGGTCATGTGACCAAATTCATATTGATTAATTGTCATTTCCTTGTTCTTAAAAACTTGCATATGAAATTTCGTTACAAATGGATTTGTGGTTTCTGAGAAAAATAAGTTTTAATCCTCATATCTGAATGACCTTGAACAAAAGGTCCAAGAATAACCTTGACCTTGAATACTCATGTAGTTTCATCCACCCATTTAGCTTACCCTGCAAACAAACTTTCGTTCCCCCATCCCATGGATGCTCCACATGAAATATGTCTCCAATCGGCCTTGGGGTTTTGGAGGAGATGTTTGAAAATGTTGACAGACAACAGACGACAGACAGACAACGGAGCCTTACCATACTATAAGCTCACCTATGAGCCTTTGGCTCAGGTGAGATAAAAACTCAGGACTTTCCGCCAACAATGGCCTCGGTCACAGGCAAAACAGTAAATATTTTTTGCATTAAGCAGATAAATAAGGCTTCACAATATTCTTAGTCATAAAAATGATATGTATCAAAAGATAGACAGTCACCAAATCATTGGAACAGCTGGTAATATCACTACTTTAGCAGGTTCCATGGTAAAGACCAACTGACGGGATAATCACAGTACCTGAAGCCATTATATAATAAATTATATTAAATAACCTGTCCATAAATGTTTATAAAGTAAAACATACAATAAATTTGTTATTAACCCATTTTCATCAATTTAGTTTGCTGGCTGTCAATAGCGAATTCGCTATCGACAGCCGGCTGTCAATAGCGATCGCCATATTTTTTTATATAAATGTTCAAAACATAGGTTGAGGGTGCTCGTTAGAACCGCCTCATTGAGGCGGTTCTAACGAATACCCACAACCTATGTCTTGGAGCAGAAATAAGCAAAATAATTTTTACCCACGTAAACCCCAGTTTTCTCTATATAAAGTGGGGGTTAGGGGGTCGTCATACACGGACTTGTTTACGTTATGCAAAGTGATGAAGCTAAAAGTAAGAATTCATGAAGTAAGAAGTGGGTACATTTTGAAGCAAGAAGTCATGTATTTAGAAGTAAGACGTGAAGTTTGACGTCCCTCCAGGTTTGTATAAGAACTTTTAACCCTTGTCATGCTGAGCCCGGATATGCCTTATCTTTGAAACAATGAAGATCCAGATCAGATGGCTTCTGAAGAAGCCATCTGATCAGGATCTTCATTGTTTGCCATCCAGTTTATGAATTTGTTGCAATAATTTGCATCAAGTAATCTGATTGGCTGATAATCAGTAGTGGGTGTGACATATTTAAATATTCAGCAGGACAAGGATTAAGTAGCAAAAAACCACTATGTCGCACAAGAAGAATCAGCATCTCATTATCTAGAAGGCTGTCTAGATTGACATGTAACAGTCTAAACTATAGAGAAAGATACTTTAATACGCATTTTTAAACACCTACATTCTGACCTATTGTTACAATTCAAGACGCGTCAAATAACGGACCGTCTTATGCCATGTCAGACAAGCAGTTGTGTGTGGTATTCAGCCCAGCTGTTGTTTATGGGCCTGGTTAGCACTACTACGCCCTAACTCTATGAACTATAATTATATCTTTTGTGGCCCTGAGATAACACTTTTCAGATTATTTATATCTGTTCCAAAACATAGATTGTTCTTTTTTTTTCTTTTTTTTTTTTTTTGTTTTTGGTTTTACGGTATTTCAAGATTTTTTTTCACTTATTTGGAGCCAAACGTTAATAATTGGTAGGCGAAACCTGGGCACCTGGAGAAAAAAAAATCCTGACCTTCCGCTGCAGAACTTATATGTGGCCCAAGCGAGTTGACAGCCCTAATGATTAAGAGACAGCGCTCTTATTCAGGCCCGATAAAACATAAACCGTAAGCCTCATTCTGTGGTTTCGAGCCTGGCTCGGGTCACATGTGAGACGCCAAGTTCTGCAACGGAAGGTCAGGGGGGTTTTCTCCGGGTACTCCGGTTTCCGTCCGCCTCTGATTAACGATCGGCTCGATATGAGTGAAATAATCTTAACCCCCCCCCCCCCACACACACACACACACAAAATAAATAAAAATAAATAAATAAAAATAAAATAAAGCCTCATTCTGAAATGCAACTAATGAAGTGTCAATGAACATTTCTATGAAAAGTTTTTTTTTTGTCAAAATATCTGCAATGGCTTGGCAGTGAATGCCATTTTTCAATTTGCCCAATTATAAATCTATGAAAACTCTAAGCTGCCATAGCAACCAAACTAATGAGCAAAGTTTCATATATAAAAAAAATATATATAAAAACACATACGTTCAATCCCCCAGCCCACGGATGTTTCAAATGAAATTTGAGATCAATCGAATCGACCCAGTGGCTTCAGAGGAGATGTCGCTTAAAAGTGTTGACGGAAGACGACGACGATAGACGACGGACGACGACGACGACGGACAACTACCTATCCTATAAGATCCCCCGGAGCCTTCGACTCTGGGGAGCTATAAAGATAAGGTTGGTATTTTGTGATAAAGGATAATTTATGTCAATTTTCCATATAAACCTATGTTTTGGCTATTCATTTAAACCGCCTCTGCGTCAGAATTGATATTTGAAATCAGCTGAATGGAAGTTTATCAAAACCAAAGGTCAAGGTTATTTAATGGCATTGGACCTGGATGACTTAGTTTCAGTATTTTTATTTTCTTTTCCACTAAAACTGCTGTGCTGAAACCAAATTACATGAAGAGCCTCTCGAAAAGTTATTTATGGGATTGTAGTCACATGACCATGATGGGCATCATGCCTGTGTATGGTATGACCTCTGGTGAGCGCAGTGGTCCATGGACCTCTTGTTATTGGATCTTCTTGAAACTTACATTGTAAGTTTCAAGAAGATCCAATAACAAGAGGTCCATGGACCACTACATGTTAGTGATTTAGGGATAAAAGTTCGGATGAGTTCAAAAACTGATGAGGTAACTAAATTTATCATAGAGTTACGTCCCTTTGATTGCAGAAAATGTCTGTTTTTGACCTTGTCAACTCCGTAGCCCCTTCAGTTTTTATCGGATCTTCTTTATAACTAACAAGCAAGTAAGTCAGGGATAAAAGCTCGGATGAGTTCAAAATCTGGTGAGGTCGGCCTATTTATCATAGAGTTATGTCCCTTTGATTGCTGAAAATGCCCATTTTTGACATTCTCATCATCTCAAGTCCCTTAGTTTTGAAACGTACATATAAACGGATATACATATATACGGATAAAAGCTTGAATGAATTTGAAAACTAACATTATTGGCACATTACTCATAGAGTTAAGTCCCCTTCTTTGCTGAAAATGCATATATCACCATAAGTCCTATAGTTTTGATCGAATCTTCCAGGTTTACTAGCATATAAGTAGGTTGGGAATGAAAGTTCATTGGAGGCCTTGGGAAGAGCAGTTCATAAACTAATCCCATTAGCAAGATGTGGGTAGCCCCTATGTGTTTTTTTTTCGTACGGGCCTCCGTGGCCTAGTGGATAAGAGCGCTGACTCTTAGTCATTAGGTCTCTCACCGCCGTAGGTTCGAGCCTCGCTCGGGCCACGTGTGAGACGCCAAGTTCTGCAACGGAAGGTCAGGTTGTTTTTCTCCGGGTACTCCGGTTTTCGCCCACCTCTGATTAACGATCGGCTCGATATGAGTGAAATAATCTTGAAAGGGCCGTAAACCCCAAAATTATGTGCTTGTAGCGCCCGGTTACCAAGTCAAGTCAAGTTCGGATAAGTTTATAAAAAAAATGATGGTGATGTCTGCCTATCTGTCTTTGAGTTGCGTCCCATTGAATGCTGAAAATGGCTGTTTTGACCTTGTCATCATCATAAATCCTTCCTTCAGTAAAGATTGGAACTTCCTGAATCTTTGAATCTGTTAGCTCAGGTGAGCGATATAGGACCATCATGAACCTCTTGTTTTTTTCTTATTTCTGCTCAAAAACATGGATTGTGGGTACTCGTTAACCGTCTCACGGAGGCGGTTCTAATGAGTCCACACAATCTGTTTTAAAGCAGAAATATGAAAAATATCAGAATTGTTTTATCAAATTTACTTTTTGTGGTAAAATTTCCTATATTTTTTCAATAGGCGTGATTTCGTAATGTAAGGTTTCCACAGGTTGATTTTGCATTAAAATGTGCTGTCATGGTGACAAATACTACAAATCCTAATCAAGGTCCAATTTTCAAAACCAACGATGTCGATAGATGGCATAACGTGAAAACTTTGATCATATGCGAAATATGCTTGCTGAAAAAAAGTGAGCAGGCAAAAACTGATCACAGTTTTTCTTTTTCCAGTAAAGAATTCAGAGAATTGAATAATGTAATGTACTGGCTATCACAGTTAGCATTTTATAACTAAGGAGCTCGTTAAGCTAACGATGACTTGAACGTCTGGGCCCGGATTGCTCCAGTTTACGAAATACATCTCATTACGATGATACACCTGTGCGACATTCTGCATATTTTCACGTCTTTCTGGTGAAATTCCGTGATATTTTTATCAGTATTTATACTGCAAACATAGGTTGTGGGCGCTCGTTAGAACCGCCTCATTGAGGCGGTTCTAACGTGTACCCACAATCTAAGTCTTGAAGCAGAAGTAAGAAAAACAATGTATACCTTGTAAACCCCCAATTTTCTCTTTATAAAGTGTGGGTGAGGGGGTCTTCATTTCACGGACTTCTTCACATGATGTTCGGGGAATAACATTTATGACTCAATACTTATGCGTAGTGTTCTACTCTTAAAGGACATCACGTCAACAAGTCCGTGTAATATACACCCCTTTATACCCCACATTATATAGACAAAAGTGGGATTAGCAGGGGTATTTTTATAATTTTCTATTCTGTTCAAAAACATAGAATGTGGGTACTCTTTAGAACCTATGTTTGCGGGAGAAACATGAAAAACAATATAAATTGTTACATTTAGATATTACATCTGTGAGATACAGCGCATTTTTTCATACCTCAAAAAAAAAAGGTAAATTGTGATGAAAATGTGTGATATTTTTCTTATTTATACTCCAAACATAGGTTTTGGGTGCTCGTTAGGAGCGGTTCTAACGAGTACTCACAACCTATGTCTTGGAGCAGAAATAAGGGAAATGATGTTTGTCCCCGTAACCCAAGTTTCTCTATATAAAGTGGGGTTTATGGTAAGGATTTTTTTTTCATTTCACGCACTTGTTCGCGTGATGTCAGCAAGTCAGAAGTGGCTATTTCAGACGGCTTATCCCAATGAACAAATACATCCCATTTTGTACCGGAAACCCCAAAACGGGTACCCTGGCAAACAGCACAGGCCGAGATCAGACGCAGGGCCTCAACTGTTTGCTAAAAGTTCAGTCATTTTCCAAATAAATTTTGATGAAAACACAACCTGACACTCTAAATTTTGAAATGGACTCCTGCTATATATAAGGAGGAAGATTCCATTTGGTACAAAAAGGGTTAAAGTGGCACCCTTCTTCGAAATGTTCAACTACCAGAAAGTCACCAAAGCTGTGACCCTTTCGAAAAGGACAATATGTGACGTGCATCCCTGAAAAAATTATCAACATTTCACGTGAAGTCGCTTTCTCCCGCCACGGCTCACTGTTTCGTGTGATTATCGCATCTCCCAGCTCTTTAATTTCTCAAGCACCCACTTTACTTACCAGAAATACAAGTGCAGAAACAATTATGACCAATTAAAATAACAATCATTCACCCACCACGTAAAATACACTAGAGATTTGGCAGTGATTAACATATTCTGCCAGATTTCCGAATCAGAACTATTAATAAGATATCAAAAACGCCAACAGACCTATCAGAGGTGGGCGGAGCGGAGAAAATAGAGAAAAAAAAACATTACAAATAAAATACATGACTATCTATTCATTAAATTTGAATCGAATCACGAGAAAAAGTCACTTATTCTTCAACTGCCAATGAGCACCTAGTAATAGGGCTATACATGTACACATTTCTTAGAAGTCTCCTAAACATGTCTGCAAGCAACAAATGTGCCCGTGCATACCGTAAAAATCCTAAAAAATCGGACACCTTAGTTCAAAATACGAGGACTGTTCAAATATGAATGCAAGTAGAACGTTTTCTCATGCACTATTGCGAAAATCACCTGGAAATAAATATCACAGCGTAGAAAAACATTTTACCTATACATTGATACCAAACCTGTTAAAATCCGTACACTTTAGCCATGTATATCGTTCGATAAACACTGTCTACTCTTGTATACTAATACAAAACATGGTTGGAAGAAGGTCAGAGTACGCCGTTGAAATACGGTCCTATATTAAGAATCGTTGTATTCTTGGTATACGGTGCAAAGACATTTTTGATGAAATATGTTCGGTTTATGGGCATAATGAAATGTCTTTTCCGACAGTTTTTCGTTGGTGTAAGAAATTCAGCTGTGGGCTAGGTTCAACAGAAGATGCACCACATGATCGTCGGCCGAAAAGAGCAACATCTGCCAAGATGGATGCTAGAGTGAAAGAAATAGTTGCTACCGATGCACGATACACCACTAGGCAAATAGCTAGTATGGTTGGCATCTCATTAGGAGCAGCTCATACAATTCTGAAACGGGATTTGAAAATGAGAAAGGTCTGTGCTAGATGGATTCCCCATCTGTTGACAGATGAGCAGAAAAAGACACGCGTTCAGTGCGCCAAGAAGTTGCTTAAAAAGTTTCCAAATTACAATGCACGGTCCTTCGCTAATGTCGTCACAGGTGACGAGACATGGGTTCACTTTTTTGAGCCAAAACGAAAGATTCAGAACAAAATATCGGCAACAAAGTATTGCAAAAGACCATGCATTGCAAAGCGGACCATGAGTGTCAAGAAGGTAATGTATGCCATATTCTTTTCAAATCAGGGCCCTGCTATTCAGGTTGCTGTGCCTAAACGCAAATCTGTAAATGCGAATTTTTACAAGAATAAAGTTCTTCGAAAATTGAAGAAATATTTCAAAGAACGAAGACCCGCAACTAGTTTGGCCAATGTCAGATTGCTACATGACAATGCGTCATCGCACAAGGCGTTCATTGTGCAAGACTATCTGAAGCAGGAAAAGGTTGTTGAACTCCCTCACCCCCGTATTCCCCTGACCTTGCCCCGTGTGACTTTTTTTTTGTTCCCGCGGCTGAAAAAATACCTTTCTGGTCGAAAATTTGTACAGCGCAAACATCTCGGTTCTGCAATATTCCAGTGCCTTCATAGTAAACCTCGAAAAGATGGACCAGCAGACTGAAAGTTTGTATATCTGTTAAAGGGGAATACTTTGAGGGGGACAAAATAATTTTTTTATCGAAATCCATCACGGAATCATTTTTATGTGCTTAGTTGCATTCATATTTGAACAGTCCTCGTATTAACAAATTAGTTTCATGATCCAGCAAGGGATTTCCGACTCCGTATGACCTTAGCTGTTGGTTGGACGTAAAACTGAAACACACTCACCAGCAAGGGATCCAAAAGGTGCAGATGAATGGCAAACAGTGAAGACCCTGATCAGGAGCACTCTGATCTGGGTCTCCACATTTTGATTAGGCCTACCTGTCCCAATACTTAGGATTATTACGGTAGGCTCCGCCCCGCCCCGGGCCTTTGCTAAAATATTAATTTGATCATAATCATTAGAAAAAGTCCATTAGCAATTTCCGTTTTATGTTTTTCAAATACGCATTTGCATCTAACTAACAGGGCCATACTTACAGAAGACATGAGTTCTAAAACCGGCAATATCGGCCTATTTCTCATGGAGTCTTTGCTGAAAGTGCCTACTCATCGTAAGTCCTCAAGTTGTAAAGTTTAAACAACTTCTGTTCCTAAGCCGGTGGATGAAATTTAGCTCACCTGAGCAGGTGAGTATGATGATCACCCAATGTTTACCATACGTCCATCGTCCATCAATACCACGCACGGCCCTCGCCCATCGGGGCTTAAAGAAATAGATGGGCTGCATGATGCTTCCACGCAGAGTTGAAAACGACCCGCACACGAGTACTGGTAAACCGCTTAGAGAATCTAAGCCTGCCCAGGTAATGCGGTGCGAGTCGGCCCGTCCATGCTTATAAACCCTATTGGTTTCATTGGGCAGCGGGGCTCGAGATGTCATTTCATCTCAATGTCGGGTAAAAGTCCCACACAATTGGAAGCAACCTCTCCAAAATGACGGGGACGTTAGACCTCAAATCAAACAAACAAACAAAAACAAAATCATTATCACGCTCCAGAGGCTACAGTTTTGCTTCAATCGTTTTGAAACTGTAGCAGAGTGTTTGACTTGGTGATATCTCTGTCAGATTCGAACACGGGTCATATTGGGTCTAACACTGGGCCACTAGGTCAAGTTCTTTAAAACCTTGTTTACCCTCTAGAGGTCACGGTTTTGCTGCAATCTTCATGAAACTATACAATACTGTTTGTCTTGACGAAATCTTGCTCAAGGTCAAGTATAGTTTTGTTTGATTTGAGGTTTAACGTCCCTGTCAACGCTGTAAAGGTCATTTTGGAGACTTTGCTCCCAATTTTATGGGACTTTTACCCGACATTGAGATGAAATGACATCTCAAGCCTTGCCGCCAAATGAAACCAAAAGGGTTTATAAGCATGGACGGACCGTCTCGCACTGCTTTGCCTAGGCCGGTTTAGCTCCTCTAAGCGGTTTACCAGTACTCGGGTGCGGGTCGGTTTCAGCTCTGCGTGGAAGCATCATACAGCCCATCTATTTCCTCAAGCCCCGATGGGTGGGGGCCGAAGTTCAAGTATAGGTCATCTAGGTCACTAGGTCTTTTAAAACCTTGTTCACCCTGAAGAGGCCGCAGTTTTGCATCGATCTGTATGAAATCATACCAGAATGTCTGTCTTAATTATGTATTGTTTGTATTGGAGTTTAACGGCCTAGTCAACACTATTTAGGTCATTTATGAGCCGGTCAGTTTACCTATCTTCACTTTTCTTGGGCATGCTTATACGTAAGCGGGTCACCAGTACAGTGTACATTCTTTCGCAAGAAACTGACAACTGCCCTTCTTGAATCAGCGGATGAGATACTGATTATATCTTGCTCAATTTTGAATGTTGGTCATGTCGGGTCAAAAGGTCACTAGATCAAATTGCTTTAACCCATAAAGTGCCATCACATCCTCTCAAGCTTTGATGATTTGAACACTTTTTGGACTTAAAAAACCTGTTCTAGGCAGGTGTAGTTCTAGCCCTTAAGATGCCAGTCAAAACAATTGTCGCCGGCTTAGTTGTCTACCGGTTACTTCAAAAGTCTTTGTTGCAAACACTGAGCACCAAGTTCAGATTACAGTCTGATCAGGGTCAACACTATTTGCCTGTATGCAAAAATATTTTAAAAAGTGTGCAAGTAGTTTTAGCAAACGACATAAACAGACGACCTTTTCATATGCAGTTTTTCTCGGCATCTTAATGGTTAAAACCTTAAACAGCCACTGAGGGCACAAGTTTGCTTCATGCAATCTTCATGACACTTTACTAGAATGTTTGTCCCGATGAAGTGTTGGTCAGGTCGGATCGAAAATTGAGCCCCGCCAAGCGAATTTGTGTCTTCGAGCATTCCGTCATGACAAATTTTAACTGCGCATGCCCAGCCATTCAGAGGGGGCCAGGGATATGGCTTTCTGTCTGAAGGTTCCTCTTGATTCAATGCTTGTATGAGCGAGCAGCGAAGGTTCTGGCGAGACTGCGCGGATGCGCAGGCTCGCCTGAACCTTCGCTGCTCGCATAGGCGATAAGTACCAAAATCGCTTGACGAGGCCCAATTAGGGCACTACATCAAATTGCTTTAAAACCTTGTTTAGATCAAATTGCTATAAAACTTTGTTAACCCTCCAGATGCCACAGTTTTGCTTCAATCTTCTTGAACATGTACCAGAATGTTTGCTAGGTCAAGTTTGAATGTGGGTCATGTCGGATAAAAAAAGGTGCTTTAAAACCTCTAGAGGCTGCAGTTTTGCTTCAGTCTTCATGAAACTATACCAGGTTCTTAGTCTTAATGCTATCTTGGTCAAGTCGGAATATGGGTCATGTCAGATCAAACACTAAGTCACTAGGTCAAATTGCATCAATACCTTGTACATCCTCTATTGGTCTCAGTTTTGCTTCAATCTTCATGACACTCTCCCAGAATGCTTTTCTTGAAAATATCTTAGTCAAGTTTGTATCATTTCAGATAAAAACTAGATCACTAGGTCAAATTGCTTTAATACCTTGTTTACCCTCTGGAGGCCACAGGTTTGCTTCAATTTTCTCGAAACTTTGCCAGAATGTTTGACATGAGAATATGCTTAAGTATGAGTCATATTGGGTCAAAAACCTAGGTCACTAGGTCAAATTGCTTTAAAACCTTGTTCATTCATTAGAGGCCACAGTTTTGCTTTAATCTTCATGAATTTTATCAGAATGTTTGTCTTTATTATATCTTGGTCAAATTTGAGTATGAGTCATGTCGGATGAAAAAATAGGTCAATTTCTTAAAAACTTTGTTCACCCTCTACAGGCCATAGTTTTGCTTCACTCTTCATAAAACATTCCAAGAATTGATAACCTAATGCTATCTTCGTCAAATTCGAACATTAAGAAAACACGCCTATACAAATACATTGTAAATTTTTCCACCCAAAAAAATAAAATTTTCAGACGAAAAATTGTGGTATTTTTCTTATTTCTGCTCGAAACATAGGTTGTGGATACTTGTTAGAACCGCCTCGGCGAGGCGGTTCTAACGAGTACCCACAATCTATGTTTTTCAACAGAATTAAGAAAATAATGTATACCCCTGGAAACCCCAGTTTTACTATATAAAAGTGGTGTTATAGGGGTCAAATTTATATAGGCGTGTTTTCGTGATGTATGGTCCATACTGTATCAAAACCTAGGTCACTATGTCAGATTGTTTTAAAACCTTGTTCATCCTGAAAGGCCACTGTTTTACTTCAATCTTCATGAAACTTTCCCAGAATGTTTGTCTTGATGATATCTTGATCAAGATGGAATATGGGTCATGTCAAATGAAGAAGTAGGTCACTGGGTCAAATTAGTTTAGAACATTGTTAAGTCACAGATTGGCTTAGTCTTCATGAAACTTTGCCAGAATGTTTGTCTTGATGCTATTTCTATCAAGTTTTAATATGGGTTATACAGAATAAAAACTAGGTCAGTAGGTCATATTCTTTAATATATCATGAGAGGCCACAGATTTGCTTCAATCTTCATGAAACTTTACCAGAATGTTAAACTTTATCTTGATTATATATATCCAAAATTGTTAAAATGGTTCCCTTCAGCTAAACAAATGACCAACACAGCTTAAAATAACATGATTCATAAACGACATCTCCCAGGCCAATGGCCATGTTTCAGAATAAATTCACAGTAATATTCCTCTAATGCTGCTAAAATGGTTCTCTCGAATGAAAACGATGGTCTCCAAAGCTAAAAATAGAAACAAAAAATATTGGTCCACATTCCATAAACCAGTGGCTCCTCCTGAAATATCTTTGACTCAGGTGAGCGATACAAGGTCATTATGACCCTCTTGGCATAGAAAGGACATCGGGGAACCAGCAAAAATAAGTGGGCAAATTTTCAAAGTCACCATATCGACAAATTTTCCGACCTGTTCACCGTTCATCATCGGGGCTTGAAGAAATAGATGGGCTGTACGATGCTTCCACGCAGAGCTGAAACCGACCCGCACACGAGTACTGGTAAACCGCTTAGAGAATCTAAGCCTGCCCAGGCAAAGGGGTGTCAGTCGGACCACCCATGCCTATAAACTCTATTGGTTTCATTGAAGGCAGGGCTTGAGATGTTATTTCATCTCAGTGTCGGGTAAAAGTCCCACAAAATTGGAAGCAACGTCTCCAAAATGACCTTAATAGTGTTGACGGGAACGTTAAACCTCAAATCAAACAAAACACCGTTCATGGCCAACATTATATTTTCTAGTCCTTTGGGATCATTAATTCCATTGTGGAATTTTGAAAATGAAGAGGCCATATTTGGCGAAACTAGCTAGATTTGAACACTTCGCATTTTTCAGTTCTATGGTGTATTCCTTGCTTCCAAAAGATTTCCTTTTTATGAAAGATTAATCTTTTTTCCGGTTGTATCTAAAGGAGTTTCTGAAGGCGAGGTATTGTGAACTGCACAAGATCAATGCTGTTAAGGGGAATGTATACACCCTCAGGGGACGCAACTCCTTCAAAAGTATTTTTGTCTCCCATGTCAAGAGGGGTCAACTTTTGAAGGAAAGAATTTGCTCCTGAGAGCAAATTTTCTTTCTTTAAGTGTGTGTGTGTGTGATTTCGGGTTTAACGTCGCTTTCAACAATTTTTCAGTCATATCACGACGGTGTCTGGTTGCGACAGGGAGCTCAATGCTCACTTTTATAGTGCTGCCTCACTGAAGTATCATGTCCCAGACACATTACATGATACCACACCCAGTCACATTATCCTGACACTGGGTCGACCAGTCCTAGCTCTACCCCGTAAATCTGAGTGCCAAGCGAGGAGCAGCTAGTACCATTTTTAACGACTTTGGTATGTCGCGGCCCGGGATCGAACCCGTGACCTCCCGTTCCCCGGAGCGGACACTCTACCAACTGAGCTATCGGGGCCGGTCTTTCTTTAAGAGTTGACCCCTTTTTCAGCGGGTCAGGGCTTATAGAAAATCGTACAGGAAGTCCCGAAAGTTGTTTCCCTTTGAAAAATGGTGGAAAATCTGCCAAGTGTTCCCATTCCCCTTAAGTGTCTTCAACCCAGTACTTGTATACGTCCGAGTAAGTTAAAGAAAATCCATTCGTTTTATAAGGGAATTTACATAGAACAGTATTCATATATTGCCTAACTTTATAACTTTATGACCACTGGATCATGGACCTTAGCATCATTTTTGGACTGTTCTATGGGAATGAGATATTAACGCTTGTAATTCTTTCAGTCACGTGGAATCAATAATCTCGCAATAAAATGTGAGAAGCCGAGACAATATCTATTGGTCAATGACTATTGTTAATTCACCATTTAAGCTAAGTAATGAGCAATGTTGTTTACGCCTCTCCGAGGACCAGTTTTGTCTCTTACAATCACCATTACATACTTAAACGATGACATAAGTACCTAATAAAGCACTCTGCTGCGTAAATTCTACTTATCAAGCGTCCTTAAGAAGACTGCACCTCTTGTGGCTGATCTGTTCTTGTATTGTTATGAAAGAGACTTCATGTTGTCGCTTTCCATTGATAACCAATCCGAAATTATTGAAGCTTTTAGCTCCACTTCTAGATATTTAGATGATTTATTAAATATTGATAATACTTATTTCGATGGTTTGATCAGTCAGATTTTACCCCCCCCCCCCCCTCCCCCCCCCCTTGAACTTCAGTTACATAAAGCAAATTCTTCTGATACCGAGGCCCCGTTTTTGGATTTACATCTATCTATTGTAGATGGGTTTGTTTCGTGTAAAATTTATGATAAACGAGATGACTTTGATTTTGAGATTGTAAATTTTCCTTTTTTGGATGGTGATGTTCCTCGTGCGCCATCCTATGGCGTTTATATTTCGCAATTAATTCGATTTGCTAGAGTGTGTAGTCATGTATCTGACTTCAACACTCGTAATAAATTATTAACGGCTAAGCTTCCTAATCAGGGTTATCGGTACCATAAACTACGCAAAGCATTTTCAAAATTTTATAGATGCCATTCTGATTTAATTTCAAAATTCAATATTGGACTTAGTATGTAAATTCAGAAAAATATATAACCGCAATGACTTCAGCACCCAATTTCGTAAAATAATTCTTCGATATAAAAAGATTGGGTACAACATGGATGTTATACGACAGACTGCATGCATGGTAGTTAACCCAATCACGGTTGGCAACTTTGCTTCCCTCTTTAATTGCACGCCGGTGGGTCAGGCCTCAGATTCTATGATTGTTCCAACGAAAAGGCTTATTGAGAAATAGAGAGATCTAATTCAAGGTAATGTTGGTTGGTGCCTGATGCTCTGCCTCTGGTCGGGCCCATCGGAGTCTAACTGTTGGTTTTCTTTTGCTCCAGCATTTCAGTGGTTTTTTGCTGTCGAGTCCTCACCGTTGTCTCGCCTCTTTGGTTCTTTGATTATTGTTTGTGTTCACGGAGATGTTGCACTGATGAGTTAGGAGGCCTTCATGCAGACTGAACAAATTATTTGTCTAAATCGCGACGGAAGTAAGGGCGAGGATTGTGGCCACGTAAAATCGATTTAAGCCCCCCAGTGGAATTCTTTCCACTGACCGTTCCAAGGCGGTTTCTTCTGTGGCGGTTTATTTATGTTGTTGTTTGTTACTACTCACTGTGTGTATCACTTGTGTCTTTTTATTTTGGATGACCATTTGGCCATTTTGTGGGAAAGTAACTGTCCTTATGGCCATCCTTTGTTTAGGTTTCCATAATGGTCTGGTCGCTTCATGTTTGTGTTTCTTTCCCTTTGGTGTCTTTGATGGGTGGAGTAAGTTAATTGTATCGATTCCTGATCTTTGTTTTACTTCTATTCACTGATAGTATTGAAAGGGAGGCTACCCGCTGACTTCTTGTTTGCTTTCTAAATAGGGAACGTCCCCGTTTTACTTTTACCCGACATTGAGATGAAAAGACATCTCAAGCTACGAAGCCAAATGAAACCAAAAGGGTTTACATGCATGGACGGTCTGACTCGTACCACTTTGCCTGGCTAGGCTTAGGCCTTCTACGCGGTTAGTTTCAGCTTTGTGCTGAAGCACCATGCAGCCCAGACTATTTATCCAAGACCCGATGGGCGGGGGCTTATTATTGAAAAGGTGGTTTCCCTTGAAAGTTTATGAAGTCAACTTCTATACGGTGACTGTCGAAATTGCTAACCGTTTGACATGAAGGAAAACAAAAACACACCCTGTTTCATCGCTCAAAACTGACAGATGTCGCACAAAGATTTGTAATTGTTTTCTGATTTCCGCTTTTAACATAGATTGTGGGTACTCGTTAGAACCGCCTCAGCGGTTCTAACGAGAATCCACAACCTATGTTTTTTAACAAGTATAAATGAAATAATGTATTCCCTCGTAAACCCCTTTTTTCTACAAATAAGCTGCCGAGAAAAATATCATCTGAAAATGTCGTCTGCTGAATCTTTTTGTGAACTTTTTTAAAAAATAGTTTTTCATATAAGCAAACAGTGTGGCTCCAGATCAAACGGCTCCTAGAGAAGCAGTCTGATCTGGTTCCACACTGTTTGCAAAAAGTAATTTTAAAGTACTTGGCAGACGACAAAGCAGACGACAATTGTCGTGATTGGCGTTTTATGGATTAAAGACTTATTAACATGATGAGATGTATTTTTGTCGGACCACGAGAAAATCTAATTCCGGGGTCTGCGACTAGGAGAGATTCAAACCGTCCTGCTCAGCTACACTAGCAAGAGGTACGGATGTTTAAATATAGAAATTACATCACGAAAGCACGCCCATATAATTTTGACCCCCTGAAACCCCAATTTTATATAATAAAACTAGGGGCTTGTAGGGGTAAACCTTATTTTTCTTATTTCTGCTCTAAAATTAGCAGAAATAAGAAAAACATCACAATGTTTCATCTTACATTTTTCCTTTTTCCGGCGATAAAGTTTACAATGTATTTGTATAGGCGTATTTTCGTAATGAGAGGGCTTATACTACCTAAGCAATGAACATGTAGATTCTGATTAGACTGTTCATATGAGTAGGCTGATCGGCACTTTTGTTGTTCGCCAGTTGTTTTTGTTTGTTTGTTTGTATTGGAGTTTAACGCCCCAGTCAACACTATTTTAGGTCCATTACGAAAACACGCCTATACAAATGCATTGTAAGCTTTACCACCGAATAAACGAAATTTTTGAGATGAAAAATTGTGATATTTTTTCTTATTTCTGCTCAAAATATAAATTGCGGGTACCCACAATCTATATTTTAGAGCAGACAAAAGAAAAATAAGGTTTACCCCTGTATACCCCAGTTTTACTATATAAAAGTGAGGTTCAAGGGGGTCAAAATTATATAAGCGTGTTTTCATGATATTTTTGAGCCTGTCCGTTTACCTATTCACAGGCTTATACGAATATATACTGCTTCTCTAGGAGCCGTTTGATCTGGAGCCACATTTCTTGCCTTGTATAGGTACTGGGAAGTGGTAATACTAGACTACTATTTTTGGTTGAGATAGTGACAATAGTATTGTTTTAGGAAATCAAAATTCTTGTATACATGCACATTTAGTCTGACAGTTCTGGATACATAGATAGGTAAAAATGAAAATTGCGTATGCTAATATTAGATCATTAAATACTTCTTTTAGTTTAGTTGAACAGGCATGTGAGAAACAGAAAGTTCAGATATTAGGTCTATCTGAAATATGGCATCCTGAAAATGCTATAAAAGATAACATAAAAAGAAAGTGGAATTGGATAGCTACAGAAAGAAATCAAGAAAGAGGAGGTGGTGCAGCAATTCTGATAGCTAAAAATATTAAAGTTTTCGAGAGAAAAGAGTTCAACAAGGAGAAGGTAGAAGCTGTGTGGTGTAATATCTATTCAAAGGAGTGTAATTTTGTATTAGGGTCAGTCTATATTCCACCAAATGATACAAAGAGTCTAGATGTTTTAATGAAAATTGTAAGCAAGCTGATGTCAGAGTCTTTACCAGTTGTTATTATTGGTGATTTCAATGCACATCATCCATACTGGTTTGACAGAGATGCAAATAAGTTGGGGAATCAGTTGTTTGAGTTTTTGATGGATAAAGATCTGACTGTTGCTAACAATTCAACACCTACTAGAAAGGATAGAATCATAGATTTGACCATAACAAGTACAATTTTAAGGAATAAATTATCAGAATGGAGAGTACAACAGGAAGTGTATCTTAATACAGACCACAGTTTGATCACATTTAGACTTGGTGAGTATATGGAAGATGATATCTGTGAGAAGTTGGATTTCAAAAATACTGATTGGGATCATTGGGAAAGTGTTTGCACAGATTCTATTGATGAATGGCTGGACAACAGAACGAATGACACAGATGTGAATGATGACTACAAAGACCTCATAGAGGCGATACATCAGAATGTGGAAGAGTATATTCCAAAGAAGAAAGTGTGTTGTCACAGTAAAGGGTGGTGGAACTCAACATTGAGCAAATTAGCAAAGGATTTCAAGAGTGCTAGAAGAATGTTTGCAAAACGCAAAGATGAAGCAAATGAGAATAGAGTGCAGGAAATATATAAATTATTCAAAGAGGAGGAAATCAAGGCTAGAGAAAATTATTTGACTGAGATGGTGGATATGATGGATCCTCACAAGCCTGATCAGTTTTGGAAAGTGATAAATGCAGTGAGAAAAGATAAGACTAAGTCAGTTGTGCAACCAATTGTTAGAGACGATGGTTCATTGGCTGTGTCAGATGAAGAGATTTTTGTAGAATTGAAAGGTAGGTATGGTAAGGAGACCTTAGATGTGAAGGAGTTTGATGAAAAGTGGTTCAATTCAGTGGAAGAGGAGATGAGGGATAGATTAAGGCTAGAGGAAACGGTGATTCAAGAGGAAAATTTCTCAGAAACATGTGGTCATGAAAATAGTGATATTCACATTGAAGAAGTGGAAGCAGCAATTTCTCAACTGCAAAATAATAGTGCACCTAGCCCTGAAGAAAAAGTGTTTAATATTTTATTGAAAAGGGGTGGTGAAGCCATTGTGAAAGGTTTGCACTATTTAATACAGAAATGCTGGTCCAACGGTGTACTGCCTGATGATTTCAAGTTAGACCCAAAGGTAATGCTTCCCAAACCCGGAAAAACAAACTATAACAGTGTTAGATCGTATAGGCCAATTACTTTAGAAAGTGTGATAGGTAAGATTATGGAAAGAGTTATCAGCAAAAGACTGATTTGGAAGTTGGAAATTGAAGGTGGTATAGCAAGAACTCAGTACGCATATAGGAAGCAAAAGTCATGTGTTCAGTCTCTTTTAAGGCTGTGTAATTCAGTTTCAGAAGCAAGGAATAGGAAGGAAAGTACAGTGCTCGCAGTGATGGATTATGAGTCTTGCTATGAAAGAATATGGAGAGCAGGTTTATTGAGAAAGGCATTTGAAAGTGGGATTACTGGCAGATTATGGCTATACCTTAACAACTTCCTTATAGACCGGAAGTACTTCCTGAAAGTGAACAATTTTACATCTCCTACATTCCAGTCTGCAGTAGGCATACCGCAAGGATCAGTTATCAGTCCAGTGCTTTGTAATCTGTATACAAGTGATTCAATGAAGGAAGTGGTAGGTAATCATGTAGAATTTGCAGATGATAGCTGTGTTTGGGAAAGTAATACATCAGTGGCGGAAAGTTGTGCTGCGTTGAATGATAAACTGGCATCTGTGGTAGATTGGTGTAGGAGATGGAATATGTTGATTGCACCAGATAAGACAGAGATAATGGTATTTAAACATAACGGCAGAGATTCAGAAGTGAAGGCAGAGGTGAAGTTAGGCGAGAGTGTTTTAAAAACAACCAATTCAAAGAAAATTCTGGGTGTCACAGTAGATGATAAATTAAACTTTCACGAACATATTCAACAGAAAACAAAGGCTGGTTTCAGTGCCTTGAAATGTCTTGATAATTTCGTTCAAGGACAAAGAGGATGCAGCCAAACAGTATACATGAGACTCTACAAATCCTTGGTTCTTCCGGTGATGGAGTATGGAGCAGCTGTGACAGTCGAGTCCCTTGAAGAATGCAGTAAGGAGTTTGGAAAGGTTCAGAGGTCAGCGATGCTAAAGGCATCAGGTTGTTTGAACAGTACCAGCACAGAAGCTTTGGAAGTCTTGACAAACACCATGCCTATAGACCTACAGCTGAAGATAAGACAAGCACAAGAAGTCATCAGAATCAGTGCCAAGTATGAAGATGATCCTCTCAGGGAAGAGTTTGATGAATGGATAGAGGGGGATAAGACTGTGGGTAGAAGAGCTACTATTTTTCATTTATTGATGTCTAGGTTTAGGGAATTGAAAGGAATGTTAGAGTTTGAGAACATTGAGAAGGAATTCAGATATACCAAGGAATTGATGGGGCTCATCAAAGAAACAGGAAGTGTACACAAGGAAGAATTCACATTCTCCAAGGAAGAACAGAAAGAAAATATATTAGAGCTTCTGAGCAATTGTGATAAAAATGATGTATTAATGTTCACAGATGGTTCAGCATTAGGTAATCCAGGTCCGACTGGAGCTGGTGCTGTGGTCTACCTAGAGGGTTACTCCAGCACCCCAGTTTTGATGAACAAGGGAGTTTCTCCTATAGGTAATAATTATACTGGAGAATTGGTAGGTATACAGATCGGGCTAGAATTCTTGGCTGATCTAGACTTCAAAGGCAGAGTAGTTCATATTCTGACCGATTGTCAACCAGCTATTAAGACTGCTTTCAGTACTGAAATGCCAACTAACAAGATTGAAACAGTTCTCAGCATCAAGGAGAGTTTAGCAAAGGTAAGGTGTAGGGAGAATATTGTCAAAGTTCATTGGGTGCCGGGACACAAAGATATTGAGGGGAATGAGTTGGCAGATCAACAAGCAAAGGCGGCAGCATCAGAGATGATTAAAAATAATGAGGTAAAACCGACCCTGGACAAGAAAGAAGCAGTACGGGAGTGTAAATCACAGGGAAGGGAAAAATGGGAAAGAAGGTACAAGTGCTCAGATAAAGTGAACGTATTGCAGGAAATTATTGGGGAAGTGGGAAAAAGGATCTGTCATGGAGATAGGGACAGAAGGACTTTCTCTGCAGTAAATCAGTTGCTGTGTGGACATTCAATCTTAAATGATCACCAGGCAAAAATTAACAAAGATCAGTCAAGTTTGTGCGAGACATGCAACATGAAAGAGAATGTGGATCATTTTCTTTTCCACTGTCAGAGATTTAAATCAGAAAGGGATACTTTAGAGTATAATGTGGAAGAGATTCTGGCCAGGGAGGAGGTGAAATTGGTAACAGACATTAACTTGAAAGTGTTGACAGGCATGATTGAAGACATTAGTAAGCAAGGAAGGAAGGAACTGACAGATGCACTGATGGAATACATCAGGAGCACTAAAAGATTTTGAAGGTCATTGTAATATGAGCATCATGTGTTTTTCACATAGGGAAATGCACAAGTGACTAACTTAAGTACCATGAGTTTATAGGCAGCGATAAAATGCCTTATAGATATACAACAACAACAACGAATAGGCGGTTAACTAGTACATTGCACATTCTTTCGCCAGAAACTGACAACTGCCCTTCTTGAATCAGCGGAATTCGCCAGTTGTAAAAAAAGCTTTCTCATGGCGTGGCTCAGAACAGATGCGATGCATTACGATAACAGATCCGTGAGACATAGTGCATTTTTTCACATCTCCAAAATGGCTACTTTTCTGATGATAATCCGTAATATTTTCCTTATTTATACTGCAAACATAGATTTTGGGTGCTCGTTAGAACCACCTCTAACAACTACCCACAACCTATGTCTTTGAGCAGAAATAAGAAAAATAATGTATGCCCCTGTAAACCAAAGTTTCTCTTATATATATATATAAAGTGGGGAACTATAGGGGTGTTCATTTCACGGAATTGTTCACGTAATGCATAGCATTAAATGCGACCCTTCCCCTGATATGAGACCACAATATCTGGCGTTAATACTTCGTAATAACGGGCCTCCGTGGAGTTCATTAGGTCTCTCACCACTGAATTCGATCCTCGTTTTGGTCACATGTGAGATGCTAAGTTTTGCAACGGTTTTCGCCCACCACTGGTTAAAATAGGTAAATAATCTCGGAAGGGCCTTAAAACCAAAACTGAAAAAAAGTTCTTTGTAACAACCAAGAGAAACCAAAACACTACAGCATGATATTAAACAAAACTTCTTCAACCAAGGACAGACAGACGGACTCACAGGGTGATTATAGTGCTCACTCCGTAAGTCGGCCGACCTAGCTACGGGTCGTGCAATCTGCAAAAGCTTTTGGTCATTTTTGGGATGATTTCATTCAATGAATTTGGATTTCATTGGTCACCATAAAAGCTTGTATCTGATATCGTATGGCCATTTTCATACACGATAAATCAACACGATTTACAATCAAAGTACTGAAAGTACTGAGGAAAGTTGATTGATAAGGAATAATTATTATGATAACAATGTCAGTTGTAGATCACGCAGTTTTCTAGATATGTTGTTGGCAAGGTCCCGGAGGATTAAAAAACTCGACGGAGAAAAAAAATGATTCGTCGATTGTTTTGAGTTTAACGACAGGTCAACCCTTGTGGATCTTTTTTGTCTTTTCCAAGAAAAAGGGGGAGGGGAAGAGATAGAAGAGGTAGTAGAGGAGATGAGAGTGAGGGACAGAGTGAATGGAAGTGTAGAAACAGAAGAAACAAGATGGCGCAGTCGATGGTATACCATCGCAAATACCCGCTTTTTCTATGAACAACACTAAAAATATGGCAAGGTCACACGAAAGGTATTCCAATATGTTCTACATTCCAAGGGCTAACCAATAATCAAGTTTCGGAAGTGCAATCCCAACAGTTTAGAAGATATGATAATGTCCTACTTTTTTACCTTTGACCTTATGGCCACGTTGGGGTCAAGATCACATGAAAAGTATTCCAATATGCTCTACATTCCAAGGGCTAACCAATAATCAAGTTTCGGAAGTGCAATCCCAACAGTTTAGAAGATATGATAATGTCCTACTTTTTGACCTTTGACCTTGTGGCCATGTTGGGGTCAAGATCACATGAAAAGTATTCCAATATGTTCTACATTCCAAGGGATATCCAATAATCAAGTTTCGGAAGTGCAATCCCAACAGTTAAGAAGATATGATAAAGTCCTACTTTTTGACCTTTGACCCTGGGGCCATGTAGGGGTCAATGTCACACGAAGTATTCCAATATGTTTTACATTCCAAGGGCTATCCAATAATCAGGTTTCGGAAGTGCAATCCCAACAGTTTAGAAGATATGATAATGTCCTACTTTCTGACCTTTGACCTTGGGGCCATGTTGGGGTCTAGGTCACAAAAAAGTAGCCCACTGCCATCTACATACCATGAACTATCCAAATGCAAAGTTTCAAAACTGTAACTTCAGTGGTTGCAGATGAGATCCATTTACAAGAAACGTGACGGACGGACAGACAGACAGTCAGACGGACTGAAGCCCACTCAACTCTGGTACGAAAACAGTATACCCGATTTTTCTTCGAAAAAGCGGGTATAATAATAATAACACTTCCTATCTACCGCTACCTGCTGCAAGGACAGCAAGCCTTGCCCAAAATGTAAGCCAGTATCAGCTGGACTTCCAAGTGACACAGGATACACATCACTTTTGCCTCACCCAACCACTGCCACGAAGAAAAAAAAGGAAGAAGGAAAGAAAGATAAACGTGTCTGCTAATTTCTTCATGGTTTCTAAATTAGCTCAGTACATTCTGTGCTTGTCCCATTTGCTCATAATCTTACAGAGAAGTTCTCCTAGCGGGTACATGACGTCTTAGCAACGTCGCATCAACGTCGCGTTGATATGACGATATACATACGTTGTGCAGCCGCTTGGAGCTATGTTACTTCTGGCGTCGGGACATAAAAAGGAGAATAACTTGACGAAAAAAAAGATCATTTTTAAACCATTTGATTTACACATTATAACCCTGATCAGGCGCCGCCTTCAGCAAACTTCGACTACCCAAGGCGAATTAAAATACATGTACGTTTACATTAACCAATAAATGCCCATATAATTCAATACTGGGACATTTGGAAACCGTTAAGACCGAATAGAGGGCACAGAATGTAGCTTCTGATCGGTGTCTTCACTATTTTCTAAAAGTACGAAACTTGATGTAAACCTCACAGCTTACAACACATGTTTTGTAAATAGAGCTCTCGAAAGCAGGTGAATAACTGTGTTCGATGTCGGTCAGCAGAGGGTTGTTTAGTTGGTCACTGATAATCACAGACAAGCGAGCTAACCCTTTTAACCCTGTAGACCGGTGCAGACGCCGAGGTAGAAATACATATACACTGTATCTATGCAAACCTTGTAGATCCTGATAAGACGGCACGTAGCTAGCACGTCTCGCCAGAATCTACATGTACACTGTTTATTTGCCATCATGTCAGTGAAGTAATCAGAAATCCCTTTCTATAAGAATATATATAAGAGTAAAACATAAATATCATCGGAAAGCGCGTAGGAGAATAGTCCTAGAGTATTGTTTTCTTTTCAGAATATGTCTTTCTATGCCAATTTATATTCAATCCGTATAAAGTCTCGAAAAATGAAAAATTTTGAAAGACGTTCCATGCCTGCAAACTTATTTTTCAAGCGTTCCTTTGGACTATTGTATGCAGCGAACGAACAGCGGAAGTGGAGTAACGCGGTCCAGTACCGGAAGTAGAAATGTGTTGACATAGAAACTTGATTTTATAAATCAACTTTTCAAAAATGATCGTAATACTTGTCTAAAACAAAACAAAAATCATAGGAGATTTTAGGTAGAAAAATAGAACACAAAATTAGAGACTCTTACATGTATAAGTATTCCTCAAAGCGATTCAATCCCCTATGACAAAAATAAAACTTTTATTAATGCATTTAATACGTTAACTCGAGATACGTGAACCCAATTTGTACCGGAGAACCCATAATGGGTATCTGGCAAACAGTGCAGGCCCAGATCAGACCAGGGCCTACACTGATTGCAAAATGTTCAGCTATTTTCCAAATAAATTTTGAAGAAAACACAACCGGACTTGTGCTATACGAGGGCAAGTCAATAAGTAACCAGCCTATCCCAATTCCAGTTGACCGAGACAGCCAAGATTTCCATGCCTTGTTTCAATATCTGTTTTGGGTGATGATAATGATGATGATGAGTTCGTGTTTAACGACGCGTCAACCCTCTTTGTGGGTCATAAGCGTCAAGTGGTTAATGGTTAAACGGCATGAAGACTTATGAAGATATTAAAAGTAAAAAAGTCTAAATGATGATGTATAAAATCTGAAACAGTTACATGTTTCAGGCATGAGGGCAATGTTGCAACCTTACCGTATCATTCACTCATTTAAGAAACCAATATATTTTTTCTGCAGTTCATGAAGGTATTAACTTAGCTAACTGCCCGCTGTCGTTCATACTTTCATGAAAAGCAGAAAAAATAAGCTTATTTTTTATATTTACATTCTTTGCATCTCGTCACTGGGCGAAAAATGCTTATAGGGCAAACTTTTAAAGCTGATAAGCATTTACACACTGTTTTTCTACAAAGAGCGGAACAGCGTTAACGGCACCAACGCCCGTAGAGAACCATGTTTTAGACTGACGTCACTTGACGTCACTGAAAATCACGTGGCTCAATGCGTTCATGGAAGTATGAACTACATTGTTTTATATGGGTTTACATTAGACTTTACACTGGAAATGTAAATATAAGATAATATTTACATTTCCAGTGTATACACAATTTATTGCCAGAAGAAAATCTGTCCGTCTGATAACAATTTTGTCAAAGTTCGACACGTCAAAGTTTGTATTGTAATCAATTAAAAGACTAATCAACCATCAAACCTTGCATGGAACATCTCCATGACTTTCTGACTTGGCAGGCAACTTGACCTGGTGACGCTGACCTATATTTTGCGCTCCAGTGACTTTGACCATTATGTCGAAGTTCGACATTTACGTTATAGTTTGTATCGTAATCAACTTAAAGACTAGTCAACCATCAAACCTTGCATGGAACATCTCCTGCATGAAGGTCATTCTGACTTGACAGGCAACTGGACCCGGCGACCTTGACCTATATTTTGCGCTCCATTGAGTTTGACACAACTTACGTCGATGATCCAGATCTCCTCAAAGAAAAGGCCTCCAACCATCAAATATTGCATAATGCTTCTCCTAGATATACTGACCCTGCAGGCATATTGACCTGGTTACCTTGGCCTATATTTTGCGCTCCAGTGACTTTGACTCATTTTACGTCAACGGTATGAATCTCCTCAACTATAAGATCTCCAACCACCATAGCTTGCACAGTGCTGCTCCGCAAAGTATGAACTTGTCAGGTACCTTTACCCAGTGACATTGACCTGTTTTTCGCACTCCAGTGACTTTTACACATTTTACTTTGACTTTCCATATCTTCTTAACTATAAGGCATACAACCACCAAACATTGCATAATGTACTGACTCGGCATGGCAGGTACCTTAACATGGTGACCTTGACCTTTAGTATGCAATCCAGTGACTTTGCTACATTTTACGTCGACGTTCTGTATCTCCTCAAATATAAGGCCTACAACCGCCAAGCAATAGTGCTTCTCCTCAATGTACTGACACAGCAAATTCTTTGACTCGATGATCTTGACCTATATTTTGCAGTCCAATGACTTTTACAGATTTTTACGGAACCCGGGAAGGGACATTTCTGTCCCAATACATAGCAGAACAGAATTTAAAACAATAAAATTAGAGTGGAGAGAAAAACAAGAAATATGTCGTTTAAACGATATGATATGTCGTTTAAACGTCATATTTTCTTGTTTTCTGTTCCATCCTGAAAAAGTAGCGTGGAATTTAAAACAAAAAAATTAGAATGGAACAGAAAACAAAACTACAATATATGTCGTTTATACGACATATTTCTTGTTTTCCGTTCCACTCTGAAAAAGTAGCGTGGATTTTTTAACAATAAAGATATGGTTTAATCGACATGATCTTGACCTACCATCTCGTTTTTTTTTTGTTTGTTTTTTTTTCAACATAATATGTCGTTTAAACGATATAATCCTAGCCTTCCACTAGTTGGTGATATCAACAAATGAAAGGTCAAGTTTATGTCGATTAAACGATATCTTTATAGTTTTAAATTCCACGCTACTTTATCAGAGTGGAAAGAAAAACAAGGAATATGCCGTTTGAACGACATATTTTTTTTTTATTTTGTTTTCTGTTCCATTCTAATTTTATTGTTTTAAATTCCACCCTACTTTTTTAGAGTGGAAAGGAAAACAATATGTTAAACGACATATTTTTTTTTTTGTTCCATTCTAAGTTTATTGTTTTAAATCAAACGCTACTTTTTCAGAGTGGAAAAGAAAACAAGAAATAACGACATCTTGTATCGTTTAACGACATATTTCTTGTTTTCCTCTCCACTCTAATTTTATTGTTTTAAATTCTGTTCTGCTAGATACTGGAACAGAAATGTCACTTCCCGGGTTCCGTACATTTTGCATTGACATTCCTTTCTTCTCTGCGAAAAGGCGTACAACCACCAATCGTTACATAGTGTTTCTCGTGGATGTACTGATGCCGCAGGTACCTCAACCTAGTGACCATGATCAGTGACTTTGACAAATTTTAGGTCACATATCAACTGCAGGAATGAAATAAACTTATTTGATTGTTGCTCCTATGACTTTTGCCCCAGCAGGTGCGATGCCGTCTTGTGCGGAATTCTTGTAATATTACAACACCTAGAACAAAATTGTCATTACTACAAAATATATCAAAAGATTCGGTAATGAGAATGTTTATCCAACCAGTAATATCTTTGTTTATTAGATAGTGGTCATTTCACACCAGAGGCTAGTTGTTCAAAACTAACGACATCGTTAGTTAACATATCGTTGAAACTTTGATCATTTAATATGGTGAATATGCTAATATGTTTGCTGAAAAATGTGAGCAACTTTTAGAAATGCAAAAGCTGCTCACATTTTTTCAGCAAAAATACCAGAAGTTTAGATATTGTACTTGCTAGAACAGTTAACAACATCACGAAAACACGCCCATATCATTTTGACCCCCTTGAACCCCACTTTTATATAGTAAAATTAGGGTTTCCGGGGGTATACCTTATTTTTCTTATTTCTGCTCTAAAATATAGATTGTGGATACTCGTTAGAACCGCCTCGATGAGACGGTTCTAACGAGTGCCCACAATCTATATTTTGAGCAGAAATAAGAAAACTATCACAATTTTTCATCTTAAATTTTTCATTTTATCGGCGATAAAGGTGGCAATATAATTGTATAGGCGTGTTTGCGTAATGAATATGACCACAAACGAGCTCGCTAAGCTAATGAGGCTTTGAACAACTGGACCCAGGTTTACAAAGGCGGAGATTCAGAATGACATTGTCTGCATTTTTTCCATACTTTACTTGTTTAAATGTCCAGGGTCCACACGAGAGCGCCTAGTTGAACTCCTTGTTAGACAAGGGGTACCCAAACAAGCAAGTTGTGCACATTTTTCTCCATACTTTACATGTATCTTACCAATGCTGATAATCAAATGCAGGTATCTATATTTATTTGAATACCCAGGGTCCACATGATAGCACCTAGTTGAACTCCTTGTTAGACAAGGGGTACCCAAACAAGCAAGTAGTGCACATTAGTAGTACAAATATTTTCATGGTTTGATAATATTAGAACAAAACGACATCACCCTATGGAATATATCAATACCATATATTCATAATTTTATGAAATGATATGACTTCTAAGAATTTAATATGCTAGAAATGTATTGTAGATCTCAACAAGTATAAAAAGATTATATAACAATTTATATGGACGCTGCCAATAAAGGCAGCCGGTTTGTCATCTGTTCAGCCGACAACATGTGCGTCAACTTACGTTAAAGTCGATTTTCCCCACAGCACGGGTGGTAATCAGGGGAACTAGCTCAAAGATGAGTCAATAGAAATTTGTTCCCTCGACACATCCGCGAACTCTCGAGCTAGCTCCATCACCAGGAAACCTGTAAACAAAGGTGGTCTCGAAGAGTTTTATCACCATTGTTTTCTTTGTAACCTAATAATAAAAAAAAACTCCGGCAAGGCAGTGCCACATAGAAATGATTTAACTTTGAACCCCGCTAGAATTTGCCATGAAAATTTGCACCACTGAAGTAGGAATGAAAAGAAACTTTTTATCACGGACCTGAAAATTTGTCAATTTCTGTCATTACGGAGATTTTGGCCGAGGATTGTTCATTTTCCGTCAAAAATACGCCCTTTACACACCAGAAGCAGCATCCCTAGTGAACTGAAACATGGAAAGTTTGAAATAAGCAAACCATTATGGCCGTGATTACGTAACTTGCGACTTATGACGAAATTATTGTCCGAGCTAGTCTTCTCGACAAGGAGCTAGTTATCTCGACATGGAGATAGTGCCAACCAAAAACAAAGATGAAACATTCATCGGATGACTGGAGCCTGATTCGAGGTTTTTCTATGGTCCCACCCAGTTTATCCAACTGGTTTCTTTACCTCTGGTTATTGGGGTAACAAGATACTATGCCACCAAGACGTCCCCCAGTCGTTTCTCCCTGGTCGCTGAGCCCCCATTTTGCACCCCTAATTGTTTCGTCCCACAAAGCCTAGTCTTTTCGCCCCCTTAGTCGTTTCGCCCACCTAGTTGCTTCGCCTCCTCCCCATTTAGAACGGATCAATGTATGGATGGATGGATGGATGGATGGATGGATGGATGGATGGATGATGGATGGATGGATGGATGGATGGATGGATGGATGGATGGATGGATGGATGGATGGATGGATGGATGGATGGATGGAAGGATGGATGGATGAACTTTACAAGGCTTGCAAAATGGGGCGAAACGACCAGGGAGAAAAGACTGGGTGCGTCTTGGTGGCAAAGGATCTTGTAATCCCAATAACCAAAATGTAAAGAAACCAGTTGGATAAACTCCATCCATCGTTCCATCAATCCACCCACCGACCCATCCATCCATCCGTCCGTCTGTCTGTATGTCGGTCTGTCCGTACGTTTGTTCGGTCGTTCATGTTCTAAATGGGGAGGGGGCGAAGCAACTAGGTGGGCGAAGCAACTAAGGGGGCGAAAAGAACAGGCTTTGGGGTGAAACAACAAGGGATGCAAACTGGGGGCGAAACGACCAGCGAGAAACGACTGGGGCGTCTTTGGGGCATAGTATCTTGTTACCCCACTAGCCAGAGGTAAAGAAACCAGTTGGATAAACTCGGTGGGACCAAAGAAAGACGTCGAATCAGGCCACAGTCATCTGATGAATGTTTCCTCTTCGTTTTTGAGGGCACTATCTCCATGTCGAGTGAACTAGCTCCTTGTCGAGAAGTCTAGCTCGGACAGAAATTTCGCCATAAGAAGCAAGTTATGTTATCACGGCCAAATTGTTTTGCTTATTTCAAACTTTCCATGTTTCATTTCACTAGTAATGTTGCTTCTGGGAGTATGAATAGCGTACTTTTGACGGAAAATGAAAAATGGTCGGCCAAAATCTCCGTAATGACAGAAATTGACAATTTTTCAGGTCCGTGATAAAGAGTTTCCTATCGTTCATACTACAGCGATGCAAATTTCCATGGCAAATTCTAGCGGGGTACAAAGTTAAATCATTTCTGTGTGGCACTGCATTGCCGGATATTTTTATAAATAGCTTACAGTGATAAAACTCTTCGAGACCTACCTTTGTTTACAAGTTTCCTGGTGATGGAGCTAGCTCGAGAGTTCCCAGATGTGTCGAGGGAACAAATTCACATTGACTCATTTTCGAGCTAGTTCCCCAGATAACCAACAGTCTTCTGCAGAATTTGTTTGAATTGGATTTTATCGGCCCAGTCAACACTATTTAGGCCATTTCTGAGCCGGTCAGTTCACACACTTTTCCTGGGCAGGCTTATACGTAAGCGGTTAACCAGTACAGTGCACATTCTTTTGTCAGAAACTGACAACTGCCCTTCTTGAATCAGCGGAAGGGAGAGAATGGCCGTAAAATGATTTCATGATCAATCTCCACGAAAGAATGTTGCCGACCCTGGTAGGTATCGAACCCGCGTCCTCCTGATCACTAGTCAGACGCGCATCCGACTGAGCTACCGAGGCCGGCGTCTTCTACAGAATCTACTTAGATACTTGCCGGAACCGCTTAATTCTATATTTGTAGCATTTGTAAGCAAAGTATCACATTTTCATACAGAAATGCCACTTATAGAAGATAACCATTTCTTAAATGAGTGTGTTCCCCTATGCTGGTCTGCGACAGCAATCTCTCCCGTAGATTATATTGACAGCTGCTTAACTGTAGTCTGCTGTGCCACGAGGGTGATCAAATATTAATAAGTAAATCAAGACCCTATTATAGGCATAAATCTCTTAAACTAATATCTCCTTGTCACGTTGGTCTCCAGCTGAGCCACGTCACTTGAAAACCTGTGTCTTTCGTGTGTTGCGACCAGTTAAGACATAAACCAACCTGCTCAGCTGCACAGACAAGTAAGAGTCTTGAAATTTTAGAATTAGAAACAAGATATAGTGTTCTATCTAAGCGGCGAACACAAAGGTGCTGATCAGACTGCGCGCATGCGCAGTCTAATCAGCACCTTTGTTGTTCGCAAACAGGTTTTCTCCTAACTGGGCTCAACTGATGAGCAATTATTGTTTTAGTTGCCTTTGCCGTTTCAGCGCTACCCGGGACAAGTTTTATTGCAGTAATGATTGCTTTGAATTTGTGGCCCTTTCGGGTATATCTTAATAATTTCACTTACGTATACCCTCGGTCAATAGGGCGCAAGAAAGACTTATCACATACATGTATTTTCATTATAGAGCTGAGAATGATACTTTCACGTGAGTATATTTCCTCAAACTTCTTGGCGATTGCTAAAGGTGCCAGGCAATGTGCTTTTTTCTGTTCTCGAATGCCCAAGTGGCATTGGCTTAGATTTGTACAAGGCTTGCTGTCCTTTAGAGGTAGAGGAGAAGCCAAAGTTTATTTTTAGCATCTCTTCTCCGTTTCTCTGGTCATATCTCCCATCAGTCACGTCAACTATCTCGTCTCCCTTTCTTTAGGAAACGACGAAGAACGGCCAAGACATTTCGACGTGAAATAAAACACATTTAAAAATCCGTGGACAGAACTTGGCTTCTGTTAGAAGTCGGACCCACACAACTACAGGGGTCAGCAGAACAGGGGATAAAGGGGGGTGGAGGACAATTCTTTCGAAGTACTTTTCATCCATTGAACAAATCCGTGAAATGGGCACGGCCCCTAAAGCCCACTTTAGAGGAAACTGGGATTTACGGGGTTATAGTTATTTTTTTTTATTTCTGCTCCAAGACATAGGTTGTGGGTACTCGTTAGAACCGCCACAACCTACGTTTGAAGTATAAATAAGAAAAAAAAAATCACGACTTTTCATCAGAAAAGTAGCCATTTTGGAGATGTAAAATATGCTCTGTGTCGCACGTATGTGTTGTCGTAATGTGTTTCTCCTAGAGATAGAGATCCGCTACAGAGTTAGATATTGTATTAACCCTTCTCTTGCTGAATATTCATTTAAGCCACACCCATTTCTGTCTACCAACCAATCAAATTACTTGATGTAATTTATTGCTACAAATTCATAAACTGAATGTCAAACAGTGTAGATCCTGATCAGATGGCTTCTTCAGAAGCCATCTGATCTGGATCTACACTGTTTGCAAAGATCGGGGTTGTCGTGAACAGCAAGATAAGAGTTAATATTATGACCACTAACGAACTCGTTAAGAACGATGCTTTGTATAACCGGGCCCTGGTGAACAACACTACGCTTTGTTTCATTACGATAAAATACATGTACGATATACACCTGTGTGACATAAGGCATTCTATCATACCGGGCTCGGGAGCTCAGTCGGATGCACGTCTGACTGATGATCTGGACCCGGGTTCGATACATGCCGCGGTCGGCAACATTCTTAAATTTCGTGGAGATTGATAATGAAATCTTTTCTACGGTCATTCTCTCCCTTCCGCTGATTCAAGAATGGCAGTTGTCACTTTCTGGCGAAAAAATGTGCACTGTGCTGGTTAACCGCTTACGAATAAGTTTGCCGAGGAAAAGTGTGGATAGGTAAACTTACCGGCTCGTACATAATGTTGACTGAGCCGTTAAACTCCAATACAAACAAAAGCATTCTAGCTATCATATTTTCAAAAATGAATATTTGTGATACACTTTTTTATTCTTCAAACATTGGTTGTGGATGCTCTTAGCATTTCCATTAAGGTGAATAACTACACCATCCTGGACTTTCTGCCATTCAAGGGAGACAATTTTTGCTTCACTCTTCATCCGGTCCGGTCAGAAAAGTTGTCTCAGACTGGTTCGGAAACGCATTCCTGTCCTCTAAAGTACTGTCTGCTAGAAAAAGCGGCCACCACTCAAAATGTGGAAAAAGTTATCACCCAGTGAGGTGTAACCACGTTCCTTCAGGTGAATGGATATGGGCCTCCGGTGTAAGTGGTTGTTTCCAACCCAAGAGATGACCGTGATAAGAGGAACCGGGGCTACACACCAGAACCCGGACCATATTAGATTCTTTTTTCACACAGCACCACCTACTTTATTTTTATTTTGCCTTGGTAAATATATCCTAGCCACTAGGCGTTAAAATGAATTATATGGAATTAAAATCATCTTTTGCATTAAAATCTAGTCTCTGACTCAATTTTGATAATTCTAAGCCTGGAGACTCTATCAAATAGACTTGCCATTACTAACAAGTTAATAAACACCAAAAATGATTTGAATTTTATTATCAGACTAGTAGCTAGTCTAGGGTAAGAACACCAGGGTAAGAAAAGAAATCTATCCCAGGTTAAAGCCACGGATTTCCTAATGTGATGTGCAAGAACAACTTTTATGAATGGTTTCAAAGTGTGAGCATATGGTTTACAATATGTCCTGCAGAGAATTAAGTCATATTTCTTTATTAACAATATCATAATTAAGACTGCCTATAGACTCCGGATAACCCACAGCCCAACAAATCTCTCTGCAATATATTTGAAGTCATAAATCCTGTAAAACATCACTTAACTTCAGCCGGAGTAATAAGAAATCACCTCAGAACTGCTTCATTTTCCAATTTTGACTCGCGGAAACTCTCTTCACTGCCAGCAGGATATTAATAATAGGCACTATTTGAGGAAAACCCTATCGTTTACTTTAATGGAGACAAGTCTTTGTCTTAATAACATGTCAAAGAGATCGTGTTGGTATTCAGATTTATTGTGCCGCATACTAAATATTTAAACAGACGGCTAGAAAATGAGGGAGCAAAGACGTAAAGTAATTTGTTTCGCCGTTAGTGGTGACCCCCGCCAGTACACAATTCACAAGATTAATAATTTTGAATTACAACAAACAAATGAGGGTCTGACTTGTGCACACATAGAGAAACTATTACGAAAACACGCCTATACAAATACATTGTAAATTTACCGCTGAAAAAAGAAGAAAATTTTAAGATGAAAAACTTTGATATTTTTCTTATTTCTGCTCAAAATGTAGATTGTGGGTACTCGTTAGAACCGCCTCATCGAGGCGGTTCTAACGAGTACCCACAATCTATGTTTTAGAGCAGAAAAAAGAAAAAAAAGGTTCACCCCTGTAAACCCGTTTCACTATGTAGAAGTGGGGTTCAAGGGGGTCAAATTTTTAAGACATCACGTTAAAAAAACTAATGAATAATAATGAACTCCCGGGGCAGAGAAAAGTGGGTTTGCTAACATTTACATTTTTTTTTTACTGAATATCGACTATATAAAGAGGAACTATTTTTCCTAGCAACAGCATCGTATCAATATCAACTTTTATTCAAAATATGATTCCCAAGATGTTAAAGCAAGACAGACCGGAAAAAAGTCTTTTTGACACTAAAGAATTACAAAGGGGAATAACTATAACAATATCGATCCTTTTGCTGTAGCAGCAGCATCAGAGGAAGGTGTGTGTGTGTGAATTCGGGTTTAACGTCGCTTTCAACAATTTTTCAGTCATATCACGACGGTGTCTGGTTGCGACAGGGAGCTCAATGCTCACGTTTATAGTGCTGCCTCACTGAAGTATCATGTCCCAGACACATTACATGATCCCACACCCAGTCACACTATCCTGACACTGGATCGACCAGTCCTAGCTCTACCCCGTAAATCTGAGTGCCAAGCGAGGAGCAGCTAGTACCATTTTTAACGACTTTGGTATGTCGCGGCCCGGGATCGAACCCGAGACCTCCCGTTCCCCGGAGCGGACACTCTACCAACTGAGCTATCGGGGCCGGTATCAGAGGAAGGTGGTAGAACTTGTAGCACAACCCCATTGTTTGTACCTGTTTTCTTGTTCAAAGGCAATAAAATATTTTATACTATCTCGTGCATATCACTAAGATAAGATTCCTAATTCGGCCCCCGCCAGTAGGGGCTTGAAGAAATATATGGGCTGCATGATGCTTCCACGCAGAGCTGAAACCGACCCGCACACGAGTACTGGTAAACAGCTTAGAAGATCTAAGCCTGTCCAGGCATAGCGGTGCGAGTTGACCCGTCCATGCTTATAAACCCTATTGGTATCATTAGGCGACAGGGCTTGAGATGTCATTTCATCTCAAGGTCGGGTAAAAGTCCCACAAAATTGGAAGCAACGTCTTCAAAATGACCTTTACAGTGCTGATGGGGACGTTCAACCTCAAATCAAACAAACAAATCAAAAGATTCCTAATATTATTAATCAAAATATGCACGAAAAACCAGTTTTCAAGAACAACAAAGGGAAATAACTATGTAAGTATTGATCCCTGGACCCTGATTTTTCCCTAGAAACAACAAATTATCACTATCAACATGTATGCAAAATATGATAGGATTCCTAAAATTATTAAGCAAGATAGTCAGAAAAAAAGTGTTACGGACAACAAAGTATCACGACAACTGTTAAAGAAATACAAAGGCGTATAATATAACAGTATTGATCCCTTGACCTTTATATTTCTGTAGCAACAACTCGTCTCAGGAATATCATTTATACAAATATAAGCTTCTTAATGTTCAAGATATGTAGGAAAACCTAGTGTTTCGGTCCAAAGGACGTCCGGATTGACAAGGTGAAAACAGTAAATCCCCACCCCAGCAAACTATTTTGTTTTGTTTTTGGGTCGACCCAAATTTACTAAATGACCAAACGGAATTCCTGCAGTTGTCCAAGTGACCATCACTTATTAATAGAACTTGAAACGTTGCGCTATTTTTATCTATGCAACAAGAGCTATCTATAGAGTCTGAACAGGAATCGTGTGCTGGATAATACCCAGATCAGACACCGCGGAATGTGGCGTCTGATCAGCAGGTTGCACAGGAACTTCACTGTTTGCTTAAATAATGGCATTTGAGGGTTAAACGAAATAGTATAAGAATGTCAGGTTGCTCACGTAATAAAAGAAAAACAATATCTTAATCCAGGCCACGATGTCACGTGACGTCTTTCGGAACATTCTATTTATAAATCTGTTACACACATGTATGCCAAGTCGAGTAAAAATAGACTTTTCGCACTCCTGCTAAGAACTTAATTTTAGAACGCTATAATGTTTAAGTGCAAAAATGAGTAGCCCAGACTTTATAGGTGGTACCGTTATTAGACATATAGCGTAGACCAAGATCGGATATAGAGTACATTGCTTCTGATCAGGTCGGCACTGTTCGCCATATGTATGCAACAACAGGTTTGAGCATGATTCAGGGCCGTACGTAGACTCTGAAAAGGGGCGGGTGCGAATTTCAGGTATTTTGCAGAGGGTGAAAAACTCGGGTGCGAATTTCAGGTATTTTGCAGAGGGTGAAAAACTGTATGAATCTGAAATAATTTCCAAAAGATGGGAGGGGGCTGCGTTTGCACCCTCCCCACTCTGTTGAACAAAATCCAAGTACTATCCTAAGACGTCAGAGCGCAGCGTAAGAAGAAAATTCTGGACTGTGCTTGTTTGTTTGATTTAAGGTTTAACGTCCCCGTCAACACTGTAAAGGTCATTTGGAGACGTTACTTCCAATGTTACGGGACTTTCAGCTCTGCGTGGAAGCATCATGTAACCCATCTATTTATTCAAGCCCTGATGGGCGGGGCGGGTGGACTGTGCTCGTACCCCTGGTCATTGGCAAACAGAATCTACATAATCAGACGCCACATAACGCGATGTCTGATCAGCTCTACTATGCTTGCTTAAAGTTAAACGAACAGTTCAATCAGTCTCAGCTCAGGACTATTTTCCCAACCTACACTAGAGACGATCGACCCACCAGTACTCTCAGTGCTTTGATATTTTCCGGGATTATGATAAATTCTCTCAGCAATGGAAGCGACTTTTCGTCTTTACAACCATACAGGAGGCACAATCAGGGATAACTAAACTGCGATTCGAACCCACGCACAAATGGGGCGACGTCGCCTAGCACTGCAGTGGCCGACTTCCTTAACCACTGCGCCACAGAGGCATCCCCATAAAATGATGCCCATATAGCGCATATAAGGCTATCCGGCACTAATAAAGATATTTGTTTGTTTGTTTGATATGAGGTTTAATGTCCCCGTCAACACTGTAAAGGTCATTTTGGAGACGTTGCTTCCAATTTTGTTGGACTTTTACCCGACGTTGAGATGAAATGACATCTCAAGCCCTGCTACCCAATGAAACCAATAGTGTTTATAAGCATGAACGGTCTCACTCGCACCGCTCTGCCTGGGCAGGATTAGATCCTATAAGCGGTTTACCAGTACGCGTGTGCGGGCGGATCGGTTTCAGCTCTGCGTGGAAGCACCATGCAGCCAATCTTCAAGCGCCGATGGGCGGGGGTCGATAATAAAGATCTACCAGAGCACATGCATTGGTACATGTAAAACGCGCATGCATTCACAGTCACTGCACACAAGTCACGCAAACGGTAAGCTTGATTTTACTGTGTTAACCCTTATCTTGCTGAATATTCAGTTTAGCCACGCCCATTTCTGACTTTGAACCAATCAGATTACTTGATGTAATTTATTCCTACAAATTCATAAATTGAATGTTAAACAGTGTGGCCATCTGATCTGGATCTACATTGTGAGCAAAGATATGGGTTGTCGTGAACAGCATGATAAGGGTCAAATCCGCCTCTTTGAGTACCCACAAGCTATGTGATTGGACAAAAATGTAAGGAAAATTAACAAAACATAGAAGTGAAGGCAATGATCAGGAATCGATACCAATAAATCCCACTTAATCCATCTAGGAATGAGACAGTTATGTGCCGGATACGAAACGCTTGACCTTGACCTTAGAGCTATAGACCTGGGACTTGCACGCAACATATCGTCTTATGATGGTTAACATTCTGTCAAGTAATTTTAAAATCCACCATGAATGACAAAGTTATGGGCCGGCACGAACAAGTCCCTATTTTTGACATTTAATGACTTGAAAAAGTCCGTGAAATGAACACCCCTTTACACCTCACTTTATATAGAGAAAACTGGGGTTTATGGGGGTAAACAATATTTTTCTCATTTCTGCTCCAAGACATAGATTGTGGGTACTCGTTAGAACCGCCTCAATGAGGCGGTTCTAACGAGTACCCACAACCTATGTTTGCAGTATAAATAAGAAAAATATCACAGATTTTCGTCAGAAAAGTAGCCATTTTGGAGATGTAAAATTGCACTGTATTGCACGGGTGTGTTATCGTAATATGACATCTAAGCGTGACCCTGACGTTGTGCGCAACACATTTTCTCGTGATGGTTAACAAGTCTGCCAAGTAATTTTCAAAATCCACCAAGGAATAACAAAAGTTACAGACAGGACACAAAAAATAGTCCCAAGTTTTGACTTTTGACCTGAGTGTGACCTTGACCTGAGAGCTTCCGCGCGAAACGTCGTCTCAAGATGGTTAATGTTTCTGCCAAATTATTTGAAAAATCATTACGGAATGACAAATAAATGGACCGGACACGAAAATTAGCTGACCCAAAGAGCATGGTGAACATTTGTGGCCGTGAAATGTCCGGCGTCGTTGTTCGTATCTGTCCGTCGTCCGTGCGAAAACTTTTCTTGTGAACACTCTAAATGCTACAGTTTTAATCCGATCATCATCAAACTTTGACAGAATGATCATCCTGACAATATATCGGTCAAGTTCGAAAATGGGTCATGTCGGGTCAAAAATAGGTCAATAGATCAAATCATAGAAAAATATTGTGAACACTCTAGAGTCCACAGTTTTGGTCCAATTATCGTCAAACTTGCTCAGAAGGATCATATTGACAATATCTCGGTCAAGTTCGAATTTGGGTCACGTTGGGTCAGAAAGTAGGTCAGAGGTCAAAGCATAGAAAAATATTGTGAACACTGCCACAGTTTTCGCCAAATCATCACCAAACTTGCTCTGAATGATCATCTGGACAATATCTCGGTTAAGTTTAAACATGGAAAAGTAGGTCATTAGGCTAAATCATAGAAAAACCTTGTGAACGCTCTAGAGCCCGCAGTTTTGGCCCCAACACCAAACTTTCTCAGAATGATCATCTTGACAATATCTCAGTCGAGTTCGAATATGATTTATGTCGGGTCGAAAAATAGGTCAAATCATAGAAAAATCTTGTGAACACTCTAGAGGCCACAGTTTTGGACCAATCTTCTTCAAACTTGATGAGAATGATCATCTTGACAATATCCCAGTTAAGTTTAAATATGGGTCATGTTGGATTAGAATGTAGGTCAGTAGGTCAAATCATAGAAAAAACACTGAACACTCTAGAGACCAAAGGTTTGGTCTAATCATCACCAGACTTGTCCAGAATGTTAATGACACAATATCTCGGTCAAGTTTATATATGGGTCATTTCGGGTGAAAAAGTAGGTCAAATAATTGAAAATCTTGTGAACACTTTAAGAGCCATAGTTTTGGTTTAATCATCATCACACTTGCTCAGAATGTTTATCTTGACAATATCTTGGTCAAGTTTGAATATGGGTCATGTCAAGTCAAAAAGTAGGTCATTAGGTCAAATGATAGAAAAACCTTGTGAACACTCATGAGGCCACAGTTTTGGCCAAATCATCATCAAACATGATAACCCCTAGCACAACAAAGTGGCCAGGAGATGTAGCGTTTATCCCGTATGTAATAATGTAATTATGTGCGTACTAGAGCACATATATGCATACATACTATGTAAGTACATACTTTTTCATCTCTCAAGTGCCTACATTTATTGATGGATATTAATATTACTTCACACAAATGTTGGGAATGATAATTTCCCAAGTGAGAGTGTCTTTCAGGGTCCTGGACTCAAGGCCAAGGTCACTTTGGCTATTCAAAGTTTTTATCTCGTCCTTGAACTACAGATCTTGGTCTTGCTACAACACATCATCTTAGTATGGTGACCATTTCTGCCAAGTACCATCGAATCACATTTATACCACAGCGACCACTCCATGAAATGAATGCCCTAATAAGTCCCACCTTCAACATCATCATCGTCATCATCATCGGATTTTTTATTGATGTGCAGATACAGGGGCATCATACACATTAGTGGCCCCCTTCTAGGTGGCTGGCTTGCTGCATGCATGGCAGAACTCAAACCAGATCTCCAGGTGTGTCTATCATGAGAGTCGATAGGCGAGAGCTTCCACTCTCTGCAATGCTCCTTCCAGGTCATCTTGGGCCTCCCAGGCCCACATTTTCCAACCACCTGTATGTCGAAGACTGTCTTGACTTCACCCTTGGAGCATTCAACATGTCCATACCAGCCTTCTCTCCTTCAGGATGAGGTCCACTTCCTCAATGCACAGTCGCGCAAGTAGCTCACTGGACCTGATGGTGACAGTGTCTTGCGGCTTGTTATTGCAGACATTGGAGGTTTGGTTTTGTCAATGGCCAAGTGTCTCTGGCATGGATCATTGTGCTCCACACACAAGAGCTGTACACATGGCAACTTGTCTTGAATGAAGCAGGCCTCATACTGACCACGCTTTTCGATGCCTGAAAGGCCCAATTTTGCAGCTTCAACCCTTATCCTGCTAAACAAGACACAATTACATTACCTTTGCAAACAGTGTAGATCCTGATCAGATGGCTTCTGAAGAAGCCATCTGATCAGGATCTACACTGTTTGTAATGGAGTTTGTGAAAATATAAAGTAATTTGACTGACTTATAGTCAGAAATAAGGGTTAAATAGTTTTTTAAACAGACTATATACACAAAAATCAGAATCTAAAAGCCTGAAATCAAGAACAAAATCAAGCTCTAAAAGCCTGAAATCCTGCAAATGCCGGAAAAGTATGAGGCCTGATGAAGAGAGTACTGGTAGCAGCTCCTTGAACTTCTTGAATGTCAAGGGAAAACTTTCTCCCCGTATTCAAAATCAGAAACAGAATTGTCACTGGTGACATGTCAAATGACATTCGTTTACAAAGGTCATTTAGTAGGAATGCTGGCAGCACCCTGTAGACGATTGGTTCAATAATGTAAGCCCACTGTCTTTTCTCCTTTTCTTAAGAGACTCCCATCCGAACTTTTCTAGTATTCCAGCCATACTCCCAGTTGCTAGTTACAAATCTAGCAGCCCTATTTCAACCAGGTAAGATACAAACTTGCCTAATCAGCTACACAGACTGGCAATTCTAATGTACAGTAGAACTTCGATGGCTCGAACACCGATGGCTCGTTTACCATGGCTGAGTCAATCCCTAGGGAATTTCTGTACGTAAGAAATAGGAAGAGTAAAAATTAGGATATTTTCGTCTTTTATCTGGCAAATGTATGCTGTGTGTACTCATTAGAATCGCCTCGATGAGGCGATTCTAATGAGTACACACAGCATACATTTTTCATTATAGAACACATAAAAAGATGTCCTGAAGTATGTCGTTATGTCTCCTGGTAGAAGCCCTCAGTGGCTCGAACTACCCCTGTCTCGAACAGATTTCCATGGTCCCAAAGGTGTTCGAGCCATTGAAGTTCGACTGTACTTTCCTATGTAATGCAACCTGTGATTGGATAACATCAAAAATTTGTGACAGTGTATTCTAGGATATAATGTCAGAAATCTGAAGTCATCATGTAACGTTGCTTTTCATTGGTTGTTATTTGGTTTTATGCAGTTCACTGTGCTTGTTGTTTGGACAAAAAAGAACATTTTAAAACCAAAACAAATGAAAAAGTGCAATAGAATGGGGATAACTGTATTGAAAATTGTCATTTGGGGAGGTAAATCATCTTTTTTATGATTGCAAATTCCTTTTTACGGCTCAGCTGACACATCGCTTTAAAACAAAATTTCTGACAGGGAAACTGCAGATTTACCTCCCAAAATGACAATGGGTTAAATCATGTAATCTGATTGGCTGATAGTCAGAAATGGGTGTGGCTTATAAAATTATTCAGCAGGATAAAGATTGATTATTATGCACATGTTCTTCCTTGTCATGTCCACCGCTTGGGAGACTTTGACCCTGACTACACTTTGGTTGCTTAGGGAGTTCAATATCATTGCAATGATAATATTCAGCTCCAGAATATACATGGCAGAGCAGTGTCTGGGTTTGTCAAGAAAGAAAAATAAATGACTTGAATTTATCCATTTAATATATAAATATAATATTTTTCCTATTACTGTACAAAAAAATATCTATATATAAATATTGAGTAGTGATTATGGTGTAAACTAACAATATAAATGGTCTGTGCCAAGCAAAATAGCAGTCCTTGAGCATATGCATCCAGCAAAAACTCTAATCAACCTGCACAACTGTGCAAGTCTTTGCTGTGCATTGTACAGATGCTCACAGACCAAACGTTTCTACATGCAGGCTTCGAGTAATGTCATCACGTGAAAAGGTCCGTGAAATGAGTACCCCCCTAAACCCCAATTTATATAGAGAAAACTGGGGTTTACGGGGGTTTAAATTAATTTTCTTATTTCTACTACAAGACATAGGTTGTGAGTACTCGTTAGAACCGCATCAATGAGGCGGTTCTAACAAGCACCCAAAACCTATGTTTGCAGTAAAAATAAGTAAAATATCACAGATTTTCATCAGGAAAGTATCCATTTTGGGGATGTGAAAAATGTACTATGTCGCACAGGCGTGTTATCGTATTGATTCTGATTATAATGACATAAGTTGTTCCCCAACATTTACCGTTATAACCATTGCTGCCATAAAGAACCTCATTAAGGAGTAGTATGATATGTAATAAAGGGCCTTTTCCCCCACCCACAATTACTCAAACAAATGTGGTGGTCATTTGTTGGAATCGCCTCACCGAGCTGATTCTAACAAATATCCACAGTATTTTTTTAGAGTAATATATTCAATATTTCTGAATTAACCCCCTCCCATCCTCAGCCAAGGATTCTTTCCACTGAAATTGCCGTTGCAGTATTTCTTCCCCCCCCCCCCCGACTCTTTACCGTTATCAAGACAAGAATATGCCATCAAACAGAATCTCAGTACAGAGTAGTATAATATGTAGTAAAAAGTCTTTTGCCCAAATCCCAATTATTCCAAGAAATCACGGAGGCAATTCTAACGAATATTCCCAACTGTTTTTAGAGTAATAGATTCATCAACCCCTTCCATCTTGAGCCAAGGGTGCATTCCATTGATAATGCAGTTGTAACCAGTTTTGTCATTATGTATATCAAATCTCGGTATAAAGAGGGTTATTTGTACGAGTGAGAACTGAGGCTACGTTTTTATCTTTGCCAAGTGCACATGCTCAAATTCGTTGTTGACTGGCACAGCCCAAAAGGTGGTTATATGAGCCACAGCAAGTAAAACAAGAGCTCCATAAGCAGGGCATTATACGCCCATGGCAATTAGCAAGATGGAGCATAAGAACAGTCGGCAGGGAACTCTTCAGTAAAAAGAAACAAATAACGGCTATCTTTCCCGCCATTTTTCTCATTTGGTGGAGGTGAAAGCTTCGGTTTTTATCGCTAAATTTTGATAATTTTTAAACTGTTTTTAAAGCAAAATGTGTCAGATTAATAAATAGACAATCATCAGAAATAAAAGGAAATATACTGAACAATTATATAGAGTAAGACTTTGTCAGAGGTATGAGGCTGATTAAAAAATATTTCACGTGCACATTTGGTAAGGTCATATAGCAGAATGCCCTTGTTTACACCAAAAATGGCGGACCTCAGCGGAAGTGACGTCACGCCGATTGTCCTTATATATACTGACTGTTGTACACGTTTGGGTTTATGGAATGTAACCAAGGAACAATATGTGCTCCATATATTCTTACCTGGCACTACGTGTATTAAGAACCCTCAATGGCTCAAACTACCTGTCTCTAACAAATTGTCTTGGAAGTAAAATTTGGTGGACCATAACCTCAAAATAATATAGGCATAATTCTGGCAATAAGGGGTGGACTGCAACCTTGAAATAATGTGCGCTGCTCCACAACATTGTCTAACTATACGTAAAGTTTCAGCTTCATAAGATATAAAATGTGGGAGGCATTATCCGGAAACAAAATATAATTAGAAAAATATATGAAAGGGGGATTACTCTGGTAATATTTGGCAGACTGTAACCTCATAATAATATGCACTGTTCCACATCATGGTCTTACTATATGTAAAGTTTCAGCTTCATCAGATGTAAAATGTAAGAGGAGTTATCCAGAAATAGAATGTTTAGAAAAATCTGTGAAAGGGGTATAACTCTGGTAATATTTGGCAGACTGTAACCTCAAAATAATATGCTATGTTCCACATCATGGTCTTACTGTATGTAAAGCTTCAACATCATCAGATCTAAAATGTAGGAGTTATCCGGAAACAAAATGTTTACAGAATTTTTCAAAGGGGCATAACTCTATTATTATTTGGTGGACCATAACCTCGAAACAATATGCGCTGCCCCACATCATAGTCTTATTATGTATGAAGTTTCAGCTTGATCGGATGTAAACTGTAGGAGGAGTTATCCAGAAACGAAAAAATAACAAAAAAATTCAAAGGGACATAACTCTATTATGTTTTGGTGGACCGTAACCTCTAAACAAAATGCACTGCCCCACATCAAGGTCTAATTATGTATGAAGTTTCAGCTTGAAGGGATGTAAACGGTAGGAGGAGTTATCTGGAAATGAAAAGTTTACAAAAAAATTCTAAGGGGCATAACTCTATTAATATTTGGTGGACCGTAACCTCGAAAGTGTATGCTGCCCCACATCATGGTCTAACTATGTATGAAGTTTCAGCTTGATCCTATGTAAACTGTAGGAGGAGTTATCCGGAAACAAAAAGTTTACAGACGAACAGACAGACGGATGCCGGGGGCCATAACACAATACGACCGTTTTTCAAACGGGCGTATAAAAAGTGCCTTGACTTGATTTGTGCATAGTTAAGACTCAGAGCAGCCTGTGTATTGCTGATCCAAGTCTTTGCTGGCCACTGAAGTCTTATTATTTGTTTTGTCATACACTGGCTCATTCGGATTTAAGTCATGTACCATAAAACTGAAAATTTTGACACCCTGATGACTTACCATCGTTCTCCTAAAATTTTAACAAATTCGTTGTACGATCCAGCAAGGAATCCAAAAGGTCTAGACAGAATGGGAAACAGTGAATACCCTGATCAGACTGCTCCTGAACTTGGTGCACTGTTTGCTTAGGCCTATCTGTCCCAATACATAGGATCATTATGGTAATTTGAATGGATGAATATTTAGAAACGGCACCAGTTCATGACTTGTAAGTTTTATTTTTCTTATTTCTGTTCTAAACAAAGATGGCCGAATTCTTTAAGAACCACCGCATTAAGGCAGTTCTAACAAGTACCCACAATCTATGCTTTTGAGGAGAAATAAGGTATACCTGATAACTCATACTTTTCTCCATATGAAGTTTAATTTAGGACTCTTTAATGTGGTGACATGATTTCATGCCTTGACTACTCTATGTTAACACCAATAAATATCTGTGCATTATAAATAGAGGATCTTACAGAGGTAGTCGTCATCTCATATGAAATTTATGATGAGAGCGTCCGGTGAATTTCATAAATTTCATATGAAATGACCACAAGTGTAAGATTCTGTTTTTTTATTATATAACTATTTTAAATATGATAATATTGCTGAAGAAGTTAAAATGAAAACAAAGCATCATGACATTTCGCCCCCCGCCCATACTGGCTTGAAGAAATATATGGGCTGCATGATGCTTCAACACTGAGCTGAATCCGGCCGGCACACTAGTACTGGTAAACCGCTTAGAGGATCTAAGCCTGTCCAGGAACCGCGGTGCGAGGCGGACCGTCCATGTTAATAAACCAAATTGGTTTCATTGGGCGACAGGGCTTCAGATGTCATTTCATCTCAATGTAGGGTAAAAGTCCCACAAAATTGGCAGTAACGTCTCCAAAATGACCTTTACAGTGTTGATGGGGATGTTAAACCTCAAATCAAACAAAACAAAGCATCATGACAATATGTGCCAGGAACCTTGTGTTATCTTTATGATCCACTAAATAACAGCAACGTTATGTGATAAAATGCTATCCTCCATGGCTCTTTTTATGGCCCAAATGTTCCTTTTATATGCCTTATTCTTAGTCTAATTTTCATCAAGGTCCAGCTGTTCAAAGCATCGTTAGCTTAACAAGCTCGTTATTGGACAAAGTGTTAACATTCTTAGTAAGTTAAATACATGTATGCAATACAGTGATGTTTTTGTTGAAAAAATGTGAGGAGCTTTTGCAAAAGCAAAAGCTGCTCACATTTTTTCAGCAAAAACAATAATATAGTTGCCATGTTAAATGATCAAAGTTTTCTAACAATGTCGTTAGTTTTGAATAACTGGCCCCAGGAATGAAGAGCATGTTGATACCCCTACAAAGCTCACTTTTCTCTTTATAAAGCAGGCTTAAAGCGGGTTGCATATCACACTAAATTCTTAACATGATGTCATGATAATAAATGAAGCATATCTGTGATACCACCCGCAACAGGAGGGAGACTCCCTCATTTTGATGCTTATTTATGCTAAAGGGCTAGGGTCGATAAGGGCCGTTTTTGGCCTCAATTTTTCAGAAAAATCAAAATCGTGTGTTTTGTTATGTTGATATCCGTTAAAACACGATACCATATAAAGTTTCAAGAAATGCTGTTAGAACGTCGGATCGTGCTCGTGTATTGCTATGGTGACGTCACTAAGGAAGGACGAAATGCCATTTTCCTGAAATTTTATCTATTTTCGCACGTTTCCACGGAGAATTAAGTACCGCACCACCCCTCAACCAACCTAAAAAATGTCGCAAAAGGAAGATAACTTCAAGTTTATCTTAACACCAATGTTTGGTGTTGGTTGAGGGGTGGTGCGATAGTTAAAATTATAAGAAAAGATCCTTGACAACAGTTAAAAGGCTTTGCGAAGCAAACACATATTGAATTTTGATACAAAACGAAGCATCTCTGTGTGTTTTCTTCCTTCTTGTTTGTTGGAATATTTTGCGACGGCATTGATTTATATTTCAAACTAGACCTGGGATAAATCAGCATAAAATTTGCTAGATCAAACTAGAGCTGTCAGAGGATCTGACTATAGCCCCGCTTCAGCGCTGTCAGAGAAGAAAGTTATTTAAGCTGCAGAGAAAACAGTTATGAACAAGAAATAACTGTTGAAAATTTTACATTATCTGGAAAAACTCTAAGAGTTGTGAGCCCTTGTCCCTCATTTCAATGAGCATGATACATTACCAGAATGTCCATGTTTATACTAAATTTCATCTTCCATTTTTCAATGTTCAAAGGGTAATAACTCCTAAAGTAGGCAAATCAGAGTCAGGGTTCCTGCGCTCTGCACATTGTCTCATGGTGCTTTACACTTGTGTGAAGTGTCATGAAAATATCTCAAATGGTTTGTGAGTTATGGAGCCGACACAGTCAAAATTGCCTTTTTAAATGTTCAAAGGGCAATAACTCCTAAAGTAGGCAAACCAGAGTTATGGTTCCTGCACTCTGCACATCATCTCAAGGTGCTTTTCATTTATTTGAAGTTTCATGAAAATATCAGAAACGGTTATGGAGCGGACATAGTTAAAATTGCCATTTTTTAATATTCAAAAGCCTATAACTGAAAAAGTAGACAATCCAGAGTTTGGGTTCCTGCGCTCTGCACACGTAATATGGTGCTTTACATTTGTGTGAAGTTTCATAAAATTATCTCAAACGGTTTTTGAGTTATCGAGCAAAGACGGCTAAAATTGATATTTTTCAATATTCAAAGGGAAATAACTCAAAAAGTAGGCAATCCAGAGTTATGGTTCCTGCACTCTGCACACCATCTCATGGTGTTTAATGTTTGTGTGAAGTTTCATGAAAATATGTGAATGGGTTTTAAAGTTATGTAGCGGACACGAAAATTGTTAACAGACACAGACAGACACACAGACAGACACACAGAAAATACGAAAACCAGAGTTATGGTTCTTGCGCTCTGCACATTGTCTCATAGTGCTTAACATTTGTGTGAAGTTTCATGAAATTATCTCAAACGGTTTTCGAGTTATGAAGCGGACACTGTTAAAATTGCCATTTTTCAATGTTCAAAGGGCAATAACTCCAAAAATAAGCAATGCAGAGTTATGGTTCCTGCGCTCTGCACATCGTCTCATAGTGCTTAACATTTGTGTGAAGTTTCCTAAAAATATCTCAAACGGTTTTGTGAGTTATGAAGCGGACACAATTAAAATTGCCATTTTTCAATGTTCAAAGGGCAATAACTCCAAAAGTAGGCAATCCACAGTTATAATTCCTTCGCTCTACACATTGTCTTATGGTGTTTAACATTTGTGTGAAGTTTCATGAAAATATGTTAAGCAGATACAAAGTTATGGAGCCAACACAAATTAACGGAATCACGGAATTACGGAATTACGGAAAATGTTCAAAGGGCAATAACTCCAAAAGTAGGCAATCCACAGTTATAATTCCTTCGCTCTGCACATTGTCTTATGGTGTTTAACATTTGTGTGAAGTTTCATGAAAATATGTTAAGCAGATATCTATCTATCTTCATATACTGAGTCGGTCAAACTTGGCCATTACCTCAGTTGGGTGGTGCGCTAAATTTAGAATTTAGCAAAAAAAAAAAAAAAAAAAAAAAAAAAAAACACACCCACTGGATGAGTTCTTAAAACTATTTACAATCTGCTTTCAGAGGTGTACTAAAACGCACACCTCTGGATCCCAATCTACACTATGCGGGCTTTGAACTCCTCTGCAGTTTTGGCATTTACCACAGAGGAGGGAAGACTATTCCACTGAGGAATAGTTCTAGGGAAGAAAGAATTCTTCAGGGCATCACTATAGGCCTGGTACCTACGATATTGACTGTTGTTTAGTTTTGATGCCCTTGTTTGAGTTGAAGTAGTCACAGGGGTCAAGTATTTATCTTTATTAAGAGACACTGTGTCAGAGTGAATCTTATAAAAGAAGGTTAAAGAGGACTGCTCGCGACGGGCCTCCAAGGATGGCCACTCCAGCTCATCGAGCATATCACCAACACTGCTTCTGTTCCGCCATCGCCTGCAGGTCCATCGGGCAGCCGTTCTCTGAACCTTCTCAACCTGCTGAACCTGAGTTTTAACATGGGGGTGCCAAACAGGTGATGCATACTCTAATTGAGGTCTAACCAAGGTTTTGTATGCAACACCCTTTGTCTGCCTAGGTGCAAAAGCCAAATTACGTCTAAGAAACCCTAATGTCCTAGTTGCTTTAGAGGTAATCTCAGAAATATGTTGACCCCAATCAAGATTATCAGTAATGGTGATACCAAGATATTTTGCGGATTGGACATGTTCCAAAGTATGCTGATGTAATGAGTAGTTGAATTTAATCTGCTTGTCTGGAGGGTGCCGTGACACCCTCATTGAATGACATTTGGCCACATTGAACTTCATTTGCCAATCGGCCTCCCAACGTGCTAGGCTATCCAGGTCATCTTGTAAGATAAGACAGTCAGAAGTAGTATATATGTTCCTATACAAAACACAATCATCAGCAAACAAACGAACAGATGACCTGATATTATCGGGAAGATCATTAATAAATATCAAGAAAAGGACCGGTCCAAGTACCGAACCTTGTGGGACACCGGACAAAACAGGGACTGGATCCGACGCTTGGCCGTCAAGTACAACTTGTTGAGTGCGTCCAGAGAGCCATGAGCTAACCCACTTAAGAGTGGATCCTCTAATCCCATAATGATCTAGTTTGTACAATAGCCTCCTGTGAGGTACCTTGTCGAAGGCCTTTGCAAAATCCATGATAATCAGGTCAGTCTGTTTGTGGCCACGATTAATGGCCCCATCCAGATTGCTCACTATGTCATGGTAGAACTGAACTAATTGAGTTTCACAAGACCTTCGACTTCGGAAACCATGCTGGCAGTCAGCAAGAATGCTTTCAAAGGCTAGGTGCTTGTTAATGTTGCTGACTAATATATGCTCCAGGGTTTTGCAACAGATGCATGTGAGCGACACCGGTCTGTAATTCGCAGCATCGTATTTTTCTCCTTTCTTAAAGACCGGGGTTACGTTTGCTTGTCGCCAGTCATCTGGTACAGTGCCCCGAGCAAGTGATTCATTGAAAATAAAGGCCAGCAGGGGAGATATTTCAGCACTACATTCCTTAAGCACCCTGGCATGCAGACCGTCAGGCCCAGATGCCTTATGTATGTTGAGCTTGTCCAACAGTTTTGCGACCCCTTTGGGGTCAACTGTTATGTCCCCCATAGAGGGGAACGGACTTGTACCTTTTGATGGTAGCTCACCGTCAGCTTCACGTGTAAACGCCGATTGAAACTGCTTATTACATATATTTGCCTTTTCGCGTGATTCAGTTTTCAAAATTCCATTTTCTCTAAGTGAAGTGATCCCAAATGATACAAAGTTATGGAGCCAACACAAATTAACGGAATCACGGAATGACAGAAGGACATGGCAAATCCAATATAGCCCCACTTTTTCAAAGCGGAGCTATAATTAGATTAACAATTTATCAAAATCTTGAGTTTAAAAAAAACTTCTATAAGCCTACTCGTAGGACAAAAAGACAATGAAATTAAGTTACAATAGAATAAATATTGATGTCTTTCTGATAATGTTTTTTTTTTTTTTTTTTTTGGTTTTGTTTCCATGAACTTGAATAGCCTCCCTTGCAATTCACGGTATCTAACCGGATGGTCAAGTTGCGGTCGGGTTTCAACTGCCATACGAAAGATTTGAGAGTTTTCAGGATCAAGCTTAGGGAATGATTCGTCTGTCACAGATGACCTCCATTAAACGCCCACGGATCCGAACGACTGTGCACTTTGTGGAATCATCGTCTATTTTCTTTTTTTTTCTTTCTTTCAACTGATACTTCGATCAGTCTGTTTGTTTGATTTGAGGTTTAACGTCCCCGTCAACACTGTGAAGGTCATTTTGGAGACGTTAATTGCTTCCAATTTTGTAGGACTTTTACCCGACATTGAGATGAAATGACATCTCGAGCCCTGACGCCCAATGAAACCAATAGGGTTTATAAACATGGACGGGCCGACTCGCGCTGCTTTGTCTGGGCAGGCTTTGATCTAACCGGTTTACCAGTACTCGTGTGCGGTACGGTTTCAGCTCTGCATGGAAGCATCATGCAGCCCATATACACCTGTGGACACAAAAGCGTTCAAACTCTGGTGAAGTACCTTTCAATGAATCTCTTTGCATCAAGTTAGTTTGACAAGCAAATGTCATTCATCAAAGTAGTCTAAAACTGGATCAAGCAATATACATTGATTTGTCTTATTGTGGCAAGCACTTTTTTCCATTTTTTAGATCTGATTGACATTCGAGATGTATTCTGATTGGACAGTGCAGGGTCTACAATGAAATATACAACACTTTGTGTTTTGAATTTATTCCTGTCTTGCAGTGATGTAAGGAAATATTGAATGAAACATCCGCTCAAAATGAAATGAAGCTCATCAAAGTTTGAACGCTTTTGTGTCCACAGGTGTATTTCTTCAAGCTCTGATGGGCGGGGGCCACAGTCGCATTTGACCATTTAGGCTAATACTCGCAGATGTACATTACACACACTCCAGGTTTGCTGGCAGTAATCATGTAATTACGGAAGGGATCTTTAACCTGCACAGGGGATGGTTCTGCCTGCACAGAGGACCTCCTGTTAACGTCACGATTCGAAGGACGGTTCACTTGTGGCATTCATCCCTGCAAATAACGCTAGACTAGTTGAGCATGATGGGACATCGCAATTTTATTACCGCTGCCGGACATCGAACCTGGGGCCCCTAGCATCAATGGCAAGTGAACTAACCACTGAGCTACCACACTCAGAGAGAAAGCGCTGTTCTATATCTCCATTGCTAATAAACCCTATTGGTTTCACTGGGCTTGAGATGTCATTTCATCTCAATGTTGGGTAAAATCCCACAAAATTGGAAGCAGCGTCTCCAAAATAACCTTTACAGTATTGACGGGGACGTTAAACCTCAAATCAGTCAAAAGACGATCTTACATGAGTAGTCAATTCGGGCAATTTTCAAGGGTTTAAAAATTACACCGCGTGTAAAATTCTTATTATTTTATACTTATTAGTAAAGTCAAGCCGGCCTTGGTAGCTCAGTAAGATGCGCGTCTAACTGGTGATCAGGAGGACGCGGATTCGATACCTGGACAGGCAACAGTATTTCGTCCAGATTGATCAGGAAATCTTTTCTATGATCATTCTTTCCGATCTGCTGATTCAAGAATGGCAGTTGTCAGTTTCTGGCGAAAGGATGTGCACTTTACTGCTTAACCACTTACGTATAAGCCTGTCAAGGTAAACTGACCAGCCAAAATAATCTACAATAGTGTTGACTTGGTTGTTAAAACTCCAAATCAAACAAACAAACAAATCAGTAAAATTAATGCATAGAATGATATTTTCTCATTGCGAAAAGATAATCACCGTGTTTTTTTCATAGTCGAAGTCTGGTTGCATTTGATGTTGAACTAGAAATGCGTCCATAGGACACGGATGCCCCAGCTAGAAAATATGTCTTATGTTCGTATTCATCCATAGAAAGTTATTGACTGTGTTTAAGTTTTGGACCCTTTTTATACCATTTGACCTCTAAGTTTGACCTTGACCTTGGAGGTACGGATCTGGGTTTGCACCTGACACACTGTCTCATGATGGTTTACATTTCTACAAAGTAATTTCAAAATCCATCCAGAAATAAGAAAGTTATTGGCTGCGTTTAAGTTTAGGACCCTTTTTTTGATATTTGACCTCTAAGTATGACCTTGACCTTGGAGGTACGGACCTGGGTTTTGCACGTGACACATCGACTCATGATGGTTAAAATTTCTACAAAGTAATTTCAAAATCCATCCAGAAATAAGAAAGTTATTGACTGTGTTTAAGTTTCGGACTCTTTTTTTGACCTTTGACCTCTAAGTATGACCTTGACCTTGAAGGTAAGGACCTGGCTTTTGCACGTGACACGTCGTCTCATGACGGTTAACATTTCTGCAAAGTAATTTTAAAATCCATCTAGAAATAAGGAAGTTGACCGCGTTTAAGTTTCGGACGCACGGACGGGCGGACGAACGGACAGGGGCAACGCTATATGCCCTTTCCGCCATTCTGCATAATAAAACTCAATTCTAATGCATTTGCGAATGTAAGGTGGCGTGTGATTGGATAACCACAAAACTCTTGAGACCGTACGATACACTGTCGAAAACGCAACATCATTACGTAATGTCACTTTCTATTAGCTGACATTTGATTTTACGCAGCTCACAGTGCTTGCCGTTTTGTGCAAAAAATAGCACGGTTAAAGAAACAACCGACTAAGTGCAGTTAAATAGAGATAACTGTACTGCAAAATTCCCATTAAGGGAGGTAAGTTGGCAATATTATGGTCGCAAATATCGTTTTACGGTTCTGCTAACGCGTCGCCGTAAAACTAAAATTCCAGTCGTAAAAAACGCCTATTTCCCTCCACAAATATCAATTTAGATACAGTCATCCGCTTGTTTACACTTCTTTAAAATACCAGACATGTTTAATCGAGTCAGTTGAAGTCATCAGAATTTTTAATCGTGAGAATTTTAACATATGAAATCATGCCTTTACCATGTTTACGTCTTATTACCCTCTTGTAGTCGCTGGCCTCGGTAGCTCAGTCGGATGCGCGTCTGACTGGTGATCTGGACGACGCGGGTTCGATTCCTGCCGGGGGCGTCAACATTCTTTCGTGGAGATTGTTTATGGAATCTTTTCTACGGTCATTTTTAGCTCCACTGGCCGAAGGCCAGCGGGGCTATTGTCATGGCCCTGTGTCCGTCGTGCGTCCGTGCGTTAACTTTTTTCTTTAAACATCTTCTCCTCCTAAACTACTGGGCCAATTGTAACCAAACTTCACAGGAATGTTCCTTACATAGTCCTCTTCTAAATTCCTTCAAAGAATTTTGTTACACCCAGAACTCTGGTTACCATGGCAACAAAACCACAAAAAAATAAAAATCTTTAAAAATCTTCTCCTCCAAAACCACCTGTTGGATTTCATTTTTATTTTGCATGAATGTTCCTTGGGTGGACCTCTTTCAGATTCCTTGAAGAAATTTTGATCCGACAAAAAACATGGCCGCCATGGGCGGGGCTTATTTTCCCTATTTAACATATAGTGTAATGCTAAAACATCTTCTCCTCCTAAACTACTGGGCCAATTGTAACCAAACTTCACAGGAATGTTCCTTACTTAGTCCTCTTCCAAATTCCTTCAAAGAATTTTGTTACACCCAGAACTCTGGTTGCCATGGCAACAAAACAACACAAAAAATTAAAAATCTTTAAAAATCTTCTCCTCCAAAACCACCTGTTGGATTTCATTTTTATTTTGCATGAATGTTCCTTGGGTGGACCTCTTTCAGATTCCTTGAAGAAATTTTGATCCGACAAAAAAACATGGCCGCCATGGGCGGGGCTTATTTTCCCTATTTAACATATAGTGTAATGCTAAAACATCTCCTCCTAAACTACTGGG